>JAOWBP010001760.1:79601072-79614899 GCA_028571105.1 Tragopan temminckii
CCACATCTGTTTTGATGAACAAAACACTGTTTCACTTGCACTGATGAAAACTGTTCAACAACCACCACTGAAATAATTCTAGATTTCCACTGGCATACATTATAGGGAAATCTGTTCTCATATTTTTCAGAGAAGATCGACAGAGCGGAAGCTCTGCATTCATGCATTTTCAAGGCTCTTGCTTGAGTGGGAGTTTTCAGCAGCTGCACAGAACTGTAACTTGGTATAAACTCTTGCTACGCTGCCACAGGCTAAATTCAAAATCCTAGTTTAACACTGATGGCAAGCTACAATTAGTACAATTCCTACACTAAAGAAAATAATCCATGAAATCCATCATTTTCATAGCCATGTGAAAATTTAATATGAAAATGTTCAGCTCTTTGGACTCATGCTTACTCCTGCTAATTTCTTTCTTCAGATTTTATATGAACAGCCATCTTTTATAAACAGCAAAAGAAAAAAAAAAGAGTCAGAAAACCAAAATTTGTGCAAAATTTTAGGCTGAGACAAAACATGTAATTTTCAATTCCTCAATGCATTTGTGGAAATACCAAACACATCAAATTATACAGACTGCAATCCCAATGTCAACCAAGTTTCATCTAAGCATTCTGTCTTGAAGATCAGTTGGTATCAGACATTTTGAGAAGAAACCTATAGATGTACAGACACTTTGTCTTAAATTCAGTCAACTGTTATATCCTGATACAAGGAGTGTACCCAATGTGAACATTCCCATTATTCCCACAGTGTAATGCCTTTCTGATCTCTGCTTCAGTGTCTTCCTGCAATGAGCTTCACTGCTATAATATACTATAAATAAATTCCTTCAGAACACCATAGCAGTAGATATCCTATCTTATTTTTCAAAAGTTGCCCATTCAAATCCTCGGTAATGTACCAAACAGTCATGCACTTCATCACACAGTGAAGCAAACTGCTTTCAACACAAAAAGTTTGCATAGTAAAGGACTTCTGTGTGTTGAGTCTCTTGAAATAGATAATTGAGCTAAAATTCCAAATTCTGGATCTGAATATGCTCTTCTGTGCTTGGCAGCTCTCTTTCAAGATTATAGGCAGAGATTCAGAATTTAATTATAGATTTTACATAGGAATCTTCTCTTCTACATCCTTCTTCACCAATACAGTTGGTCTTATCTACTAATCCAGATTCTTCTTGAGAATGCAAACAGGTAGGACCCGGTATAAAATAAAAACATGGTCAGAATACTCAGAGGGAGAACACAGGAAATGCAAGAACTTGCAGTGCTGACATTACTACTTTCCATATCCAGGTTCATTCGAGCAACAAATAGAAGAAAATTCCAAGTGGAAGAACAGTCAATAAAGGTTATAATACACAGACAACCAATGAAGACACTCAGTACAACCATAACCATCTGTTCTATGTCTACCTGCAGCTGTGAGTCATGTCCAGTTTGGGATCCTAATACCTTGGTCATAGTGTTGAACCATACTTGAAGAGACAGCTGCATTTGTCTCCCAAGAGAAGATGTCTGATTCAATAATGCCTGCTGGAATAGTCTTTTAGGAAGCCAGAAGGAAAGCTAAAGGATAAGATCAGAGATACATCTGTGATCATGGGGATTACAAAGTATACAAAGGCCACTATAACAAACAAACAGGTGAGCTACGTGTACCAGCAATCAGTAGT
Organism: Tragopan temminckii; assembly: GCA_028571105.1. Lineage (NCBI taxonomy): Eukaryota > Metazoa > Chordata > Aves > Galliformes > Phasianidae > Tragopan > Tragopan temminckii. The sequence continues at coordinate 79,602,751 of JAOWBP010001760.1, forward strand.
AAAGAATGGCCTAGCAATTGCACAGGGAGAAAGCTGGTTTCTAGTACCATCTGAAGGGCAGATAATGTTACAACTGAAAGTAATGAGATCAAGAGCAAGGGGCCGCTGGAAGAAATCAGGATTGAACCCTATGGAAGGATCTAGCACTGCTGCTGTTCCCAATGTACGAACAACAACAAGATAACACAGCAGAGAAGCAAGACTGAGAACAAACTCTACCGGTCTCACTGTGAAAGGACAGAAATGTTTTAACAGACTATCCTTGCTAAATAATGGATTACTCATTTACCTCAAACACAGGAAAGAAGCTTACCACCTAGGTCAGATCACTAAAGAACAGCATAAAAGAATGGCACAAGCAGAAAGCAAAAAGAAACACAAAACATGACCACAAGAAACGAAGGAATTCTACAACCTCTGCTGAGCAAGAGATGAGGCCAGGCACACTTCTGAAGCAAAACTGCCCACAGCTTGCCTTTAAAACAAACACTTCAGAACACCAAGGTGCCTGTAATCTCTTAACATGAAATAAAGCAATATGACTTTTAAGCAGCAAAGTCTCAGGTTGGTCAAAAAAAGAAAGAAGTAAAAAGCTTTAGAAATAAAGCTCCTTTCTTCCTACTATGTCAGTACAGAGTAGGTATTCCCTCTTCAGTCTTGTTCTAATCCAGCAGCCATTACAGCCTTTCTAGCATGTGAATAATGCAGCCAACTCCTGGCACTGGTAAGGTTTGAGGCCTTGCTGTCTTGTCTGTTCTCTTCCCATCTTGTAACCCTCCCACAGTCTCCTCGTTAGCTCTATTCTAAACCTTGCTGCCAACATCTACCTTCCAGAAACATATCTTGCTTATTATGCTCATAGGAAAGGAAACGTGGTAAGTGCCCACCCTATCCCCGGAAACATTCACGTCAGTCTGGACAAGGCTCTGAGCATCAGATCTGGCTATGGATGTTTCCGTTCATCGCAAGCGAGTTGGACTAGACGACCTTTAAAGGTCCCTTGCAATTCAAACAATTCTATGATTCTAAGAAGTGGCTACATTTCCATGCATGTGAATGCAAGATTGAATTGCACTGAAAACATGCTTGACTTACCTGAAACTTGCAGTTTCACTCTCCTCGCTGAACAGATTTGGCTCATATTTCTGAATAATGAAGAATTAACCTGTCTTATTTTCCAAAAACATCATGACGCTTTTCTCAAAAGAAGCTGGAGAGTGTTCTCAGTTTGCTAATCAGGCCCAGAATGTGGAGCTTGCTATTTTTATGTGCTCATGATATGAACATCTAAGTGCATTTTCCAGATGTTAGTTATTTACACACTCATCATCCTCCTGAAACAGTTCACTCCTAATCTGCATGTTAACATATACTGGTGAAACAAGCCAAGTAGTTTAAACCAACACAGTATCAGAAGAATGCTGGTTCAGACTTCATACTACTGTCTAAAATCTCACATTTAGAAATGTGATTAGATCTGATACTATGTTTATATTTATTTATATTACTATATTTATTATATATTTATGATTATTATAGCACTTAGATAAACTTCTCTCCCTTTGTGAGTTTAACATATTTGAATGAACTTATGAGTACACTGTCCTGATCAGTAATCCTCATTTTTTAGCTTAGAAAAAGATTAATCTCCCTGATGCCTCAAAGTGAGTATTAGAGAGAGCTAACTATAAAAATGTCCACCTTTCCCATTTTGTTCATTTTCTGCTGGACAAAATCGGTCATATTGCAGTAAAGATCTGTTTGAGAGTTTGAGAAATCTTTACTTCGACGCATTGATTTGTTTTACCTAAGCTTGTCATTATAAACACCACAATTTCATCTTCTAAGCAAAGAAGCCTATTCAGTTTTGACAAAAGACAATAATACCTTTATTTTTTCTACCACTTACATCCTGCGACATGTTATCTATTTGAAAGAACTGTATTCCAACAGGCATCTTCTCAGAGGCAAATTTTTATGTATTTGCATAAACAGGAAACCAGCAATAACAGATAATCCTTTAGGAAGGGATAAAGCTACTTTATACGCTATCTTGTGAATCTCTAAGAGGAGAAGCATCACTTACATGAAGTAGTAACTTAAATACAAGTTAATTCTGAACATAAGAACCTAAACTTTCCTGTTCTATAAAGAGGAATCTACTAAATTCTCTTCTGATTGCCAAAAGCATTTCCAGAGGCTGATACAACATTTCAGTTCCATTAAGCAGAAAACGTAATTTGAGATATTTAACACTGCCACCCACCTTCAAAGTACACTCTTTTCATGTTGTTTCTTGAGAATCTTACAGATTTCTGTAATGCATCAGCATTCATACGATTGTCTTACAGCTAGAGTCAGGTAACTGAATTTGACCTGTGATTAATGCTATTCACCATTAGCACAAAACGCTGAGCACAAAACACTATTTTAATCCATCTCTCCTGATTAGGAATTTAAGAAATAAAAACTTCTCTGTTTAATGTTTTCCGATGAACACAGCAGGTATACACTTTCCTATTAAAAACTGTAGTATATAACAAATATTAATCTAGATACATTAACAAATAATTGCTTATACTAATCAGTACCCTCCTTTCCCATCTAAAACTGGTGGGTTTAATTCATTTCAGTATAAAGATAGATCTTATGGTGATTTTAGAAATACCCTGATAACTACAAGACAATTGGCTGAGACACAACAAGCAGCTATCACATACAACGGCTGCTCCAAAAGCAATGCCTCCTATTTTATTATGTTGATCCATAATGTCCGAGACAGATATTGGTGGTATGGCAGTAAGGGTTGAACCTTCCTGCCAATATTCCACGGTGTTTTGTTGCCTGCAACAGATGGCAGCAGAAGGGCACTGATATGGAAGTGCATATGAAGCTAAGGCGTGGAACTGAATTCTTCATGTGGGAAGAATTGCATCCATTGATGCTTACTGAACGTTTATGAAGACCAAATAGTGGATGTGAGCACAGTGAGGCAGTGGATGCTGCATTTCAGTAGTGGTGATAGCAGCGTGAAAGACAAGCCATGTTCTGGAATGTTGTGCAGCTTTCGATGTGTGACATACAAACTCTTGTTTCACTGCTGGCAAAAATGCATAGCTAACTGCAGTGACTATATTGAAAAGCAGTATTTTGCAGCCGAGAATCTGATCTATCAAACCAAGTTATTCTGCTCTTTGTATCTGCTGTAGCTACTATGCAAATAAACAGGAGGCATTACTTTTGGAGCAATCTAATACTGCAGCAAGGTTGAAAAACATTACAATTATGGTGCTGTATAAGTACAGCATAAAGCACATAGCATATGCTGTATAAAGCAGCATCAAACGTATCAAACATACAATTGCTTCCACTGTAACTTCTGGTGGCCAAGGGAGCAGAGGTTAGAAAAAAGGAAAAGTGGAAAAGTCTCAACTAAACAAAGAAATGTTTCCTCGGAATCACTTTGTCGGTTGCTGTACATCAATATACTATTATACTATACATTCATTAAAAAATAAATGAAGCCAGAGTGATTGCTTAGATCACTCTGAATTCCTACACTTATAAATTTGGTGTCCATCTATTTACTGCAATGACACGCAGCAAACACGTAAAAAACCAGAACTAAAGAGTGAGTGATGCCTAACAGGCAGGGAGCTCTGTATCTCAGCACAGTATGCCCCAACTTTCAGTCTCAGGAAGTAGCTGCACTTCTAACACTACAGGAACCACAGAGTCAAGACCACTCTGCACATTTCTGAGAAAGCAGCAGCTCCCACTTCACACCTCCATACCACACAAACACATATATGGGAGTGGTGCAGGGCATCTAGGAGTTACCAAATATCTTGCTTTTATGTGAGAGAGCACCACCTGTGTGACACATTTATTCCTTTTCCACATTTCAGGTACTGGATAAATCTATCATGTACTGACGTTTACATTATAATGGCTTTTGCAGAAGCAAAACCAAGATACTGCACAGAATAGTTAAGTTCTTATTCTCACATCAGTGAATTTTTGTTTATAAACTAGCTCACAAACTTCCATACCTCTGGAGCAGCAGCTATTCTCCAGATTCTTCTCAGAACTTCTTCTCCACTCCTTGTCATCTCCTTTCACAACTGGATTGTTCATGATCCAGTCAAGATCTTTGAAAGGTTCACACCGTGTGATAGCAGGTAAAAAATACAGCTCTAGATTCACAAAGGAAGCTGTAATAAAGGCATCTGTATAACACCTAGGATTATTTGTCAACAATGATGAGAGAAGCTGAATGAAATATGATGTAAATATTAAGTAGACAGTTACTATCTTTACAGACGATTCCATAACTCAGTATATCATTAAAAATAGAATCTCTTGCACTTAAGATGTAATAACAGTAGGGAAAACATTCATCTTGATGGAGTCTAAAATATTCCAAAGATATCTTACATGTCCGCAATTGTATATTAAATATTTTTTAGAACACAGTGGTCTCATTTACTGGTGATAACAATTTAACTGATCTGAAGTTTAATTTCTAATATATGGCCAACTAAATCTAAATTCTAAATAACGGTTTCAGCTTGTTTGCTAAGTGTTAGAACCAAAGTTTACTGACATCACTGAAATTTCAGGCATGCCTTTTTTTTTTTTTTTTTTTTTACAAAATTTATCATCTAACTTGTGCAAGGTGAGATATATCTGCTTGTTTTATGTTTCCATGCCTAACCTAATGACCTTTACAGTCAGGTAGGGAAATGGCGTTCCCAGCTGTAGGTTTGGCTCTGCATCTCACAGCCCTTGTCAGGGCTAGACAAGGTTGGGCTAGGGTAGTATAGTTGACCAAGAAGTATAAGCATTCTGACTGGGCAACAGTGGGACCAAGCTGATACTGCATACACAGGGCAATAAGTACATGGTCAGAGTAAATCTGTCAAGCTCAGCAGCATAGAAAGAACTGCATTTTATCCCCCAAGTCCAGGGTGCTGGTTACTGACTATTGCTGCTATGAAGAGGGAAGGGAAAGGAAAAATAAAGAGCTAATTAAAAAGAGGATGGAAAGCCCTAGAGAGTCGAGCTTGTTACTCTGGATGTGAGAAGGAAGAGAGGGGTGCAGGCAATGACCCCAGCTCTGGTACCACCTGCCTCTGTCCTCTTAGTGAAAATGGCCATGTCTCAACTCAGCTTTTCCTACCAAGGGGAGAAGTAGGAAGCCTGGCTGTCATGGCCCTGGGCTACACAACACTGCCAGCAGTCCCAGATTTCAGTAATCACAGGCTCTAATAGCAAATGAAATGTTTGCATCTGAGTACAGCCTACTACAGACTCCACTAACTTTTAAGACTGGAAGAGGGCATCCAATACAAACCCGTGCAAATCCTTCATCTCAGATAGGGTATAATTATATCATTCATTTTGACAATGTGACACAGAGGGGGCAATAAAATATCCATTTCTCAGTGAGACTAATATGACACAGCTACTATGGATGGTTAGAATACTTAATTTATGTTTCAGAACTCATTTGAATTCATTAAGCATTTCCTACTACATTCAGCCTTGCTATAGGTAGCTACTTATAAAGGTTATAAGAGATAAACACTTTAGGCATGGGCAATTTACTTCTTCCTTCAACTTGCCTACCTTTTGTGAAAACTGTGTGCTCTACAGCAATGAATACAATAACTAATTTCTAGAAAGCATGAAAGCTGAAGGCTTCAAACTGCTGTGGAATGGTAAAGTGTTGCAAATACTCCAGTAGAAAAATGAAAACAAACAAACAGCAAATGTTTAAGACACTGAAGGTGTTCTTAACAGTGAAGATTAATGTTGTATGTTGTTTATGAATTTTTGAAGAATGCTTTCAAGAAAGCCACTTACCACACACAGCGATTTTTGCATTTGAAAAATAATTAGTTCTGGGGTGGGATTTTTGAAAAAAGACAACAAGACAAACATTACCTTCTTTCTTGGTAAGAATTCAGGAAAACACAAAGACTTGTAGAATTAAATTGAATCCCTCACCTCTCAGTGCACTGTTTGCTGTCCTTTAAAAACAGGCTAACCCAGTGTGCAGTTCATTAGTATTCTAATTGTCAAGTAGTGCTCAGTGGTTGTCTCAGGCTGTCTGATTAAAAATTGAACAAAATTAAATTTTTTTCCACTGCCAGATGCACTGAAGTCTTTTTTTTTTTTTTTTTTTTAATTAAACTCCCTTCCGAACACTTAAGATCACATGTCATCACAGCAGAGCAGTAACTGACCATACATTGCAGGAATAGATCATGAAAGACTATTAAATTCCAAACCACAGTGCAGAGGGTTTATTCTCATAATTCACAGCTCTTCCATTCATTTCACCTGCTCTTTTAGTGCCTAAAGGTGAAAGAAAACCTGATGGGACTGTGACTAGAGCATGAAAGTCATCACCATGACCTACAACAAGCTATGTAACACACCAGCCAGTTTCAGTGTTTGCTTCCACTTCTGCTTTTTCCTTCACTAATCTCCAACTATTAACTAGAACTGTGTGCAGTGGGTGGAATCTTCTTGTGAATGTGACTTCGGTTGCCAAACTGCCTCAGACACTTAAAAGCAACATCTGGGCACCAACCATTTAACTATCTTCTTTAAGTTACAAATTTATCTAACACAGAACTATATTAATGGGTACCTTGTTGAATCATGATGCTATTGTTAAGTATTAATAGGATGTAATGCCTCTGTAAACCTAAAAGGATGACCCAGTAACTGAGTTTCTGGACAGAATCCTTAAGGTAAATTTTCAGGCACATCACATCTAACATCTGATTTACCTGAGTAAATGACTTAAGCTACCTTGTTATTACTATAGGGATCTTTATTTTTCTTTGCTACAGTTGGATACTACACAAAATTAATCATATTATGTGTACAGACACTGCAGCTTTGGAGGACAAAACAAATTCTATATGCAGAACACAAAGATTAACAGGCCCCAGGGCATTCTCAAGTCAGAAGGAAAACAAAAACAAAAACAACCAGGTGTCATTTTAAGCTTCAGCCAACCACAATAACACGTCAATCACTTTGATCAGGGACAAGAGAAGAATCATGTTAGACTCAGGGTATGCTGAAGATCAGACCATGCTCCCATGTTTTGTTCATGTTCAGTATGCACTCAGAGACACTAACTAGGCATTTCTGAAGTCTGTCTAAAAGAAAGCAGCAAAAGTAGTGAATACGTTACAAAGCTGTAGGGAACATGCTAGGATTATAATTTAAATGGTTAAAAAAAAACTTCAGAAACTACTGAATGAATGTATGCCAGTCTCTTAACAGTAACAGTTTTACATAAAAAACTAAGTTCAGATTCTTTCTCCACCTCCAGCTCCTCAAGTCAAAGAAACTGAATACTTAGAAAGATCATCTTCCAGTGCATAGGATGTTTAAAAATCATTTTATAAAAGTTTGATAAGACAATGTTAGGATTTTTGTTATGAAACACAGAGAAGTCTCTCTTCTCTCTTATTATATTTGGTTAGGTATTCTTTTTCATTTAAACTGCTAATCAAAACGATCAGTCTCTAAAGATTAAACACAAGCCTATAGTTAATGTTTCATCATCATCAGCGAGCTCTGTATCAAGCTCACCTTGATCGAGTTTTACTTGCATAGTGATGGTAGCTTTCATACATGCTCCAGATACAGCTATGTAGTTTGATGAACCACACACACATTTATTAAGTTGCTCAGAAACTACTCAAAATGTTGAGAAGGGCATAGCTCTAAGTAAGGAGATGGCTATTCATGGAGGTCAGGCTGCAATTCTAGGGAAGACAGAATCGCCCTAATAAATCATATTAAAGTGTATCTAATCTGTACTTTAACTCCAAGACAGATCAGTAGAAACACTTTAAGAGTACGCAAGACCACAAGCAGTTTAGTGGTGTGTGATCGTTCACTCACTTGCTGAACTCCCAGCAATCCAAACTAAAGACTTCCTGAGGCAAAAACACTCTCAGACGTATGGTCTGATTTTTGGGTGGTCCTCTGTGGGGCCAGGAGTTGGACTCGATGAACCCTATGGGTCTTCTCTAACTCAGGATATTCTTTGATTCAATGATTTAATTCCCTTATTCCTTTGGTTTTCATTCCACCAAGTGATGAGTTTTACCACAAAAATTATGTGCTATAACAAAAAGTATTTTTTGTTTGTTTTAAACTTGCTAACGTGTAGATTTTGTACTGTGAGAAACGGGGAAAGACTTCTTGCTGTTCATTTTATTCCTCAGTATTTATTTCTCTTAAAGTAATTCAGTTTTATGAGCTGAATCTTATAGTTGCAGAGGTAGCTAATATGCATCTGGGGATATTGCTAAGGTTGAGAACCAGTTTTCTATATGTGTGTAGAGAGAATTAAAGTTTGTTTTAGCTGTTCTTCAATTTATTCGACATTTTCCTAAACTTTTCAAATCAAATTCCTTGAAAACATTGAAGTACTTTGGAAGCAGGAATTTAAAAAGAAAACCAAACTGCAACAATTTTCAGCAATTAAAAAAAAAATCTTGAGTGCTTTGCCTTGTGTTGAAACGTGGATGCCATAGGTGAAGATAATCCACACAGTAACAAAAGAGCAGCTTGTAGACCGTGGAGATGATTCGGTGACCATGGTCATTTGTGGATCACATACTTACAAACCCTCTATCTATCATTGTTAAAGACTGGCACTCAAGATCTTTTAGTAGTTACATAGGTGATATATCAGGCTCACAGTCAGTTCAGTATTGAAACGTAACAAAGATTTTATAATAGAACTATTAACAATTCACACGTGGTATTTTGTTATACTTTTAACTGTACTTGTACAAAAACACCTTAGTTACGAAAGCTGTGCATATGTCCTTGTGGTTTGAGTTAAACACTGGTTCTATGAGCTTTCCAGTCTAAACCTAAGCATCTTCAGTGACCAAAATATTGCATATTTTAAAGGAAAAGCATTCTTTTTTCTGCAATTAAATAGTTCCACTGCCTTAAAAAAAAAAACCAAAAACTTTCCCAATGTAACCTACTATATTTAAATACAGTGTAACCAACAACTGAGTAATGCAAAATACAGAATCCAAGCACGCTGAAATTTAAGCTTCATCCAACTCTGACTTCATCTACCAGGCTGTGACTTTGCAAATCCTTTTTCTTAAGTCGAACGAAAGCAAGCAGCAGTGCTGGATTTGTAGTAAAGGGCACCTCTCCAGCATTACCATTTTTCACCTACAGCTTCCCATTCCACTTCTAAAGGAAACTGCCTACAGTGCGGAGGAAGAACCAAGAAATATTGGCCTGCCCTGATGTTAAATCATTATGGCTATGACAGGCATTCCTACACATGATGCATGTGTAGTTGCGAATAAGGTCACTGCATTGTTCTCCTTGGCAGTTAACACTACGTGCTGAACACCTCAGCTTCCATTTTAAATTTACACTGGCTTCACTCCCTCAAAAATCAGATGAAAAATTTGTTAAGTAATTTTATTTCTATGTCTAATTAGCAAATACTTAATTAACTTCTGGTATATTTCACCTTTCTGAGAGCTACTTCAGACATGAATTTCATGTATCCAGAGCTTCCCATACCACGGAGCTCCAAGCTAATTTATTATTTTGCATATTATTATACGTTGCAACAGTAAATAATACAATTATAATAGCCAAATTGAGAAGTATGTTAGATACAGGCTTCCCTTGTATTACTTTTGGATAAAAATGAGCACTGCTGGACTAATATCACAGTTATGATATATGCACAAACCAGGTCAGCACTCTGTATGCAGTTTCTAGCAGCACATCACTTGCATCAGCAGCCTGGCACAGGTAACACTCTAGTGCTTCCTAGCCATTATAATCACTGTGAAAGCACAAAACACCTGGGAGTATATACACACATTTCTGTCATCAGTTACAGTAAATTAGTATGGCAATGATAAAAGTAAACTGCCATGATTTTGTTTAGAACAGACAGCAACCTCGTCTCAGAGAACCTACATTTGCTAATAAAAATTAATCTGAGCAATTCAGCACTGCACTTCAAAAAATGCTGCTAGTACTAGCTTAGTATTAGCTTGCCTAAATTTGGAAAATTAGGACTCACTTACTGCAGTATTAAAAGAAAAAAGACAGGATTCACCGAAGAACTACTGCTGAAGACAGTTTAGGGACAATGTGCTTGGAAACAAAAAAAAAAAAAAAAAAAAGATTTCTTACAAATCTCATCACAAGACAGCATCTCTCATCACGGATGCTGGCCAAGTGCTTCCAGTATTTTGTGAGTTAGCACAGCCAGAGGCAAAAACAAACCCAGTAGTTACCAAGAGAGTTTGTGGGGTTTCCCCTGGTAGCTTCCTATCCAAGTACTATGCATACTTTGTGAGATCTGATACTACATGTGGCAGAGCTGCTGCTAAGAGGATCACCACGGGATTACTTTAATGTTTACCGAAATTGAAGCAATTTATTACGTATCGCGGTAGCAACACTTTCATTCAAATTATAAGAGGTTGCAAGTAGCCTTTTAAATCTGCTTTGCCTTTCCCTCTGGTATCAGCTTACCTTCAAGCTCTTGGAAAGATGATGCTGTGCAAAAAAGGCGTCAGAGGTTATACTAAGAACAGAGCATTTAGTAAGCACCCTATTGACCTCCCAGAGCATGCATGGTTAGTAACATCCATCTGCATGCTTAAATTGGGTTTTCCCAATGGCCTAAGAATGGGATGCATCTGTGAAACAAGTTTTGCACTTACTTGAATATTATCATAAAACATTTACATGATTTAATTAGATTATGTAAATGCTTTACTCCAATTTGAAGCTTTGAAAATCATAATGTCATGCTCTAAATTATGCAAGTATTGAAAATGCTTTTCACAGCAGTAGAGCAAAAACACCAGTGAGACAGTCCTGCCACATTCCCTTCTGCTGTTCTCTGCACACCAGAAAAGACCACACCGAATGCATTAATCTTGACTTTTTCTATTAAAATTTTCTGCATATAACACAGTTATTTTGTGCTGTAATTTCATGCTAAGTCCCAAACCCAAATTTGATTTGGTTTATATCCACATCCCAACTAAGTAGCAGATTTTTCACTATGTCTTCCCCACCATTCTGAGGCAGTGTGTATTTCATGGTGAGTGGACCTCAGAAAGGAGATTCAAAAAGAGTTATTCATGGAAAAATCTTCCTACTTGCAGAGCAATTAAAAAGGGACATGAAGTCTTAAAATATCTATTTTGAAGTTAGTACTTATATTTGAACTTACTTATGTGGTACTAGATTGTGGCGCTGCCACAATACTGAACACAGTAAGAGATCCTATACTTCATAGGACATTTTTTAAACTGTACAAAAGAGGATTTTGTACAATCTACAGTAATATGCTACAGCAAGTAGGGACCGTAACAAATCATGGTGCTTATTTTGTCTCTAAATAAGTGATAAATTATTATAAGTTAATTCAAAGAATTAACACTGTACTTAAGGAAAAGTTACAGAAAGTGAGTAGATGAATTTTAGTTTAATTTGCCATTCTGAGTATCACTGTTTTTTAACCGATGCAAACTTAGTGCACCAGCTTCTTCTTCAACATAGCTGCTCAATGTCTCCGAAAAACATACGTTTTGATCTTCCTTACCATACAGATCATCATAATGGGCTCTGAAACATCGTACCAGTTTACACTTGGTTCTCAAATCTTTACATGTAGTCAGACAACTTCATCCCCAAATCCTACTGGTTCCTTCAATTCTGAAGCCTCCATCCTCCTTCTATAAAACTGAACGGATGAAATTAAAATAAACATTAAGTATGTGAAAAATGATCTAAAATATTGAATTTCAAGGCAAGCGCACTGAGAATAAAAGCTTGGAGAAATACTTATTCCTCTTCAAGCACATGGCAATTTTTCACCACAAGGTGAAAGGAGCTACCCCAAGGCTCTCGAGCCACGGGTGACCAGATAATAAGGTCATATGCAGGCCAGGTTATGTTTCATGAGCATGAGTATATTCATGCTTATATAAATCACCTAGGGTGAGGCATATCTCTAGCATCAGCCTACATCCCTGACTCATTGCAGAATTCTTTTTTTTTTTTTTTTTTTTTTTTTTAAAAAAAAAAATAGTATGGAA
>JAOWBP010001760.1:79623648-79637766 GCA_028571105.1 Tragopan temminckii
CTCTTCTGGAGCACCTGGATCTGGCTCTCATCTGACATACATGGGACAGTACTGGGCTCTGCTCACCCCTTAAGGCTCCTGGTACCACAACCTTACTACAAAAACCCAATACAATAATCTTCCCATTTTCTTGAAACTGGCAACACTGGATAGTATGCTTATTAGTACGTTGTTTTTTGTTTTTTGTTTTTTGTTTTTTGTTTTTTTTTCCTCTGGGGGAAAGGGAGGCAGGACAGAAGGAAGGGACAGATTCCCTCACTTGAATGCCTGGAGCTCTTCAGCTGTAACGTCAGCTCTGCTCAAACTCCTCATCCAATGGCACATGCTTTACCCGGCCAGACTACAGTGTGAGACAAAAGTTCAGAGCAGTTCAGACATGATGGCAAAGGAGCTAAGTACCATTAGGAAGATGGTGCAGCAAGGACACGATGGAAAACATATGGTGGCCAAGCACAAAAGCTCACCACAAAGGTAAAAGCTCTCAGTGTATTCAATTCAGATGTATATGGTAACAAGTGTTTTGGAAACTGTGTGCTCAAAATATCACATTTGCTACATTTCCTACAGAACTGCAAGAATGCAAAATAATCATCTTATGTATGCCAGCATCAGCACTGTTACAGAATCACAGAATGGCCAGGGTTGGAAGAGACCTCAAGGGTTAATAATCTCCAACCCCCCTGCCACCAACCTCCACATTTAATACTAGACCAGGCTGCCCAGGGCCCCATCCTATCTGGCCTTGAACACCTCTAGGAACGGGGCATCCACCATCTCTCTGGGCAGCCTGTTCCTGCACCTCACCACTCTCTTTGTAAAGAACTTCCCCCTGACATCCAACCTAAATCTTCCTTCACTAAATTACAATTAAATTTGAAAACCAGAAAAGAAACCCAACTGTGATGAGAGTCTGAATAAACTGGCATCTTATGTATTTATGACAGACCCACATTTCATTCTATGTCATAGGATCACAGAATGGCTTAGGTTGGAAGGGACCTCAAGGACCATCAAAAGTTCCAATCCCTCTGCTAAAGGCAGGGTTGCCAACCCCTAGATCAAGTACTAGGGTCAGGTTGCCCAGGGTCCCATCCAACCTGGTCTTAAACAACTCCAAGTCAAGTCAAATTATCTCCCCAAACTTTTCCAGGAAAAGTAACAAAATCCAACAACAATAATAATATTTACCAACTTCTGAAAGCTGTCAACAGCTCTGAGATGTTCAAATGAGAGAAAAAGAAGCTATATGGCATAACTACAAAACTCACCAGTAAAATTACTGGGAAGTATGATTATAATTAGCATAGATCATACTGGATGACCATTTGAGCAACTGGCTAACCATACTCATCTATTTGCTCTGTGCAGCACAGTATCACACTGGTAAACCAACACAGGGCCACAAACGTCAGGGCTGTACTTCACCAGAGCTAATAAATCTATAGCAAGATCACACACCTATGTGCAGAATTTACTTCACTTCCATTTCTGGTAATAACCCAGATGTTGTTAGACTAGGCATCTCTGTACTGTGAGAGATTTATCAGCTTGATCAAGAGGTGCTACACCATACAGTGTTCTGCTCTGAAGCAGAAGGATGTGGTTCTGGTCCTCAACTTAAAACTCAAGTCTGCTTCCCTCTACTTTTGCACATGTTGGGGAAAAAAAAAGGAGATCTGTGTTACATCTCTGTAACTAACACAAGTAAGTGGGCAACAGCATGTACACACAGATGGAAACAATCATTGTTAACGTAGCCTGATACATTCTCTTCTTAAATTTATGCAAACATTTGATTTCATTCCCACATTTGAATATTTCTTCATCTGCTTCAAACAAACATAAGACATCCCAAGACATTGAAATGGACCCCCAGGGATCACAGAATCCAACTCCTGGCTCTACACAGCACCACCAAAAATCCAGCTCTGTGTCTAAGTGTTGTCCAAACATTACTTGGACTCCAGCACTTGGGGACATGCATACTGCCCTGTGCAGCCCATTCCATGCCCACCGCCCTCTGGTGCAGAACCATTCCCTAACCCCCAGCTGCCCCTCCCCTGACGCAGCTCCATGCCGTTCCCTCAGGCCCTGTCGCTGTCACAGAGCAGAGCTCAGCTCTGTCCCTCTGCTCCCTGTGAGGAGTTGCAGCCGCCATGAGCGCTCCCCTCAGCTCCTCTGTTCTGGGCTGAACAAACCTCAACAGTTCCTTATACATCTTGCCCCAAGTCCCTACCCATCTTCATAGCCCCCTTTTGGATACTCTCTAACAGCTTTATGTTCTTCTTGTGCTGTGGCACCCAAACCTGCACCCAGCGCAGGAGGTGAGGCCGCATAGCACACAGCAGAGAAGGACAACCCCTCCCCTCGCCCAGTGCACCCCAAGGTACAGTTGGCCCTTTGGCCTGTCAGGGTAAACTGCTGGCTCATGTTTAACTTGCTGTCAGCCAGAATCCCCAGATCCCCCTTCCGTGGATCTGCTCTCCAGCCTTTCATCCCCCACCTTGTCATATATATATATACACAGGGTTGCCCTTTCCCAGGTCCAGAATCAGACAATCACTCTTGATAAATTTCATAAGATTACTGACAGACCAAACCTCTCATTTGTCAAAATCTCTCTGCCAAAACAAAATAAAAAAATCATCACAGATGTAAGAACTTAGCAGAAACCTGGATATTCTAATAATTAGTTCTTTAAAAATAAGCAAAATTATCAAACAGGCACATTATACTACATATTTTTCTACACTGGATGAGAATCAGCAGAGAAACATTCATGCCATTGAAGCCAGTGGAAATTTTTTCATTGACAATAGCGGGACCAAGATTTAACTCCAAATGTCTGTTTCTCATATGGACACAGTAAGGTCTATCACATCTTTAATTCCTTGCTTTTTAAGACTTTGAGATTACTTGTTGAAGAAGAGACTCAAGTTAGGGAAGACTGTTACTCAGCAACCTTAATTGTTTTAAAACAAAGCTTTAGCTTATTTTTTTGTTTGTTTGTTTGTTTGTTTTTTCCTCCCAGTGAGGAAATAACAGATCCCTGTCCCTAAGTGTTTCTAACCAAATTAACAGAGTGAACATCTAGACTGAACATCAATGGAAGGCCGTAAGCAAGCTGCCTGTCGAAGCAGCATCCTTTCATAGCTCAACCCTTTCCCGGTTTTTGCATTCATGTCAAAGAAAACCTCAGCTCTTAAAGAAAAAAACAAATTCCTCCAGACACACTAGCTGCTGGCTGATGTAGAGAAGCCAATTCCACAGGAATGAAAAAATGATGCTTTTGTAAACAAACAGAAATAAACACCTGCTGGGTTTCATTCTCTGCAATAAAAGTGCTCAAGAAAAATGCAGAAATGTGATGGAGTTCATCCTCAAAATCAAATAACAGATCAGAATTAGTTTCTTACATGCCACCTAAGACTCCAGATTGAACAGACCCCACAAAGCTCCCAATTACACTGAAGCTAAGCTGTCCCCAGTCACATACTCCAAAAGATTTTGGTACTCCTAATCATTGTATGTAACATGCTGAGCTACCCAAAGGTTTCAAAAAAAGACAAGGCAACAACATATGGCCTAAGCAGACTGTTCATGTCTTTCCCTAAAGAAGACACAGTTTCACCTTAGACTGACCTTGCAATTACAGGCTACTGGGAGCAGTTATGCACTTGAAAACAGCACAACAAATGACAGGGACAGGAAAAGTCTCAGAAAATATTGAACGCAGAAGGCCCTCAATAAGCAAGCTATGTATTCTGGCCACATTGTGCCAATTCTCCTCTGATCAGGCAGGCTGCTACCTGAATCTTAAAACTGAAACTTGCAAGTAAAAGAATCCTTTGTAATATCACTTCCTATATAACTGAAACAATGATAAAAGCTTCCAGAGGTGCACTTATAGCAATTTGTGGCCAACGTCATGAAAAAAAAAAAAATCATCTCCAAAATAATAAATTTCAGTAACTGCAAAGTAAGCAAAGTGGATTAATGTGCCTACTTCCTCCAGCAGCAAGACTAGAATCTGAATAGTTTTTCCTGAGCAGGTGTTAAGCAACTAGGGAAAATCTGCATTGCCACTTGAAATAATTCATGCCTATAGGACTCAATTCAGTAATGTTAATAAAATTTAAGTCCAGAGTCTGTACTCGTTACAGTTTAGGAAACAATGAAATTTCAGCAGTAACCCACCAAATTCTCCATAACTAATCTGCACATACATAAGAGTAGGTGGGGCAAGAATAATTTTCCATTTTGTTGACAAATGCACAGATCTTAGAAACCTGCTAACATTAGATTAGAAGATATTTTTTTAAATTTCCAAGAAATACAAAAGCTTAAGAATGTCTTTGTATCACTCTTATGCCACAAAGCTGCAGTTGATGTACAATTTCTTTTAAACAGCTGTGCATTTAAATACATGCACTTGGTTTGCACAAAAGATGACCATAATAAATATTTTCAAATAGTCCAAAATCCAAAATAGCTTTGTAATTTACTAGAGGATTTTTATATTCACTGACTAGACTATAGGACTACAACTAGTGACAAGCATTACAGATAATTAGCATTTCTTGAAGCATGGATCTCAACTTGATGATGTCCTTTTAGGATGGATGTGGTAGACCAACAGATGACAACATTGAGAGAAACAGACGTCAGGTTTACTCATTAAAAGAAAAAACACTCTAGAGATTAGGAGAGCTAAAATATGTTTTCCTCTGTATTACTCTTGTGTTTGATTATTAAAGGGCTTTTCTCCTAGTAACACAGTAACAGTCGCTGACTTTTTCCTCCACAACTTCATGTGACATTTTTCTCACTGTAGCTCTTAGCAAGCTACTCTTAATGCCTTGCTGCTCTGAGAAAATATTTTTAGACAAGTTGAGTGCTGTATACCTAAAAATGAGACTTGGAGAAGGGGAAAAAAATCCCTTCAATTCAACAGGTTGCATGAAACACCTCTATGCCAGAAGACACCAAAGCCATGGCTGGATTTCTGGAGAAAGGAGGGTGTTTATATATTGCATTTTTAAAGGTATAATATGTGCTAGATGGTGTACTCGTGGGGAGACAACTGATTTAAAAAACGCCACTCAGTTGCCACCTCCATCAGATCAGGTCAAGAATCCAGGAGATTTTATCTCAATAAGCTAGGAAAGAAGTCACTCCATGGGGGGAAGCAAGCCCTGGAGAAAGACTGTTATACAACTGCTGCTGCTGCTAGCAGTCAGGGCCATTAGCCAGGGTGTGCTTGCATCTGTAAGGCTGAAAAACAAGGAGATAAAATTCCATCACTGACACAGCACCCTGATTTTACTTTCATGAGTTGCTCAATTTAAAAACAGCAAGTGTTTGGATTCTTACATCCTAAAATTAAAATTACATCAATTCAACTTTGAGGACTCAGAGCTGTCGCAGCTGAAGAAGAGAAAGGAGCCCCCAGGAGGACTCCCGATGGTTACTTGTTCATTCCAAATGCGAATGCTAAATCTTATTGATCTTCTGATCACTACAAATTATTGGTAAACTCTGCATTAAAACAGACTGCTGTAAATTGGAGTTGACAGTATTATCACTGGAAGAAATGCATGAGCTCTGTGTTTGCCAAAGTGTGACCTGCCGGTCTAATGGTGCAGTGCTGTGGCACTGCAAGGATTTCTCATCCAACTGCTCTTCTCAAGAAAATTATTTCATTCACGTAGAATTAACTTTTCTTAAGAGCATTTCTTCAAACTAGGCATACATTACTACTTAATAAGAAAAAAGAACAAAACACAAATGATATTAGAACACCACTTCGCTTGCTTCCCATCTCCAGATGCAATCACACAAGACTACTGCATCAGGACATCAATGCCTTTCCAGACAGCCTCATTTAGTTAAACCAATCCCAAGATATATGCTGGCACTAATACACCTGCAGGCAGGTCCCAGGACTCAAACTTAGTAGGTAGGATGCTGGAAGGACCCTACCATGCTAACTTTGTTGACTGGAACAAAGGCCTTTTATTGTTTTTCTCCTATTTATTCCCATAGAAACTGTGACACATACAAAGAACACAATAACACTATTTGATTCAGCAAATTCTCAGCTACTAAACATTATTTTTCAACACAGTAACCACCATAAACTATGCACTTTTGACAGCCAGCTTCCATGCCATACTTGTAAAAATATGTTCCAGAGGAGGTGACCTACTGTTGACTCTACTGAAATACACCACCCACCGCCTCACTGTGCTCACATTCACTGTTTAGTCTCCATCAGACCAAACATCCAACATTCAGCAAACAGTGATGAATGTCAATGGGTGCAACTTTTTCCACACAGAGGAATTCAATTCCACACCTTTGCTTAAGATGCATTTCCATGTCAGATACCATTGTCAGACAGCCCCTCTGCTGCCATCTGTCACACAGCAATGAAACATAACAGAATACTGATAGGAAGGTTCAGTCCCTACTGCGATAGCACCAACATCCACCTCCGACATTGCAGGCCAACACCGTAAAATAGGAGGCATTACTTTTGGAGAAGCCAAGAAGTATATTAAAACAGCTTGCTTAAGAGAATTTCCTCTGGCTTTTCAAATTTAACAAATAGCCTGAAGAGAGAGGTAGGGCTGAATTGGAAAATGGTGCCATTGGATTGCAATTAAGGGATAGATCTTTGGAATGTTACAATCAGCAGTGCAACTCCTAGTTACTTTAGGTACCTGCGCCACAAAATGGAGATGAAGATCTTGATCTGGGCACATTTCCGTTCTTCCTGACGGACAACATAAGCAAAGCCTGTGGACAGATGTTCCAAAAGGCACTCAGTGGCAGCTCTACCACCGTGTAGAAAAATTGCTTAGCTATATGGGCTACAAAGGAAAAGATGAGATATGGGACAAGAATAAAAACTACCTCTCCTGGACCCACACTGTTGGTTGCCCAAGTTAGGAGGGAAAGGGCTTTCTGATGGTTGTGAGCCCATTATTTTGGCTCTCAGATCACTTTATGGCATCAAGTTCCACAATTTCATCAGTACATGGCAATATATATACATTTTCATTTGGTTGCCTCTCAGCCCTTCCATGGTGAGTAGTGGTGAATAACCATTTTCTTCCATGTTTTCATAGGACCCACTCAAGTACAGCAGCAGCTCCTTAACTTCTGATCACCTTTATTACTCTGCTCTCCTTTCAGTAACATCTTGTTTTGAAGCAGGAAGACAGAAACTGCACATAGCATTCCAGATACAATGTGCCACAGGTTTATACGCTGGATTAATAAGGTTTCCATTTCTCAATACTTCATTTATCTTTTTAACCCATTCTGAGCAGTTATCTGAAGTTTTCAGAGGAAAAAAAATATATATATAAAGCCTAAAATTCCCTTTTGTTTTACTGTTTTCTTTTCCACAGACACCTTTACTTCCAGAAAGCAGTGCTTTAAAAAAAAAAACAAAACAAAAAAAACAACAACAAAAAAATAACCCAAAAAAAACCCCAGTCAATTATCCTCTTCATCCTAAAGTTCAGAAATTCACCATTCAAATAATTAGCCCCCATAGGTTGGAATAATTACCAGTAAATACCAAATAATTCTGATAATTTCATCAAAGTAAGGAACAATTTATGGTGAAAAGTCAACATGTATTGATACAGCACCACTCTATAGTAAAACAAGAATTCAACACTCAACTTTCTGAGGAAAAAACAAGGGGCAAGTAACCCAGCCTACCATTCATGACAGAGAAGACTCAGAGGCCAGACACAGGTTATGCCTGGTTTTCAATGACATCAGACCAAAAAAATTCAGGAGATATCACTTAAGATTCTTCCAAATAATTAAAAAAAAAAAAAATCTTCCTTTTCAATTAAATCCAACACATCAACCTTGGGCTTTACTTTGCAGAAATTCTGGCAGCTTTTCTGGTTTCTTTACAGCACTGCTGTGAAAAGGCAAGCCCTGGTGAGATTAGGCTGGCACCTGGAGCCACTTGGAGCACAACTTTATTGAGTCTGCAAATCTGTGGACAATGCTACATATATATTCTCTCTTTATATGTCAGTAGATGGCACTCTATATTTACTATGTATATATTTGCCACATTTACCAGAAAAAAACGCTTCTTTTTAGGGAACTACAGTAGTAGATCCCATGTCCTTAAATAGCACCCTTAGAGGGGAGCCCTGTGTTTTGCCTATTGCTTAGCGCAGATTTGTTTTCCCTGCGCAAACAAGCTGACCAAATATGCTGTTCAGAGCAAATAAGACTATGGAAACATGAACCATACATACAGCCTGTACTTAATGCAATTAGTAGACAATCCATTCTTCTATCCACAGTATAATAAGCCTAACAATATCCTTTTCTATAACGACCCGTAAAGTTTTCAGCACTGACAAAATGTACGCATACAATATCAAAGAAAGTTCTAATCACTTACCTGTCAGTTCACTATTCACTTACAATCATACTACCTTAATTTAGTTGCCTGTCCTTCACCTTTCTATAGCCAACACAGTCATCAAAGGCAGAGTCAATTCCTTTTCTATAAAAAAAATTCTCATTATATGTATTCATCCCTATCAAGAATGTGAAAAGTGCTTGAAATACTTGTGGAAATATTGCAGTGAGACAGGTGTTCATTTTCTTATGGCTTAAGTTTGCCAACATTTTAACATTTTCAACATATAGAGCCCTCTAACCTTATGCTTTGTGTGTATCTCATACACAAAGTTCCTTTATTATTAAAGTTTATTTGCAAGAAGAACAATAACTAGTTTAAGGTAAAAGCAAACAGCTCCACTTGGCACACGGCTGTAAAGTAGTTTAGAATATAAAACACATCTAGGGCTGTTTGCTGGGGAAGGCAGATGAACTGAAACTCTTACGAATTCTTCCTAGACCACCATCCTGCTGCAAGGTGTGTTATTCTGATCACAAGTTTCACAGCTTTCAAAGAGTCTCACACAGGGGGACTTGGTAGCCGTCAGACCTTGTTTTATAAAGCAAGTTAAGAGTTATGAATACCGAACAAGTCTAAACTCTTGTTTATCCTTGCAGATCAGATGAGACTGGAAATGGAAATGAGAAGGAAATAAATGTTTCTTCTTTATCCTATACTAACTGCCACCCCAGTCAGCCCAATAGCACGAACACCTACCACTAGTATAGTCCATTAGGACTTCTTTTCTGAATACCTTTCTAAACTATAAAAATATATTTAATTTGATAAATACAATTACTACAAACATTTAATTGATTCTTGATTACAACCAGTTACGTTTCTGAAACAATCAAGCATGCCATAATTAAAAACAATTGATTCATTAGCATACCCCTACTAGACAATTACAAAAATGCATTATTTATGTAATTACACACATTTACAGTTCATTATTCCAATTTTTATTCTATTGTTGCAAAGCTGCAAAAGTACAGCCTTATTTTCTAATCTTCCTTTACCTTCTCTTGACACAAAGATCATATTTATTTTATTTTTCAAAATTAAAATTAGAAACCAAAGCCTGAGAAGAGACTCAATTCCTACAAAAACAGTAATTAAAGCTCATTTATTTGTCATATGGCTGAAAAGTAAGGGTGAGAGAAAATATTTTCCACAGGAAATCTGCTTATTGCCTTAGAAGAAAGCATCTGAAAGCAACAGATTTTTGGATGTTTCAAAAGTATAAATTAAAATATCCACATGTCAGGCTCTAGCTTAAACTGGAAATTAAAGAGCATGAAAGAAAAGTCAGCTAAAAGTTACAGTGATCAGAACTACTTCCAAGGCCAAAAGTAACTAAAGCCATGTATTTGTTATCCCATTTCAGCATCAAAAACAGTTCAGAAATCTTGATGCAATTCTGACTCTATAATAATGATCTGATATTTAAATTTCTTCCACATGTATTACCCTACTTTGCTGACGGCTCTGACCAAATTTGCTACAAAAATCTAAAAACAATTCTGTTATCTAACTACTGAATTGCAGTGCCCTATGTTAACCTAACTCTGTTCTTAATACAACTGAGAAAGAATATTTTGAATTCCTGTTTAAGGATGTTCCTCAACATTAGATCAGTAAGCTTCTTGTTGATGAATTTTCCATTAATACTTTCATCAGTTCCAGACGACATTGCAATGGCTTATAAATGACTGGGGCTAACAAGGATGTCTTGCTTTGCTCTGAATGGTGCATCCCACGAGAGAACTGAGAATATCTGGTGGTGAGCTTATTGCCTTACTCTGCTACACTACATACACTACTTACTTGCAGTCCAAACGCCCACTTTTTTCTTTGCTCTGTTTCTCTTCCACTTCCTTCCATACTATCCAAAAGTGCTTTTTTATTATTTAAGAATAGCCAAATCAAGGACAGATGTGTAAGAATTGGAAGAGGCATTTCTGAGCTGAGATAGAGGATAGTAGACAGGGGCATGCTAAAAGATGACAGAACAAGGTATTGAAACTGCCTGCTAATTGATGAGTTCTGCAATTTAGGAGAAAAACAGATAAAAAGAAATGCAAAGACATTTTTCCATTATCAAGCTCCCTTGTGACTTCTCAGATGTTATCATAAACGCTTCTTTCCAACTCTCAAAATGCTCTGATGACGATGAATCTTCTCACTCCTGTAAACCTTGCCTATACTTTAGGCATCCTCCACATTTCTCATTTTCTGACATGAGCCAGTCAGCCACAGTCAGAAGCAGACACTCAATGAAGAAAGCAGCCAGAACACCAGGTGGGAAAGACTGAACTGTGATAATAATTGCTCTCATGGCTTCTCCAGCAGCCTTGATGCTGAAAGGATATGCCCCTATTCAATTTGACAACTGGGAATGAAAAGCACCATGCCAAAGAGAATCCCACCAGCTGCATTTTGCGCAACAACAGAAGATGTTCCCTCAGATCCTGAAAAATAAACAAATATCACAGCTACCTGAAAAGTATAAACTACATACAGCTGAATCTGTCCACATGTTAAATTCAGGCACTGTGATTCTAGAATAGTAGAGTCTGGATAGGTAATCAAGAAAATCACCAGGCAAAACAGGATTTCTTGGAGGTTCAACTAACTACATGATAAAACAATCACTGACAAACAAAACAAAAAACAAACTAGAAATATCTAAAATGAAAATGCATTCAGCCCTCAGTTTTCTGGATTGAACTCAACAGAAATGGATAGAAGTTCTATTGGGTTTACGTTTGTGTATTTCTAGCTTTTTGGATTGATTTCTTTCCTCAGTTTTCCCAAGTTGAAAGCTTCTCTTTATTTTTTTAGGCCTACGCTTATTAAAGACTATAAAACAAAGAATAGCTAGCTGACTATAACTGTTCTTTAAATCTGCTGTATTTCTCCCATTTAAACTGAATGGGAATTGTTAAGGTCGACTCAGGTTCAGAGTTGCATAGCTCTGAAGAAAGTAAAATGTGCTGGTCTATCATACAGCTCAGTGTTATTCCCCATTGCGTTTGTGAATCATTTAGAAAACACTTTTAACAATCTGCAAAAAGGCGAGGGTGCCTTCAAAGTAATTGCCTCTTAAAAATCAGAGGAAAGTTCTTCTAAGTGTGGATTCTTAACCCAAAATATTAACACGCTGACAGCTGTTGAGCTGCTTCATTTAGCTGTCACAACAGACCATAAAGCAACACAGTCAAATGGACACTTCTGTGTATGACATCTGTCACTCTTCTATTAACTGCTGCTCCACAGCAAACATTTTACTAAATAATTAATTTGGCTAGATGTATGCAACAGAGTGTATATTTAATGCTTTAAAACATCTGGCTTTTTGCACCGCAAGGTCCTGCCTAGCATAATGAAGTCCAAATAGAAGATTTAAAACTAGCATTTTTTTGGCTATGACATGAGAAGGATTCCCACAGAGAGATAACACGTCTCATCTACTCAGAAAAGCACACTTTCTGTAACATAAGATGAAAAGTCTTACTAAAAATATTAACGCTTAGTTTTAATAGAAATAAAAATTCTTAGGAAAGCTTCATCTCTACAGTTACTCCTGGATCCAAACTATCTGCACCTCAGTGGGAACACTAGTTATATGAAAAAAATTCATAATGTGCAGCAGAGCAGGCAGAAGAAGGTACCTTGAAATCAAGGAAAGAAAAATCAGAGTAGACAACTTTGTAAATTTGATCCTGTGAAATGCAGAGCAAGGCCCTCAGACAAGTCTATAAGAATGCCTATGAAGAAGCAGTTCTCAAAAACAGGTTTAATCCTCCTACAAAAAAAAAAAAAGTTAGGTTTGTCATTTGAGCTTTATTTGGTTCCAAAGTCTCCATGAAATGAATCAAATTGCTGAAATTACAAGCTAAATCACAGAACACCACCAACGCTGATGGTACTATCTGTGAACCTTAAGACTACATTTGGCCCACAGAGTCAGAGGTGGATTCTGGTGGTATGGCAGTAGGGGGGCTGAACCTGCCCATAATATTCCATTACATTCTGTTGCTGTGTGACGGATGACAGCAGAGGGGCACGCTGACAAAATCGTGTTTGACATGGAACTGCCAGTGAAACAAATACATGCCACTGAATTCCTGCAATGCATATAAAAAAAAAAAATCACACCCATTGACATTCACTGACACTTGCTGAAAGTTTATGGAAACCAGAGAGTGGATGCGAGCACAATGAGGTGGTGGGTGGTGCATTTCAACAGTGGCAACAGTGGGTTACTGGTGCCCTTGGATTGTTGACTTCAATATAGCACACAGCAACTACTCTGGGTCATTTTGGCAATATTTGAAACTCACCTGGATCTGAGCAATTTCATATAACTTTGAAGTCTCTTCTGCTCTGGGCAGGAGATCAGGCTGCATGATCTCTGACCTCCCTTCTGGAGAGCATATCAAAACATGTACCAAATGTGGAGGTCTCCAAACAGGAGTTATTTTACTTACAATAGAATCTAAAAACTTATTGAAGAACTGATTTTACATCTGGAATTGCACATCCTTTTGAATAAAGATAGAAGAAATACGTATAGAAATATCTGAATCAGTGCACTCCTGTACATTAACAGCATGAGTAATTTCTTTATTCCTAACAGCTTCTCATTATAAGATTTTTTTCATTCATTTTTAATAAAAATTTCTAATTTCTAATAGATAGTCGCATAAGTTTCCTATAGAATCACTGGAGAGAGAGACAAGTACTTTCACCAGACAATTAACATCCTGGGATAGATGTGATGACATTTTCCAGCTGTTCCTGGCAATCTGATGCACAATTGGAAATTTACTAGAAATCTGGTTTTAAACAGACTAAAGCTGATGGCAAAAATTCCACTTATTGACCAGGAAGGAACCAGCAGCTTCTCACTGGAATTTGATTCTTTATCTAACCCATCTATACAGCTCTGACGCAGTGAAACATAAAACCCACCCCAGGGCCACACCTAGCTTCTTTGTCATTCAGAGTTACAAGGAGAATCATGGCTGTGGTGGGTTTAATTCCTGAAACGTTTAAAATCTGTACGTTATAAGATCAATTTTTTTTCATAATTATAATATGTACATCTTCCTTGAATGCCCTGAAAATATTTTTCAGGGTTAAATTCAACAATGATATAAGTAGAAGCAACCCCAAGTGCATGCTTAAAACCTCCTACGACTATTAGTCTTCCTTCTTACTTCATTAAGTTTTCCTCAGTGGAACTGGAGCAGGGGTATGTTTGGTGTGTTATACTTAGGAACTATATTACTACTAACATTTATTTTAATGATTTAATGGAAAACTGAATTACAGCGACTTAGAATAGACTTTGAAAATGCTCCTAATGCAATTTACAGGCTGAAGTTCCAATAAAAAAAAAAAACCAACAACCTTTTTACTTCAACCTGTTTCTTAATTTACTTTGGTGCTTTTGAAAAATGACAGAAGCAGTTTGGGCGTTGCACAAACATCTGCATCTTCTATTATAAGTGAAAGAGCTTCTTATTTTGGCACAGCTATAACCTCTGCTTAACTTCTGTTTTGCTGCACTAGTTACTGTCACTCAGGAACAGATACAGTCCCAACCTAAAAGGAGCATGCCAGGCAGTCTGATGCTAATTGGACAGCTTAGCCTTCTTAGT
>JAOWBP010001760.1:79637866-79654272 GCA_028571105.1 Tragopan temminckii
TTAACATCTGCTGCTGTTTGAATAATAAGAGACAGGAAAAAAATGAAGGTTAAAGGGGGTATTTTATTAAAATAAGAATATGCTCTTTAAAAATGTATCTTACCTAACAGCAAGCATGTTTCAATTCAGGGGCTTTTCAACTTCTTTTCAACACAACTGAATAACAGAGTTGCTCCTTTATGTATTTATAACCTGACAGATGTAAAACTTTTAATTTGAATGAATTCACATTTGTGGCCATTATTTGAGGGTTAGACGTGCACAGGCCAAAAGGTGACAACTTACATTATGCTATTATCTACAGTCCACATTGAGAAAGTGACTCCAAAAATGAGAACCTCAGGGTCACACCATGCACCTGCCTCGCTGCCCCTTCCCAATGCCACTGCACGTGACTTTACAACACAACAACATCAGAGCCTAAGAAATGTTTACGCCAAAAGAAAATCTTTAGCTCTCATGTACTCTCTCCCTTTAAATATTTAACAGTGAGTTAAGTGCTTTCTAAAATTACTGTATCTGCAGCCCTTTTGTAGCCAGGTCAGGCATCCTGGCTGCAGAACATTCCCACACCTCCATCCCACTCTATGGTTCAGGTGTTAGTGTTTATCGGGCTGATCCAGAACAGATGTTATAAACTCTCTTTCAATTTAAGAAGTAAATTCTGATTTAACAGAAGGCAAGGATTATTTGGTTATTATTGCAACATGGACCAAGGTTTCGTCTTACAAGTTAAGCCACAATCATTAAGTGACTGGGGGCCATAACAGAAAAATCAAAGGATGATGAGCAAGGCCAAATCCATGACTTCTCACTTTGATGCATCTTCTGGGAATGGGTTTGGAGCTGTCAGAAGTGGGAAGGCAGTACCTCAGTCCCTATATGCTGATCCCCTTCCAGAGGGCACTGTGCTGGATGTGTAGTTCTGATCCCAGCTCCCCTCTGCAACAGTTCTGCAAGGTAAGGACCTTACAATACATAGAATCAAGAAGCATACTGTTTGTTATGATTATGTTACAGTTATGTTATCTTAACAAGGCTAAATGCAATGTTTTGTGCTTGAGTCAAGGAAATCCAAGATACAAATACAGACTGGAAGAAGAATTCATTGAGAGCAGACCTATGGAGGAGGACTTGGAGGTCCTTATGGACAAAAAGCTGGATATGAGCCAGAAGCATGCTCTTGCAGCCCAGAAGGCCAATGGTATCCTGGGCTGCATCAAAAGAGGAGTGGCCAGCAGGGAGTGGGAAGGGACTGTCCCCCTCTGCTCTGCCCTTGTAAGTACTCCATCTGGAGTACTGTGTCTAAGCCTGAGGCCCTCCGCACAAGAAAGATGTAGAGCTGTTGGAGTGAGTCCAGAGGAGGGCCACAAAGATGATGAAAAGACTAGAGTGCCTCTCCTATGAGGAAAGGTTGAGGGAGTTGGGATTTTTTAGATTGGAGAATCCCAGGGAGACCGCACTGCAGCCTTGAATTCGAGTACTTGAAGGGAGCTTATAAGCAGGAGGGGAACCAACATTTTACATGGTCTGATAGTAATATGACAAGAGGGAATGGCTTCAAACTAAAAGAGGGGAGATTTAGGTTAGATGTCAGGAAGAAATTTTTTTATTCAAAGGGTGGTGAGGTACTGGAACAGGCTGTCCAGAAAGGCTGTGGATGCTCCATCCCTGGAGGCATTCAAGTCAAAGCTGGATGGGATCCTGAGCAACCTGATCTAGTGGTTGTCAACCTTGACCATGGAGGGAAATTGGAACTAGATGATCTTTAAGGTCCCCTTCAACCTAAGCTGTTCCATGTCTGGCAAGCATATTCTTCTAACATGCAAGCATAGAGGCTCCTGTATGCATCAAGCCAAGAACTTAGCATAAAAAGATTACATCCTACTTGTACAACAAGAAATGGGCCATTCTTTACTTTCCTATGGTATTACAATTGCCAGCCCTCGTGTCTGTCACTTTTTGGGTAAGAAATTAATGCTTCTACAGCATTAGATCCACTGGCTCTAGCAGCTCCCTTTTAAGCTGTCAGCAGCGTACTTAGCCTAAATCATATAATAAAACTTATGCAGTGTGGTAGTGCAAAATAACAATGACATTATTTCTACATGGCCAGAAGTTTTATAAGAAGTCATCTTCTAGAAAGATCCAAAATTCAGTCATTGAAGTTGGCAGCAGCAGGCAGCTCCCATAAACAACAAAGGAAGCCTGGCTGAACTCTTGGAAGTCTCAGCTGTTCTACTCTTAGTAACTTAGTAACTCTTAGCAGCTATAAAAATCTATGTGCTTTTCTAAGATAATTTAACAAGGTAGTCCACCCCCCAGTGAAATGAAACTTAAACTTAAGTTGTTGAGGTATGGACCCAAGATCTCTCTCACAGCTATAAACCTTTGACTCCAGCAGAAGCTGAAAAAAAATTAACTATCAGAAAACAACCAGATGCAGATCCCAAGTCTCTTTTCCGGTAGGCATGAGCTGGAATGCTGGTAAAGGTTTCTATCAGAAGGGCAGGAAAATTCAGAGCATTTTTTGGTAATAGTAACAGCGATAGTCATAGCACTTGTTTAAAACCAAGAAAAATCAGCTTGTAAGAAGGTTGTAGTTGTTTGTGCTGGAATATGCAATCCAGGAAGACACTCCGAGTCCAATCTCATTTTTATCTGTACAAGCTTAAATTTGCTTACTTTGAGCCTGTGAGCAAACTGCATGAGCATTGTAAGATGAAGGTCAATAGGTTTGATTCTTCTCCACTGGAAGTCATCAGCAGATTTTAATGACTGGAGTCAAATAGACCTAGGTTACTAAATCAAACAATCACTGGGAGATTTGAAGAAGAAAAAATATATATATATTTCAAGAAAGCAATTAAAATAATCATGGAAATAGGCAAAAAATTGCCAGCAGCTATGTTAAATGCAACTTGTTTCTCTGTTCAAATATGGATGCTTCAATATCTAGCAATATTATCTAAACAATTCACGTGATCCAGGAACTTAAGATCATTACATGCTTTTGACAAACCTTTATCCTAAATCAGTTTGCACAAAAATCTGTGCAAGTTTAAATGGATGGACAAACAGATGGCCAAATGATTTTTTTTTTTCTGTATTACTTGCCCGCAGCTTGTCCCTCTGTTAGCTGCCTTTTTTACTCTTTTTTTGGAATTAAAAAGAAAAAAAAAGAAAAAAAGGAGTACTCAGACAAGTAGCCCATTTCAGAGCTCCAGTGGGAAGCAGGGAAATACTTTAGAGAGCAGGTAAACTGAATTCAAAATGAGTGACAATGGTCTCTGGTTCTGCTCTGCTACCTTTTACTGAAGAATCACTGTAGAGACGTGAATCATCTCCATCTACACTCTGCTTTGCTTCTTGCAAACATTTTCCACAGATTCTTCCCTGCTTCTTTTGTCTCCTGGTGTCAGATGCAATGATTTTCCATTGGTCACTGTGGCATTAAGGGTTTTACTACCAGCAAGAGAAAACTAACCTACTGAATAAATAGGTAAATAAATAGAGATAGATAAACAACGATGATGATGGTGATAGAATAATAGAATCATCATGGTTTGAAAAGGACACAAAGATCATCTAGTCCACCTGACCACTATCACCAGTATTTCCCAATAAACAGTGTCCCTTAGCACCACACCTACATGTTCCTTAAATGCCTCCAGGGACAGTGACTCCACCACCCCCCCAAGCAGCCCATTCCAATGTCTGACCACTCTTTCAGAGAGTAATTTTTTCTTTATATCCAACCTGAACCTCCCCTGGTACAACTTGAGACCATTCCCTCTCATT
The DNA here is from genome assembly GCA_028571105.1 of Tragopan temminckii. NCBI lineage: Eukaryota > Metazoa > Chordata > Aves > Galliformes > Phasianidae > Tragopan > Tragopan temminckii. The sequence continues at coordinate 79,641,668 of JAOWBP010001760.1, forward strand.
CTATTGCTAGTTACATGGAGAACAGGCTGACCCCCACCTCACCAAAACCTCCATTCAGGTAGTTAGAGAGGGCAATCAGGTCTCCCCCAAGCCTCCTCTTCTCCAGACTAAACAACCCCAGTTCCAGCCACTCCTCATAAGATTTGTGCTCCAGACCCCTCACAGCTTCATTACCCTTCTCTGGATGTGCTCCAGGGCCTCACTGCCTTTCTTGTAGTGAAAAACTGAACACAGTACTTGAAGCGCGGCCTCACCAGTGCTGAGTACAGAGGAATGATCACTTCCATTCTCCTGCTGGCAATGGTATTTCTGATACAAGCCAGAATACCATTGGCCTTCATGAGCACCTGGGCACACTGCTGGCTCATGTTTAGCTGAGCATCCACCCCCAGGTACATTTTTTTTTCACACAATCTACCAGCTGCTCTGCCCCTGTACATAGAAAAGCCCATAGCATTGCCTGGGATTGTTCTGATCAAAGTGCAGGACTCAGCACTATGTTGAATTTCATAGTGCTGGCCTCAGCCCAACAATCCAGCCTGTCCAGATCACTCAGCAGGGTCCTCCTACAGGCAGACTGACACTTCCTCCCATCTTGGTGTCATCTGCAAACTTACTGAGGGTGCACTCAATCCCTTCATCCAGGTCATCAATAAATATATTAAACAGGACAGATCCCAGTACTGACTCAAGAAAGGCAACTTGTAGCAGGAAGTAACAATTAGGCAATAAAGTCAGGGAAACACGGCAAAGCATAGATTCTGTTCACTTGGATTACAGAAAAAAAATACTTTAAATCAACTGAAATCTAAAATCTCTGCTTATGATAAAATTACAATATAATTATATTCAGGCAACTGGGCTTCCTGTCTTTTTTTTTCTTTGCAAGAATTCTCCTTTCCAGACAGAATGAGAAATAAGAAAGAGGAAAAATGTTTTTATGAAACCATTAATAATCAGGCCTAATTGTACATGACACTAATAGAAACTGCTGTTGAGAGAAGACAAATATCAAAACGATAAAATATTGTTTTCGTAAACTATGTGAAACTTCAGCTCACCTATCCCAGTTACCCACTGAAAAAATAAATAAAAATCATGTCTTGAATATAATAACTGTGATTCCACTTAGGAAATCTAGATTACAGTTTTCCCTAGAATTTCAGAATTCTCTAAGTGTGGTCTGCATTCTTACATTTGATTTCTTACTTCGGGGATTGAAGCTAGTTTCTGTATTTATGATAAAATAGATGGCAAAAAATGTGAGGAGTAAATGAAAGAAATATGCACATACTGAAGTTATTTACTTTACCTGAAAAGGAGTTTTGTCATCTTCATTTATGCATAACAACACAGATGATTCCCTATGGGATATTAAAATTATTAAATTTTAAATATTAAATTTTAACTGTAATAGTATGCCTAGCAGAGCATTTTCCATTAACTGTTTAAGCCAGTTCCCAAGCTATCGATGTTACAGTACAGAACAAAAAAAGAATCTAAATGTTAAGAACCTCCTTTCTCTTTTCTGCGGTCGGTATTTAATCTAAACGCCTTCAGAAATGCCTCTGAAGTCTTTTAAACTCTCCAAAGAGAACTCAGCCAAACACAGACTGTGTGAGGGCCTGATTGAGAGCACTGAGTATAACTGAAAAAAAAAAAGCATGCAATTATTTCCAAGCTTTTTTTTTTTTTTTTTTTTAATGTTGTTGGACAATAAAACTAAAATTTGGGATGATATCAGGTGCCATTCCAACAAATAGGGGACATTCTCATACTGTTTAAAACATTTATGATATGTCAAGCAGGCATTCTATGAGAAGGGAGAGTGGAGAGTGTTGGAGTATTATTAGTAAGATGGCTGTTATTTTCAGGGCTATTCATTGCTTTTCTGACTGCTCTAAGCATGTTTCCTGAAATATATTCTTCATACTATCATCCAAGAAACAATTCCTTGTTTCCATAGGGCTTTTATGGTTGGAATACTTGATAAGTATGAATGATCCAAGGATTTAGTTTATTCTTTCCATAAATTAGGTGAGGATCACCTTTCATTATATAATTCCAAGAGATCTCTAAAAGTAAAGTTTCACTAGAAGCCACTTGCTAAACTGCTAGATTGATCCTTGACTTGCTTTAGGCACAGGCATGACTCAAGACTTAGCATCAGCTAAGACACTTTCCAAAGATATTTTTGAAGCAGCCTCTGTTTCAGATTGTGGAAACAGACACTGGACATACGGTACGTCTGATACTCTCATCACCAAAGAATGGTCCTAGGCATGTCCCTTTTCCTAGCAGACACACAGCCAGGGGCTCCCACAACCACAGATTGTGCCATACCTCCTGGGAAGAAGCTGTGCTGGCCCTCCCATTAAACACGCAGATCCTTTCCTCTGAGGACTACAGTAACCACTGTTGAAGGCTAGCACTCTGGGTTCTGCTGTGGAGACAGATGTGAGCCTTTTGTTCAGCCACTGAGTATATTGTTCCTATTTTAGGTAATTTTCAAATAATTTCCTAACAGCAGAAAAAGCAGAAGATGGAGACTACAACACATGGCACATGTCTTTCAGTCCCCAGGACCCACTTTGCAAATGAGATCTTGTACTTTATAGAGCTTTGTTTTCCCAGTAGTAAACTATTTAAATGAATAACCACATTTATAAGTTACTCCTGGGGAAAAGCCAATTTAAGAAAAGCCATCCAGGAATTCACTGCAAATGAGATGTTGCCTCTCCAAAGACTCCATTCCTTACCATCACAATGACAGACTTGGGATTGGTTTCTAACAGAGACTATCAGAAAGCTGGGAATTTGTCCATTAAAATTCAAAATTAAGATGGTTCGAGTGGCATAGACAAGAAGGGGAGTCCACCCAAAAATAAACAGACCAATAAAATGCAAGTATTTTTCACAGCAAATAAAAAAAAATGACAACAGTGAAAAAGTTATATTTTACAGAACCTTTCCTTAGAAAATGAAACTACACAATTAAGGTCCAATTCTTTACAGCAATGAACTTTGAGGGACTCCTATGGATTTTGTATTGCATGTCAGGTTTCTTTCAATTTTTTTTCATTATTGTTATAACAGTAATTTTAATACATTATAATTGTTACGTACTTATATTGTGATAGATGTCAGTGGCAAAGATGCTATTGATTCAGTATCTGGAGAACTGAATCAGCTTTAAGACTACCTTGTATCCACAGTGTCATCTATTCACAGCTAATCTACAGACATCAAAGCTTACACAAAAACGAAAACTAGCATCGACAAAGAATTTCTGAAAAGCACTTACCTATTCTTTTCAGGATCTGTCCATTCAGATCTCACCTATGTGAGCTGCTACAGTGCAGGGGAAAATGCTGCTTAACAGAATCCAAAAAGTAGTTCCAAGCAGTAGTTTGACCTTTTATTTTGGGGGAACAAATATCATGTTCCTGGTGTGCTATCTAGAATCAATCGATCTATACTGATGCACAAAAAGTCTATCCCAGTGGTCATGCACACCCACTCTTGCAAAATCCATCTTCAATGAGTTTAGCTCATAAAATGAACTGATGAATAAGGATCTTTTAGGGATCAGGGGAAAATATTCTGTTAAGTGCCATTTTCTATCATCATCTCTTCGGGTCTTCTCTGCTCAGTTCAGCTTGCTCTTGCTAATCTAATGCAGTGGTGAGGTTCCTCAGATTAGCCCAACGGCTTAACTTTTTGTTATGGTTGTTCTAAATTCAAAAGCCAGTCTCACCGAATATGCTTATTTTTGATAGATTCAGTAATTGTTACCACTGCATTCATCAAATGCAGGCATATCAAGGGCACTGAAGTGTATTAATTGCAACAGGTTAAACCAGCAGTCACCTACAGAATTATTCCTTTTCATTTTCTTTCTTGAACTAGTTGGCCTTAATACCTTCGATTAAATCACTTGAATAGTATTTTATTGGTATTTTTAATTTATGCCACTATTCTGCTAACATCCATCCACAAACGATCAGGGTGAATTTCCATCTGTGGGCATTTGAGAAAGACTCATTTATTCTTTACTGTTTGATCTTCTAAGAGTGAAGGTGCTTCTATATCGCTTTGCTAACGCTGGAATTTTGCCAGACTCACAAGAGTTTTCAACACATTTTACATGAAGAAGAGTTGGGTGTAGTGAATAAACATAAGCCAAATTGGCTACAGTTTGTGAAGGAGATCCATTGAGATTAAAATCTTGTAGGTCATACATAATTAATTCAAACAGTCTTTTATTTCCGCACTTTCAAGTTGTTGCTTACAGCCCCCTTATGTAACAAACTTTAACCCTGCTTGGTACAAACAGGATCCCAAAATGTGGAGCTCCTACTTGCCATATGTATAACGTTTTCCTTTCCTGAGCAATTACTGACCTGCTGGCCCTACTGCCATAAAGAAATATTAATTATATTCTGGCTTACAATAGCATTAAGGTAGAGGTTAAATCTTAAGTGGTACCATAAACAGCTTTACAGAAATCAAAGCCTCCATCTTTCAGAACTTAAAAAAACTGTTAAGTAACAGCTTTTCAAAATCTGCTTTCTGTGGTGGAAGTTTGGGAATGTTGCTCTACCACTGCAAATAATTTGAACATTGAAAGAACATATTTTTACATATAAAGTGTTTGTCTACTGGTATACCATGATAATTCACTAAGGATTCACCAGCAGCCTGGACACAGGCAAGAGACATCTTGTAATTTAAGAAACTTTTTGATGTTGCCATTTAACTGACCTTTATTGTGTTCTTAATGTCACACCAGTCAGTGAACTGAAGAGTAAAGTTCAGCTAAATTCAAAACTTTTCTAACAGCATTATACATGCACTTCCTTCAACTTGGTTTTCTTGCTGTCGAGCATGACGAATTACAGAGCACTCTGAAGTTTACTGATGCAAAGCAGTCACTTAGATTCTCTTCCAAATTTAAATGAATCACATTCTTCTCTTGATCGTGACAACACTTATATGAAATTATTAAATGATTATCCTTCTGGTTTCGCTGAAATAAAGGTGAAACCGATTCAGCAATACACTTTGGTGCACTATGTTAAAGCCACTCAGCCTCTCCTGTCAGGCAGCTTATTTTAAGACCTCCCATGTAATTTTTATTATAATAACAGCTTATTCTTTGTCAGATATAATAATTGAGGTTCAGCTCTGCAGACAGATACAGACTTGTAGAAGCAATCTTCATACGTGCACCTTCTTGGCCAGACACAAACCAGCATGATACAGAAACTGTCAGGCTAATGATCAGTACCACATTATGCCAGGACTAGAAAATCTTGAGTAGAAACGCCACCATTTTTCAGTAGTAGCTTCTTCCACAATATCACTTCTGGAAGATTTTTTACTGATAATTCCTTGATTCACACATTTTAGTAGTTCCACAACCTGAAAACTGTTGTTTTGCTTCGTTTTTTTTTTCCTCCTTCAAGAGGCAGATGTAATACAAGAAGAAACATGATCAGACACGCTGGTCCACCAAGGCTAGGCCTTTTCGATCAGAGCTGCTCCCCAGCCTGGCAAACCACAGCCCATGTTATAACAGCAGTTCCTCCTTTACAGGTACAGAACTCCATATTCATTCTCACTAAACTTCAAATGGCTTCTATCAAGAAGGTCAATTGAGGATTTATAAAAGTCAACTGGTGAATGCCAAACTGGTATCAGTAGAGTAGATTTCCATTCTTTTTGGTTAAGTTCTTTCTAATTTTATCTGCTTTTAGAGTTTTCATAATCAATTTAAGTGATAATACCTTAATTTTGCAAAATACAAAAATACATTGAGAATCAAGCAGATATTTTTCAAAAAATTGTATTTAAAATAAAATCAATTCCTTATTTTGTACTTCTTACCAGCTTTTGTGGATGTACACTAGATTTCTTGTATAATGAGGAAAAAAATGCATGAGATCCAATCCATAGTACACAAAGAAAAGTAATGCTCAAAATAATAGAATCATAAAGTCATAGAACATCCCAAATCAGAAGGGATCCATCAGGATCACTGAGTCCAACTGTAAGCTACAATGAGGTCTTCCCTCAGCCTCCTCTCAGGGAGCCTCAGCCTCCAATCCAGGGGACCTCAGCTACTCCTCGTATGTTTTGCCCTCCGGACTGTTCACCACGTTTGTAGCCCTGTGTCACAGTTCTTACAGTGACATAATCTAAAGAGTTCCAGTAAGGAAAATAAATTCAGAAACTTTCCATTTACTTCTCAATTCCTTTACAGCATTTTCAAGAAGGTTGAAATGAGAAACAATGAAAAGTAATGCCCAAATTTTCCATCAACAAGTCATATTTACAGTTCCATTCATACTTCTGCTTCACAATGCTTTTATTTATACATATATACCAGATACTGGGACTTGAATTTGAGTTCTGTGGGACTCTGGGGAAGACAGGGAACAGGGTTGGCTCCCTCCCCAAAGCATTAGTTGGGCATTTTGTTACAGTTAAGGAACTTATGTTCTACAGAAGTTACAATACTGTGAAATCGTACTGTCAGCACATTAATGTCTTGATTTTTTAGGTGTAAGAATCTTATTATTTCTCCTCTGCCCTCTAAATAAAATTAAAAAAAAAATCCATGAAAATATAACCATTTTAAGAGGAGTCAGTAAGATGGTGCTCAGTGATTGGGAAGTGCCCTGAGAAAAAAAAAAAAAAAGACCACGGCTACGTAATTAAACACTCTTATCAGGATGGATATCCACACAGGAACTGAGTTAAAATTGCACAGGCAACCTTAATTATGATTTTTCCTGACTTTGCAATCTTAATCATGTTCTTTTAATCTACTTCTGTATTAGTAATTTTAATGTCATTTGGCAGTGGCACTATGAAAAACACTCACAAAGTTACAATAATGAACTTGACCTCAGCAGAAAAAAAACATAAGACAACTTATTTAGGACATTGGAGGGTTTTTTTTTTTTTTTTTTTTTTTTACTTTTCATAGCTATGCATATAAATGAAGCAACTTTCTTAACAAAATTAAAAATAAATCCTTAATTTATAATAATAAATAAATAAATAAAAACCAGCAGCACCTGCATGACTTCCTCAGTTGTTTCTTTTCAAAATACTTTTCCATCATTTATCTATTCCACTTTGTTTTCTTGTCTTCCACTTTATCCATTCTCAGATCTGTTATGGATACAGGTTTTTGATGAGTAGCACCATCAGCATAAAACTTTAAAAAACAAAAAAAAGTGAAGCAAAAACAGTTTAATTCCTCAAAGGTTTTATTTTCCAAAACCGAATTAAATTATTTGCCAATCATAGCTGTTCTTTTGGTACGGAAAGTCCTACCTACACGTTAGAATCCTAGAATCACAAGGTTGGAAAGGACCTACAAGACCATCTAGTCCAACCATTAACCAATCTCCCTGTCATTCCTGTCCTAGATGTTAACAGGCATTTCCAAACCTCATGATCCTGAGTTCAGTCAAGAATACCAGTGAGGGGCAGTTTCCTGGATAGAACAAATCTTCCCACTTTATTTCTTCTGAGAATCTGAGTGTGATGGGACCGTGAAAACAGCCTGCAAATGGAGAGCCTGTTGTGGTAGGTTGAGTATGGAAGCAGAAAACATGGAGATTTACAAGGGAGTGTCTGAAAAGGAAGAAAAGAAAGCACATGAGCACATGAAGAGCACAGAAAGCAAAGATGACTCAGATTTCCTGAAAGAGGAAACTGCTCATTTTGTTTCCTGCTCTGCTCAGGAAACTGTATTCTTTGCAAACCGGTCTGAACAGACATAGATAACTTTGTATTATCAATGCAGCCTTTAATGGGAACTGGCCAAGGCGATGGTACTGCAGTGTGACCTCACATCTATGTAAAATATCTGAATTTCTGTGTGGCAATTATTTCCTTGTTTTGGTATTAAGTACATACGTGCTGGAACTTGATGGATTGGGAAATCTGTGATTGGCTTCAGGACAGAAAAGAGTTTCTCCAGGAACGCCGTTAATAGCACATTTCTTTCCTGGTAACAGTTATCTGCTACTGGTGGGCCTATAAATAGCTCTCGAGATTAATTGAGCTTAGGCCAAAGGCAGATACTTTTTAACAAAACATACCACCTTGTAGCAGGGAATCCATTCTGAGGCATTATCTGAACCATACTGAAAGGTTTCCAAAAGCTTCATCGAACAAAGGGTGGGTGAGTTCCTTAGTTTCTGCTACTAGCAGAAACAGAGAAAAAGTGCAGGACGTTCTCAGCGTGGTCCTCAGCTGCAAATCCAGTCAACATCGAATTTCTCCCATGTCCATTTCCTAGCACCATTCTGATCATGTGCAAAATGCACACGTCCCCTCTGGCTACCCCCTTAATTTGGGCATAAAGCTGCTGAGGAGAGGGATGGAAATCTATTTCACAATAAATGAATGACTTTATAGAAGAATAAATTATTCAAATTAATTAAGCTTTATATTTTGTTATTTCCCCCCCTTTGTGAGTTAACCAGGAGCAGCTTGCAATCTTCATGATTTCATATAAATCACAAATGTATTCATTATTCACTAAGCAATTTCTATAAATCAGCCTTAAGCCTATGCAGTTTTATCCTGAGATTGTTTACTCTTTTTTTTCTTTCTTTTTCTTTTTTTCTTTTTTTTAACTTCTCATTGGTTGCAAATATCAAGTTGCATTTTTTGTCTGTTGCCTGAATGGTTAAACTTAATGGAACAACTTTACATTTGTTAAGAGATGAAAATATGATTTCCACAAATACTTACATGTATTTAACATTTGGTCTTTCCATGAAAAATTCTGCCAGCAGAGCCATTCACAAAAGCATTTTCCAGAAAGGTGTCCAAAGTAGATGGTAGTGGTGGGGAGAACATAAAATACTTACCTGCATTCAAAACTTAGAATTATTTTTATGCTATTCACCCACATACTCTTATTTGTAAGGGGAAGGAGTATCACTGTGTCAGTTCTGGTAAGTTTTGAGACAACATAAAATCAACAACAATTAAATGATTAAAGTAATAATTTTAACAAGGGCATATATTCATGCTGTAAAATGAATATTCTATTTTAATCAACGTGAAAGAAAGAACGTGCATGAATCAGCAACAGGGCCTACATCCAGTTTATGGGCTGCTTTCATTGAAAAGATGTAGAAAAGATGATTGGGAGAGTGACTAAACAACTTAGACACCAAAGCCTGCGTACTTACCAGCTGTACCAGAATTAAAGGTATAAATCTGCATCTCCCCACAGCCCAGCTAAGAGCTATCAGCACAGCTTGAAGGAACCCCAAAAGCTAGCAAATCTGGGCACGATGGGTCACATGGAGAACATGCACACAATCAGAGCACGGGATGTTTTAGGATGCTGCCTTGGCAGAGTTCAACAAGAAAGCCCCTCTGCCATGCTTTTATAACTACACATTAGTGAGGTGGAACATGTTTTCTGGGTCAAATTCTTTCAGAGCATATATTTAGATTATTTTTGCATAGTTAATTCCATAGTTAAAACAACTGCTGGATATTATTTATGATATTGTTTCCACAAAGAATCTGTTATTTTGATATTTCTTTAAATGCGGTCGTTCTTAGCATCTCCTATAATGCACTCCCATATTCCTGCTGGTGATACCAAGTCTTCCTGTTTCTTTCGTGCTTTCACAGACTGTTTTTAGACAGCTTATTACATGGCATTATGAATCACATCGTTCTTTCCATTGCTTAACTTGATTCCGTATCAGCAAGATTAAACAGCTGTATGAACATCTCATCTTTTAAAGCCATTTATTGTCTTTATTTATTCCTATTTGATTTATGTACTGTAATTACTCCACCTGAGTACTTTGCAGCAGGCTGCCTACCTACTTTCAGTGAAACTTCAAACAGATCTTCGCCACCAGTCTGTTCCTGTGGCACACGACACTGAGGTCTACTTTAAAGACTTTCAATTTTCAATGGCTTTCCGTCTCACAAATTAAACATTCGCACAAACCCTTATATCACAGAGCCATACTTGCTCATTACCTAATGATCTGCATTAAACAGCATTTCTTATATGAAATAACAACATGTTATTCCGGCACTGTGGTTACTGTCTCCTAGCAACAGAACTTCTTAATAAGGCACTTGTTATTTGCTGGGGTCTGTGTCATGAATACTTTAGAAAGCCTTAATTTTCTGTATAGGTTCCCTAAATTAATCAATCCTTTTCATTATAAGCTTGATGACCTATGAAAACGGTTTATTATTAACATAATACCACAATAACTCAATCTCCAAAATACGATATCTTTAAATCCCTTTGTACTAATGTTTCATTTCAACATCACATTTAAATTAAGTGGAAGAAAGTTCTTTTCTCACATAACCAGAATTTTCTGTCTAGACAGTTTTATGCCCATGAGCGCAGGTTCTCATAAGCATATTTGTAAATTACCACAGTAGATCACAAATAAATATATAACAATAAAAGAGTTTTATGTTGTATAAGTTCTTTTCTAATAAAAACAATGAACTTTTTGGCTCATACGTTCATAACATAAAAAGTGGATTTTTAAAGAAAGCACAAGTCTGAGTAAATAAAGGAGAAGCCCGTATTGCAAATACTAATCAATTTGTTTTAAATTCATCAGTTTCCTTAGCTTTGCCATTATCTAAGTAATAAAACACAACATAGCTAATATCTGATAGATGATTTGTTTCTTGTAAACTTTTTAATTTCTTGTCTATCTTACAAAATTATACATTCACAGGGTAATACTGGAAATCATGCAGAAATAAGTGCAATTTTGCTTCTATAGACAAATCATTCATTTGTAAGAAATTTGTTTGGAAAAATAACACACGTATTTCCTACTTCCACGATTTTGAAACAAGTCAAAGTGTTCTAATGTTTGTATTGTTGGTAACAATGTATTGCAAGTGTAGTTTGCAGAAAAGTTAAGATGCATTTCAAAGTTATTTTATGTACCCAACTGCAATGCCAATTTGCAAGCCATCATTAATACACCAAGAATGAGGACTTAAAGTATGTCATCACAGATGGACCTAAGGAATAATGTGCTGAAAGAGGCACCTGAAGAGAAAGGATTGAACTAGAGGCCAGTTCAAAATGCAGGCATATGACTAAGTTATGAAAGCACTCATGTGAAGATCACATTCACTGAATATCTGTGCTGATGAGCAGGGCGGTTTTTCTATCTTCCAAAAGCAGAACAGAAAAGGTGAGAAAGAGCCATTTCTCTGGCAGTAAGCCTCAGTTGTTGGTACCTTTGATGATTTACCAACCTGCAATTGACTAATCTGGGAAGAATTGGGGGTTATTGAAGACAAATATTTGGAAAGTTGTATCATATATGCTTCTTTTTCCTCAAAAAGAAGGAATGAGCTAAATCTATAAGGTGGGTTATATTAGTGAGCTAAAATGTTGGTGGGGTACTAAGAGGTACATTTTGATTTGTGAAGTAATGGGAAGTCTCTTATGATACCTCTATCATGCTTCAGTTGGCCCTGTCTTTGTAAAACATTCCTTCTCTGAGAGAATAAACAGGGTCAGGTAATCAGGAAGGTTTTTATTCAGCAGAGTAATAATGGTTCAAACATTGTTATGTAAACTACTCTCAACATAAATACAATCATAGCAAACCTTCAAAAGGACATGGCCAGAAGAACTAAAGTTATTCATGTACAGACAATAAAAATAAAGTATGAGGAATATTACTGAAGCCCAATGGAATGGATAATAATACTAGGACACTGAAACAAGTTTATCTCAGGGTCTGTACTATCTTTTCAGCAGATAAATCAGAATGTGAGAAGCCTGACTTACAACTTCAAAGATGGGATAACTGGAGGACATCCACTTGCAAAAATAGCAAGTAGGCAAAATTTTCAATTAATGTCTGTCAGCAATGTGTAACAGGTTCAAAAAAATTTACTTCAATGTTTAACAACAATCTAGAAAATATTCAACATTTATAGCTTTTAAAAATAGTATGCAATAATTGATTAGTGAGCATGCTCAGCAACCAGAGAGATAACTTAATAATGACCTTAAAAAAAGAATTAATCACTAACTTTAAAATGAAGCGGATGCCATGAAAAGGAGATATTGCATTTCATTTACATTGTCTGAGCAATATATGGTGCAATGAACAATATAAGATAAAACAAAAACTTATCAAAGAGCCAGTTCCTGAAAAATTTAAGCAACTATCACCATAACTGTATTTTGGAATTAAAGAAATTAGAGAAGTATTAGTGAAAACTGGTAACAATTACTAGCTGTCTCAAAATGGATAATGAAATAAGATCCTGACAGCAAAATATAGATAGATAATTTCTATCTGATAACAGAAATGTAAATCTGAATCCATAGTTAGGAGTTTCTAAAAGTATGTCTATGTAAAAAATAAAGATCAAGTGTCTAATTAACCTGATATGGCTCCTAAAATATTTATATAGGCCGGACAACAACAGACACTGTCAACAAAGAGACAGATGCCAAGAAATAAAACAATTTTTGTCAACAAGTTTAATATAAATGGGTCTTGACAAATGAACCACAAATGTCTTTGAGAGTATATGATGTT
>JAOWBP010001760.1:79656396-79676302 GCA_028571105.1 Tragopan temminckii
GAGCATGAAAAACAAACTAAAATAAATTGCACTAAAATATTTAAATAAAATGATCAAGAAAATCATAAGACCATTAAAATATCGTATGAAATAGCTCTAATGCATTTTTAAGAATTCTTGTGGTGATTTTATTCTTTACTTTATCTCAACTGTCGAATAGCCCTGAAAATCCTCATGTTCTTCTGCCTGACTGTGTACAAGGTGCTGCAGACTCCATGCTTAGTTTTAGCTTGCTTAATGGCAATCACTTCCTTCTTGCAGATCTAGAAAACACTACCCACAGCTACTACATTAAGAACCATAACAACTGTCAATAGTAGTAATGCACAACTCTTAATTAGCATTTGTATTTTGTTTTATGATAGCTTAAGTAAGCATAGTTTCAACAAACACAAAATGAATGGAGGAACAGCTGTATTAGGTTTATTCAGAATACTGGAATATTATACTAGCTATAATAATAGTCCAGAGCATTTTGAAAACCTAAATGTCTCTTACTTTTCTTATTCTGTTATTCTATATGAGGTTGAACACACACACATGCATTTTCTGAAAGAAAAAAAAACAAAACATTTTCATTCTGCGAAGCTAATCAACCTGACATGAGAGGAATCTTGAAGAAACCTTTTTTATTGGTGGCAATTCCCCACTTACCAAGTAAAAATTGCAAACAAGTACTTTTATTACATGATGGGGATTATGCATTTAATATCAGGATGCATGGGATTTGTTATCCCAAAAACTGCAAATACATCTGTATGATTGGAACTACTGAAGCGGAAGATTGTACAAATCTGTTGTCACCAGATGCTATCCTGGTTCAGCACTGAAGCTCATGTGTTGTGGCCTACACCACTACCTCAGCTTCTAAACTGGTTCAGGTCAGAGAGCCTTTGTTTTTTTCAGACTGAATAGGTTTGAATGGCTCTTTTGACTGCAGACCATCTGAGTCACCTGTTGGCAGCACAAAGACATAAGCACCTACTAACAAACACATGTAGCAGTGAATTGGTTGTGGATCTCAGGAACTTTCTAGCCAGCTTTGCTGCCAAAGACAACGTATCATGTAGTGACAGCCTCACATTTAAATTGGAAGGGTGAAAACCTTAAAAAATTTCACCTCAGTTAACCACTGGCAGAAATAGTATTTCACACCTTGAATATTTTCTTCCCTTGTATTTTCTTCCCACATTCTAATCCATAGTTTTCCCCTTCAGTCTCTGAGATGATACCCTTGCTCACTGTCTGACTTGATAATACAGTCCAACTCTGCTATCACAAGTACTGATTTAACTGCTATAGCTGAAGAATGTATTTTATTTTTACATCAAGTGGTCCTTTCTGACCTGTGCCTTCACTGTTTGTTTCCTTGCTCTGTTCATACAATCTATTGTTCTATTTTTATTATTACATTGCCTAAAACTACTGCAGATAGAGCAGATTTCTCTGTCATAACACCTGGTCTTTGCATAATTTCCTACTGAAATATGTAGGTGGGATTTTCAGAAGCGTTTAACAGTGACAGTATTATAATTTGACAGGCATTACAATTTGAAAAAATAATCTTTATATTGTAAATCTTAGCTATGTACATATAGTCATGAACTGATCAAATCTGTATTTAGTCTTTTGTCTCACACTTTGATCCTTCAGTGAGGCACTCTGCTGATAATGACTTACTTATACAAATGACTTTTTATACATTGCTCAAACACATTTATAAATGTTTCAAGCATTATCATACACTCTGCAGATGGGAAAAGGAGCTAGTGACTGTTGACTTAGTTGCATGCTGCCAATGTAGGAGACTCTAGCTACTGCCAAACTAGTACTTAAACAATTGTTGGCCTTCATTTGTTAAAGTCCTTCACAGGATTTGGGTATGTAAAAAAAAAAAAAAAAAAGGAATCATTGTGACTTACTCCAGTTTGAGAAAACACAACCAGTGTACTCGTGGGGGCTTGGTGAGGGGAGTTATTTTCTGGAAGACAAAAAAATTTGAAACACACAGGGGAATTAATGTCCACACAGTATGTATGAAATGATAAAACAAAACACATATAGATATGACTTACATCATACCCACATGTGTTTCTCTGAGCAAAATAACCCTCCAACATGGGCGTTAACAAATCTCTGAGAAAAATTCTGGAAAAAACTAATCAAATTCACAGTCTACTACTATGCAAGACTCACACTGAATCTTCCCTGTACACACTCTTTGAACCTAATTGTTTTATAGTCTTGATGCACGTTCATTGTTTTGGGTATTTTGGGTTGGAGTTCTGTTTTTCTTTTGTGTTTCTGATGTGTTTTGTTTTTTCTTGCTCTTTGGATCACAACAGATTCCCACTGAAATTTCCTCTGTATCTGCTGATACAGAACTCACCCAGCTATTCTTCTAGAATTTGTTATTTGCTACAAAGTCACTTGCTGTGTAACGTCTGCCAGCATTTAAGCTCCACGTCATTGGTCCTCGTGTCAGTTTGCCTCTGACAGTTGGATGTTTCAGTACCTCAGCTGCCTCTTGTAACCCAACTTCCCCCATGACATTTTAGTTTCAATATTTTGGACTCCAATTTCTCTAACACTAGAAATAACGGTACACTGATGATGTAGCTGGAGAAGGGGAAAATGTGCAGGAAAACTTCCACAGGAATGGGAAGAGGCTATTAGAAATGAAGTTGCTTAGAGATAAGTCCTTTTCAACCTAGGCCATTCTATGATTCTATGATAAGTTGGGACACAGTGTTGGCGTCCAAACAGCCCTCAGTTTGCCCCCAGAGTGCCCCTGTGGCACTCTGAAGGAAGCAGGAGTTACCACTCTCAAAGCCCAACAGCACTGAAGGAAAATCATACATTGTGCTTCAACTCACACAGGTTTGTGGCAGCAATCTGCCCCCTGAGCAAAACAGCCAGGGTGAATTCATGGAGAGCAGCTGGGAAAACAACACTGGCACTGGCAGAGACAGTACAGTGTCAACTGCTTCCCTCTCAGAGATTAGAACCAGGGAAGATCACTTAATCTGAACTCCTGGGACCTCCTGCCTGTAATTAGCCTGATTTCCTGCTTTAACCTTTCTCCTTGCATATTCCCAACTAGCGAAGCTAATTAAAGATCCTGAACATGTAAGTTTCAGATTGGCCTGCAATGCCTACAGCAGATTCCCTGCACTCATCCAGCCCTGCAGACACAGAGTAAGACACATGTGGAAAGACTCTCCTTCCAGCTTGGCAGGCCAGGGGCAGGGTCTTCTCCCTCCAGCCCCTCTAAATACCACAGAAGGAAGGTAGAGTAGCTCTGACTGGAGTGGATTGTTTAATTATACTGTGCTTGGCATCCTCCACTTACTCAAAATATGACATTTCTTTTGAGTATGTACACGGTCACATGAACAGAAAGAGGCAGAGCTTATTGTCCCAACCCGCCACTGTGGGCCCGTATAGCTTGCTCAGATAAGAAAGGTTAAGCATCACTGTCCTATACAGAGGGCATAGGAAAAATCCATCTGACACAGTTTTCCATGCTCCTCTCAGTGCTTTCCATGCTCCTCTCAGTGCTGCTTTAAAAAAATAATTACGAGGAAAGCATAAGATTTGAAACTAAGCAGCACTTTGCTCTCTTCTCCTGGATAATTTTCCCCTTTGGGATCTTGACTTAAAGACCAAAGAACCACAGGGCTGACACTGCTTTATGGTGATCCCAGTATCATAATAATGCTAGAGGCTCAGAAATGAATAGCATATGCCTGGCTGGATCAGGCTGGCCGAATAGCTTTGAACATCAAACCACCTGACCCCTGACACGAGACAGGTTGATTTATTATACTGTTAGCCCTCTTGACAACATGCATTGTGGGCTTGGCACTGTCTGGTCATTTTTCAAGCTCTTTGCACATTACTGGCACCTATATCCTCTAACACATTACATCAGGCAGCTCAGCTACAGAATGCTAAAAGCTCCTCTCTTCCTCTATCCCTCCCTCTTTCCCTCTCCCCCTACGTTCCTTCCTTCCTCCCTCTGTTTTCTCAAATAGTGAATGAATATGTGAACCTAAGGCAAGATAAGAGGTTAATGTTTTTATCACAGGAAAGAATAAATATACATGATGTAGATGAGGTCAAAAGGATGGAGTAGAGGGTGTTACACTATTAATGCATTTGCAGTGATGCCTATTAAGTGATGTCCAATTATTCAGAAAAGATATTCCTGATTCAGGGAACTCACAGCCCTATAAGAAATCATACTTTTTATCTACCACAGAATAATCCAAGCCAGGGAACAATCCAAGAACAGATCTATCAGTAAAGGAGTCACAATATCCTCCACATTTCAAAGGGCTAAAAATTGCTACTGGCCTGTAGGGATAAAAAACTGCATTTCATCCATAGCCACTGCCACAAGTGTGGATCCCAAGGACAAAAAGGCTTACCTCTAAAGCCAGGAGGAATAGTTTATGGCTCTTGGACTTGCAGCTTGTACATGTATCTTCAGTATTCATCATATGCATCATATCTATGTGCTACATCATAGTCATGGCTAGCAAAGGAACTACTGAAGAATATCAGTTCACAGCTATGGGAGGAAATAAATCAGTTGTGGCTGTTTGGACAACCATCATCATCCAACTCATTTTCACATGACCAGACTGACTGCACACCACAACAGAGCTGTTCTCTGTGCAACCTCTGTTTAGATGAGGAATCAGTTCAGAGGCCTTCAGCTTTTCTCACTATCTGAAGCAGACTGTTGGCACCAGCAAAAAGATTGAACACTGACACTGAAGAAAATTCCAGCAAAGGCTCCCTACAAAAAAAGACAATAATCTCGGTGTAGTCTTGGTTGAGCATGAACTCTGTTCATGAAGTCTTTGTCAAAGAAGTGTTCTATAATAATAAAGTAATCTCCAGGCTCCCAGCAAGAGCAAAAAAGGAAACTTTTTGCTTCCAGTCTCAGTGCTTCCAGCACTGAGGCTGGGAATAGGGAATTGTATAGAAATAAATAAGCCCATTAAAACCAATATAAAAGCAGCATCTGAAGGATAAAGTGCCCGTAAACAGCAATGGAAACTCTTACAAGACATCACAGTGAAAGCACAATACTCGGCAAAAAGATTTTAGAAGTCTTCTCACCCCAACCCCACACATGGATATGCCAAAGAATGGTTTTAAAGGAAGCGTTCCACTGAGAATAGAAATGAAAATTTTGGGGGGGAAAAAAAAAAAACCTCACCTCTTTCCCAGCACAGAATTAGAAGGCCAGCCAGTGGTAACCAGTGATGATCAAAATGTTCAGAAAAAGTAAAAATAAGACAATAACAAACTAGTTAAACGATTGGTGTGTGTTATTTTCCATTATACAGAAGATTTCCATTTTGCAGTCTTTCTCTGCAGAGTAGAATTTGTTTAAGAGAGACTTCAAAACTGAGTCAGCAGAGTGTGCATGAACAGACCAGCCCGGACTGAACTCATCCACATGTCCATAAAAATCTATGCTCTGCAAGTTGTAGCTTTGGCATAGAAAATGATGTCAGCTTTTGGAAAGATCTCAGAGAAACTGGAAACTGCAGATGACAATTTTCATGCTAGATAAAGCGGTTGGATCTAGAAGAAAGCACAGAATAAGATACAAATCTAATACAACAAGTAGGTGTAGATTTTAATTTTTTACTAAGAGTCATGTCTCACAGATTGAAGTTCTTTGAAAGAGCAAAAAATAGGTGGAACAGACTGATATAAAAGGATCTGAAGATGTTCCTTTGCAAGAGTCTTAAATCTGCTACGCATAAGAAGAGAAAGTTCTTGCATACATAAATTATTTTTGAAATGACAGGGGAAATGACCAAGAATAAAAGGCCAGTTACACACCGGAGGAATTTTACTAAGGTAGTCCCCCAGGGAGCTGTGATAGAGACTTCCAAAAGGTCTCCAGTCTTCAGCAAGTGGCTGTCAGCTGAACTGCAACATTGATAAATGCACAACCATAAGCATGGGAAAAACAAAAGTAATATACTGACGGCCTATATATTAACTACTGCTGCTCAAGAGCATAACATAAGAATGGCCTTTGTGAGTAAGGCCTCATACTCTGCCCAACTGAGGCCAATAGCGTAAGTTTAGAGAGAAGTATAAAAAAGGCAGTAAAAGCTCCTCAGTAAAGTTGTACATTTTACGAACACTTCATAAGGACAGTCCTCTGAAAAAAGATAGCTCAGTGGCCAGCAGTTGTAAGATGAAGAAACTATTATTAGGGAAGGGAATTAACTTAAAAGGTGTAGCAAACAAACAAGAAAACATCATTATACCATCATGTTAATGCATGGTGTGCGGACATTTTGATCACTACACCCAGTACTTGTCATCTCCAAAAAGATATGGTGGAACCTGTAAAGGAAGAGTGTAGGGTAACAAAAAGCTTACCAATAGGAATTTTTTCATCTGAGGACATTTTAAGTAAGATATGTCAGCTTGTAAGAGAGATGGAAAGGAATGATTTATAGAAATACATCAAAACAGATTTTCAAGTAGAACTGGGTTAAGTAGAGGATGCATCTTCAAGAAGTTGCTCCCAACACTTCATTCTTTACTGCAGGACTTCAGAAAAGTGAAGAAAACTCCTAGTAGTTTGATATAATAAAAGGCTCATAGTGAAAAAAAAAAAAATCATTAACGTATATTTTAATGTTTTTTTAATCAACAAAATCTCCATGACTCACTAAGGGTTCTGTCTGTCTGTCTGATTTGGCAGTTCTTGCCCCATACATCAACAGTTTCTCATAGCATTTCTAACCTAGAAGCGTACACAACTGTTTTGCTTTTTCATTATGCTTTGGTTTTTTTTCCTTCCATAATAGACAAGCAAAGATCACTAACTAGAAAAAAATATTACCTGTTTTGCTTGAAACTTGGGCACTGTTCTTGGATTTGGAGATTCCTAGCATGAATCAAGCCAGGTGAACCACAGGACATCAGCTAAGGCATGGCAGGGGAGCCAATAATTCCATCGTTTATGCAACATAAGAATCACTATATGCCTAAAAGAGCTGAAGTGAAATTACTTGCTGAATTCCATATGAAATATCCACATTCAGTGTTTAGAAATCAAGAACTCACTCTGTACATGAACTTTTAAACAAACTTAATTTTGCTTAATTTTGTCTTCAATTCTGCTTTTTCATAAAGAAACTATTTGTCAAATCTACAATTCTTCTAAGGATAAAGTGCATTTGCACTTGATGGAAGAAGTAATAGCATCAAAAGTTATACAGAAATAATAAGATACAGAAAACAATGTGAACAGACAAGATAAAAATCATAGATGTATTTTCATAAATGAATAAATACTCAAACCTTTATCATTTAGGGCTAAATTTACAGAGGAAGGGATTCAGACTTGGGAGAAGGGAGTTGTTCGAAAGGAATATGTAAGTGTTTTAACCCCTTTCCATAAAGAAAACGCTTTCGATTAATGGGATTACCTGTAATTTAGAAAGCAAAGAAAGTTCAGTTTTGTCTGGATTGAGCACTGTCAAAATGCTGTAATACTCTGCAAAACCTATGATTTAGCCATCATAAACATCTTCTAGTCCATTGGCCCCATCCTTCTGAAAGAGTTCCTTACATCAAACCACCAATTTCCACTATTTCATCCCTTCTCACATATTGCTCTGGTCATTCTGTGCTGCTGAGTCACAGGCCACTTTTGCATTCTGTTCCCTCTTTTGCCCTTCAGCTTCTCTCTTTCACATTTTCCCAAGGATACTTCTCATTCTCATGGGTACTGCTAATTCTGACACCTAGCTGTTTTAACCTGGAGTTTTTGCTTTGTTCATGTACATTTCCTCCTCCCTGGTTCCCTGTCTCTGTTAAGATTTTTGTTCTTCTTTCTTATGAGTCTGTCCAAACTATATTACTTCTTCACATCCTAGTGAGACTCAACCCCAATCTATGAACGGTGCTTAGACCTGTTACCGCCCTGATTATCCCTGTCAGCCCAAGCAGAACGTCAGCAGCTTTTCCTCATATAAATACCTACATAATTTCTTTCTATTAAAAAGCTACTTTCTAAAACTTTTTTATGATTCTTTGTAATTTTGCCCTTGTTGATGCAATAGATCTCAGCCCATAGTACACATGCATGTGGATCTTCTGGGCAGTGATGGTTTTGAAAACCTATTGCATGCCTTCACACTCCATACTACCCAGACATATACCTATGTTCTCTCAAGCTCTTGCTGACACCTTCCCTCAGAATATGCAGATTTCTGCCACTATGAACATAAGCAACAACTTTAGAACTACATGAAAGTATCACTAAAATCTATATTGTTATCTATCTTTGTCTTAAGAGTTGCTACACTTCAAGGCATAAGCACTCTGGGACAGAACTTAATAGTAGTAGTAGCAATTGTACTAGTAGTCAGTAGTAGTAATAGCAATAATAGTACTACTACAACTACTAGTAGTAATATTATTAATAATAGCAACACAAAGTTTAAAAGAACTCTACTCATTTACATCACCTTATCTCTGGTAGGTCACTCTTGAAAATGTTTCCCTAATTTTGTCTGGTTTCAGCTTTGTACAAGACATGTTTAAGCATACCTAACTTACATTTCTCATTTTTGTTAACTAAACTAATTTCTTCTGGATGTGATTTGTTGTTGTGAATCCTGTATTTTCTATGTGACAGATTTTGTCTGAGTGTTTGTGCAGAGCCCATTTCTTCAGCAAGATATTTTCTTTCCTGTTTTTGTAGAGGGCACCATCTTAGTTTACTAAGAGGAAGGATATTGGGAAAATGAAAAAGGAAATATCTACTTGTAACTGTGCTATGAAATAAGGAGTTTCTGAAATATCTTTATAACCCAGCTGTTCTCCCCAGAAACAAATATTCAGAAAAGAATTAGCTAAAGTAAAATGTAGCATTATCACAATGGAGCAAGAGGAAATGTTTATATATTTTAATATTTTTTTCAATGTAAATTTAGTATTAAATATATGTATTTCTAAATCACTGACATACTGAAAGTGCAAAGTCCTGGGGGAGGGAGAGAACACATAACCAAAGAACTTTTTGTTATTTTGAAATGAGATGTGTTTAGAATCAATCCTTTGAAACAGTACAATGTAGTCATGAAAACAAATACGGAAAAGTTTGATTCATGTCTGATCACTGCAGACTGAAACTAAATGTAAACAACACTGTGTATCTTATTTTTCTTCCCCAAAAGCTACAGACAATATTAACACAAAGGTGCTCCTTCCTCCAAACTTATAATGCTTTTTCAAAATGATAAAGACTTGTGTTGACCAAAGAGTTTGACTTTTCATTAACCAATTGCCAACTGAAGGTCATTTCCATATTTGTAAACATGCTCCACGTGTATTTGCAGGTACAATCTATTATTTTATTTACTTTTACATTTCCACTGGCAGTTGCTACTTGAGGAGTGAAAACAGAAAAAAAACAGTAATAATCAAGTGCAGATAAGCCCAGAATGATAGCTTTGAACACCAGATATTATCGATTAAATTATGCATTTGTTAACATTATAGCAAAGTTATAAGGTAGGGATGGTCCCCATCTCTCTGTAGGTCTGTATAGAAACTCATGTGTAGGAGCTAGAAGATCTCTATGGTTCACCAAGGAAAGATCAATAAATCTAGTGGAATTACAGGACACAAAGGAAAGCACATCCAGGCCACCTTTTAGACAGACACCCTGCTCCTTGAAGCTGTTTCTTTGTAACAATAACTATGAAAAAAAAATACTAGAGTCAAGACTTCAGAAATCCAGAAACTCTGAAGTTCCATTAGATAATCATCTACGCCAATCATGCTTAGCATGAGAACAGCAATTGCTATAAACTGCAGTAAATTGCACCAAATGTTTAAGAACTGACCCGTAATATATTTCCTATAGTCAGTATTTCCTATAGTCAATTTTGTTATCGATTTCTCACACTATATAAAATCTTTCTCTCCCCACTCTACTCAACTTTATTCTTTTCAAAGAAATCTCTACTTGTATTTATCCTACTTTTTGTAAAAACATTAGTCAAATTGCAATGGTCAGACTGAGTATCAAGACAATATTCCACTAAATCACCAACAAAGGAATAGATAGGAAAGTAATTATGATCAGAATGGAACAAATTATTCTTCAAAACAATGTTCTGACTTTCAAGCACAGAACAGGCACTCATCTTACCATATGGATTTCAATATCACGTGGGAAATTGTTCTTGCAACTGGCAGATGAAAGGATTCCTGGGAAGTCTGTCAAGTTGGTCACAAACCAGTCAACAGAGATTTGACTTCATCTGCATGTTCTTCCGTGTTCATTTGAAAGGGACGTTACCAAGCTAAGGAGAGACAACTCACAGATTTTATTAAGGATATATTTATCTAATTTGACGGATCCTATGTAGTATCTCCATCAGCTACTTTTGGAGGGGATAAAAGGAGGACAGTAGCCATGAAATTCACTGATTAAACAAAGATAATAATCACCATCAAAACAGAAGAGTTCAAGGCGTGAAGGATGATTGTGGAATAAAAAAAGCAGAACAAAACTTAGAAGACTAATACTTTTTGTATGTATAACAATATACTAATAATATAATATATTATATACTTATAATAATACTAACTAATAACTTTGTGTATGTGCATCAGCTGGATGCAGTGAAAGAAGAGAACAGTGATATGTTAGCTAATCACAGAAATATAAACCATCAGACAATGCACCTCTTTCATTCACCTCTATAGACAGACAACGTCTAAGGCCCGACACCCACATCCCTTCTCATCCCACACTCCTGACAGCTGTAAAATGACTATGGAAGCCCAGAATAAGTGCATGGAGACACCACGCAGGTACTGCAGTGCACTGCATGGCATTCTGCAGAGACAGAAAGAGACATAGAATGTGAACACTCTCATACAAATTAAATGCGAAATGAAAACTACTCTTCCCTGTCAAGTGCTGTAATTATAGAGATACTGCTCATAGATGAAGCATCTGAAAAGCATCTTTGTAGGTATCTGTTCTCATGCAAGGACTGTGACCTGTGAATAGCAGCATGATCTGCAGATGTGATGGGGACAGTTTGTCCCGTGTTTTGCTGCACTCCACCTCTCACAGAATCTCAGATGTTGTATGACATGCACGTATACAAGCAGACTCCGTGTTGAACACTGCCTCAGGCAGTACACACTCCCAGCATACACCTCAGTAGGACTGCGATACAGGTATCCAAGTAATCATCAGGAATTGTGAGCTCAGGAAGAATTATCACCTCCAACTCAATTCTATCAAAGGCAGAGCTAAGCTGGCAGCATGCAGGCGTACTCAGAGATCTCTAGATCTCTCCCTGCAATGTGCTTCACACTAACTGTGATATCCAATTCTCCAGAGTAAACTCCTCATAATCAGAAACAACAGAGATTGATGCATTCTTCTAAGGATGACAAACAAGTTTTGAAATTATTAAGATGTTGAAAAGAATGAGGATGGCAGAATTTGGGATACTTGATGTTGGGATATTATGTGTTTCTATAATACTGCAGAGAGACTTTCTTTATTAAGTGTGGGAGAGCTCGTTTACTCTGCTTACAGGACACATGAGAAACCAAAATCCATCCTTTATCACATTAGATGGTATTTATTTGACTGATGAACTGATAACCAAAATCATTTTAAAAATCTATAATTTTTAGTTTGTCTGAAATGGGAAATTTAGAGCTCATGAATCACTTGCTAATACAACATTCTCTTGCTGTCACTGTACAGAAATGGCATGTGTTCCACGAAAAAAGTGAGCACCAATGTAACAGTGTCTGCAAAGTAGGAGCAAAAGGATGCAAATCAAACAAGTATAAAAGAGATTGTTTTTCATGAGGAAAACTGTTGTTCAAGGATTTGATTTCTACTCTAGATTTTGCAAGAGGATGGGATTCATCAGCAGCTAAATAGAATTCTGGTCCTTCTTTCCAAAAATGCCTATTTTGAGGCAAAGATACAGGAAAAATGCAATGATGATTATACTTCAAGCTGTCTTAGTAATCTGACATCCATATGTTCTAAGGGCATACTAACTACTATTCATACGGTTTCACACAGATACAGTGACTCCCATGAGTATCCCAAATAATTTTACAGATACTGAACAGGAAGATAAAGAGAGCCCCCACCTAAGTGACTGGTCTTGAAGCTCCCTCTTAAGACTGTAAGTTTCATAATCAGTAAAAATGTTCCAAGACATGTAACACAAGTATTAACTAAGACTCATGGAAATATTTTAAGATTTTTCTTCTAAATGTAGAGAAAAAAAAGGCATATTTGTCAAATCCGGAACATTTTGCCGAAGTCTTTCATTTCAATAAAGTTTTGTTGGCCTTAGGATAGACTTTCTATTCTCATGGTACTGGATATCCTCTTTCAAGTTTCAGTGAGCACCCAAATGATGCAACATTCATGGACCCCCAGTTTAAAGTCTTTGGTATTGTGCCAGATCTAGCTGAACTTTTTGGACAACAGATAGGTAGCTATTCACTGAAAATAGGAAAAAAAAAAAAAAAACCACCAGAAGAACATGCAGATTTTTTTGATATCTCAGAAGTACTTCAGAAATGCATTCCTCGTAGCGAAAATATTATTCTAATTATTCAGTAGTGGGGTACAATCATTCAAAACAACTTCTAAATGTACATTTTATTCCCTTCCAACACCAGTAATAGAGCAGATGATCAGATTAGGCTGGATTTTAAACCAGATAAATACTAAACACACTACTGATGAGATGACAGTCTTAGATAGGGGGATTTTTACTGTTTTGAAATAGACTATTTAGTTTGACAGACAGTCTCAGCTGTCACTCAAAATTCTAGACTGGGAGTGGCAGTGGAATTTTAATTTATTTTAGATCTATGCCATCGCTATCCCTATTGGAATAAATGCAAGTCAGCAACACAATAAGAAAAACAAGAAGTGCTAATAGACTAATCTGCAATACAGCAAGGAAGATACAGAAGAATGATATTTATTATAAACTTTGATGTAAGGATGATATTTCAATTTACAAAATCAAAGAAGATCCTAGAAACTCAGTGACATTATTTTCCAGCTGGGTAACTCCAGCCAAAATTTTATTTGATTGCTTGCAAGAATTCATATTTCTGTATTTTGCTCCAAAAGTAATGCCTCCTGTTTCTTTCCATGGAAACTATAACACATCCAAAGAGCACAAGAACACTACTTGATAAAGCAAATTCTCAGCTACAAAACACTATTTTTCAACATAGACACTACCATTAGCTGTGCATTTTTTCCAGTGATGAACAAAAGCCTGTATGCTACAGTTGCATACAGGCAACTGCACCAACAGAGGTGACCCACTGTCGCTGTCAACACTGCTGAAATTCACCATCCACTACCTCACTGTGCTCGCATCCACTGTCTGGTCTCCATAAATGTTCAGCAAATGTCCTAGAATCATAGAATGGTTTGGGTTGGAAAGGACCTTCATGATCACCTGGTTCCAAGCCCCTTGCTATTTGCAGGGACACCTCCCTCTAGACCAGGTTGCTCACAGCCCCATCCAGCCTGGCCTTGAATGCTTCCAGGGAGGGGACATCCACAACTTCACTGGGCAACCTGTTTCAGTGTCTCATCACCCTCACAGTAAAGAATTTCTTCCTAATATCTAGTCTAAATCTACCCTCTTCCAGTTTAAAACCATTTCCCCTTCTCCTGTCACTACATATCCTATAAAACGGCCTTCCCCAGCTTTCCCATAGGCCCCCTTCAGGAACTGGAAGGCTGCTATAAGGTGCCCCCTGAAGCCCTCTCTTGTTCAGGCTGAAGAGTCCCAGCTTCCTCAGCCTGTCCACTTAAGGGAGATGCTCCAGCCCTCTGATTATCTTTGTGGTCCTCTTGTGGACCTGTTTGAACAACTCCATGTCCTTCTTGTTTTGGGGGCCCCAGAACTGGACGCAGTGCTCCAGGTGGGGTCTCACGAAAGCAGAGTAGAGTGGCAGAACCACATCCCTCGACCTGCTGGTCACACTTCTCTTGATGAAACCCAGGATATGGTTGGCCTGGGCTGCAAGCACACACTGCTGGCTCATGTTGAGTCTTTCATCAACTGACACTCCCAGGGTCAGTGAATATCAATGGGTGCCATTTGTCAGCAAGCAGGAATTCAATTCCACACCTTTGCTTCATATGCACTTCCATGACAGATGCCATTTTGTCAGACTGCCTCTCTACTGCCATCTGTCACAGAGCAACAAAATGTAATGGAATACTGTCAGAAGGTTCAGCCTCTACTGTCATACCACCAACATCTGCCTCTGAAATTGTGGGGCAACATAATAACATAGGAGGCATTACTTTTGGAACAGCCCTCATACTCTCCTTCTGATCAAGTGTCAGTCAAACTTCTAATTTACCATTGTTTTGGTTTAGAGAAAGGTCTGTTTAACTACTTTAGGTTTTGAAGGGGAATAACTTTCACTGACACCATTTAATTTGTTTTTAAACTATAATAGAGTTTCACTGAAACCATTTTGCCATCATAACCTTACATTGTAATGACTTCTTAACAGCACCTTCAAAAGGGTCCTTCTAGACTTGCTTTGAAATAGTTTTCCCATAACAACTTCATATCTCTGATGGCATTGTAATGATTTCTTCATGAGGTCATGAACCAGCAATGAATCCCTTTTGCCATTGAAATCTTACAGTTCCTCATTATAGCCTCTGCCACTGTGGCATTGTTATGGGGTATCCATCGGATAACAATGAAACCATTTCCTTCTGATGCATTAGGTGTAAGCAATATTATCATCCTTACAATACAGTCAGAGGTTAGGAAAGGGTAAGTCATACTCTTGCTTATTTCAACATTTCAGTTCAGCGTGTGATTCAGTGGGCTAAAGATGTGCACTATGGCTACTGAACTACCATCACTTCTCTCATAACAAATGTGGATGGTGGTTACACAGGTTTGAACAGGGAATTTTAGAAGAACATAATTTAAATTAAAAAAAAGAAATTGAAGAGATGCTTTATTGTTTTTTAGTTTAGGTTTAAACCTGCATTCAAATCTCCTTCATTCTGTGTGTTTTCTAAGAGTTGGGAACCTTGTTTACAGCACTGAATTCACGTTCTGATACATCGCTCATCTCATCCTATTTGCTGTAAATATATATATATATATATATGACAGAGGTGTTGATCTCCAGGTTCAGTGAGATACTCAGACCCTACAGATACTCATTTACAGAGTGCTCTGCAACAGCCCCAGATCTCCTGTCGAATCCACAGTCCTTTGCATCCCACGTCTCTCCACTTCTACAGGTGATGATATACTTGCCTTATTCACCTTTCCTATGTCAGCATGAATACTCTTGATGCAACCTATTTAATCAAGTTGACCCAATGAGAAAGACTCCCCCCACTGGCTTCTCACCACGGGCTATGTGTCCTGTCATACTCCTAAAATATTTGTGGTTCCATTTTCTTATGGACTTGGAATAGTACGGTCTCAATAGACTTGCACCACATGGTAATGAAATAGTGAATTACAATTGCTCTGATTGATATTCCTTATGCTGCCATTAAAAAAAAAACAAAAACAAACAAAAAAAAAACTTTATACCTTCACGCCACTTACTAATCCTGACTATTCTTAAAGTGGAGGAACACTCACCTCAATTTCCAAGTCAATACATAGGTTATTTACTCCTTCTGAGAACAAGCACCCTATGGGTGTTGCTGAATGTGAAAGCACCTTGTAGAATCATAGAATGGCTTGGGTTGGAAGGGACCCCAAGGATCATCAAGCCCCAAGCAAGGTCAAAGCAGCCCTAAGGTACATCATCTCCTCCTTAGCAATACCAGAATGTTTCAAGATGTCCAGACCTTTTTGGATGAAGTAATTCCTTTCCTTAAATACATGAGGAAACTCTCTTGGCCCTGGAACAGTTCACTGCATTACTTTCAAGTGGGTGCACTACTTCATGGTGAGCATTCATTTATGGCAGATATGTTGAACACAGGTCAACATCCTAGCCTTTTTCCAAACGTCAGCATAACTCCTGTGTGCATCCTTTACTCTCTTCCCAAAAAGCTGGGCTTCTAGGGAAGAAATGGAGGGAAACAATCAGTAAAATCTGCCTGCAGATTACAGCTATTTGAGCTCCACAATACAGTCAGCTCCTTTTTCTTTTCAGCAGATGCCAATAGATTGTTCCTCTTCTGATGTACCTCTCAAGCAGAAGTGAGAAGGTTTTCTCTTCCTCTCAGTAAAAAGGAAATAACACATTCTGATCAAACAAATGACTTCTAGTTTCAAAAATGTTTCTGTACAGTTTTGATCTTTATAATGACTTTATAGCCAATAACCTTAACTTTGTCCTAATTTTCAATAATAATCAATACTCCATTATCACCACATGAAAATAGTCTTCCTGGGCCAGACATGTGCTTAATATAAGCTCAAAACAGACCCTATTACATTTGGTTATATAACTCTGAATATATATTTGGTTTAAATCTTTTCCACTGTCATTTATACTTCATTGTACATATGTCTACACCAGAATAGCTATTAGAGAAAAAGATATCAAGAATCAAAATCTTTTAAAAAATCGGATAAATGAAGCCTGAAGTGCAAAATCCCTCTGATTTAAGTGGAAAACATTTTCTCTTTTTAATTTTATGCAGTTGTATTATCTCAAGTGTTAACATCCTTTACCTTCAACATTCCTACAATTCATTGTATAGTTCTAAAAAAACAACACACCCAATATAAAATAAGTTAAAATAAAGCCAAGATAGCATAAGAATTGAGCTCCAGCTGAAAAAGAGACTAGAACACAAAGGGTCAAACTAATGCAAGATCCCCAAAACCTGGAACAGGTAAAATGTATTAGAAAGAAGGATTGGAAATGTTGTAATATTTCCAAGTGTACAGAGAAGATCAAGTGCTATTTGATAACATCATCACTCGAAGAATACTGTGCATATGATCTTAGCACCTGAACTGTAGCTTAATATCAGCCTTTTCTACAGAATTCACGATGCACACACACAAACTGGGGAGGTAAGGCCTGCTGGCCAGACTATGAGAACAACTAGATAAAGAATAGTTAGATAAGACAAATGTGTTGAAGTAAGCTATTTGCTGCAGGGCTAGGAAATTCCAGTGCCTTCCTTGGAGTGTCTGTGGGAAGTATTACTTTTGTGTAATTTTGCTTGAATGTTTACTATCTTTGAGCAAAGCGGGCAAGACTTATGAGCATTTCCAGGTTACGAATTTCTCAACAAGCAGAAGCTGCCACTGGGAAGTGCCCTTTGCTACCACTGAGCAATATTCTCAAAAAGCACATTCCAGAAAGAAAATATTCGAGACTATGTCGGGAGCTGACATTTCAGTCCTGGAGGAATGATATACCAAAGCTTTGCTTCAACTCAAGCTATGCTACCAGTGAATCCAATATAAAGAATCCAATATAAACAGGCATATCAAATATGCTTTACCAGCCCAGAAGCACAAACTTCTTAGGCTTTCAGGGGGCCATGTACCTTAAATCATGAAGAGCTTTTAAAAATCTCAACTAAATATATACTGACTAGAGGCTTACTTTTCAGATTAGATTTGGCTTTTTTAAGCACAGACCAAAGAAAAAAACATTCTCTTAAATATAAAAGCAAGTATATTTCACATTCTCCTGTCTTTTTGCCCATGTATGCATACTTCAATACAACAGGCTTGTTCCCAGAGAAAATCAAATTATTTGAGTCCAATGACCCATAAGAGTTAGAAGATTGCTGACATTATAGCCATATAAAACTAGTCTGAAAACTGACACTACTGATAAGATTTCAAGCTCTATATTGTATACATGCATTGCCATCCCTTAATTCCATACTTTTTATCAAGAAAAGTATTAAAATGAAGAACAAACAATGAAAACCAATCCTTTCATCTCACCCTTAAAACAAGGTCATGACTTCTCTCAACAAAATTCACATCTAAGGAGCTCAGTTCTGGCAGGTTCTTCCACTCTATGAAGCTCAGCTCTTTTCTCTTTCTTCACCTCCCAGTCCCACACCCACTGGGAATGAGATATAGTGGACATTGGCAGAGGTAGCAAAGGCAAAGTTTAAGGTGGATGAGATAGAATAACATTTCTTGCCTTTTCCATCCCAAACAATTATCAAACTCCCTTTTAACATAGTGATATCCCACGCCTCTGAGAGGAAGCAAATTAAGACACCCATACCTTTTCCCTCATCCTAGAAAACAAAAACGACGAAAGGCTGAAAGGGAAGATCAGATTCCCTTACCTTTGCTATGCCTGCCACTCCAAATGCAACTGGTAGTGATCTGCCAGAGAAGTACCCCACCTTTGTGCCTTGAGACAGAAATATTAGAAAGAACCCAAAACTTCAGTGACGTGATCTGGATGTTGCTTAGGTGATTTCTATGAAGCATGATGCTTACCTTCTGGAAGGTAACTGTTAATTACAGTATGTGGACAACAGCTAATGATTTGTTTTGGAGCTGATGTCCCATTCAAAAAGGATTACTGTTGTTTCCAAACCACAGCAAGCTATTAATGGCACCCACAATGCTTAAAAAATTAACACTGGTAGCATAGTTGAGTATTTTGAAAAACTGGTCATTCCCTTGAGATTATTGAGCAATTTTCTGTCGAAGTGCAGAGTGCACTCTGGTAGAAAACTGACAAAAGAAATGCCATACTCAGGGGATTATTTTTAACAATTCATTTTGTTGTGCATATTTAAAAGGAAATTGGTAGATATCACTGCCATTCCAGAAGTATATTCTCATTTATTTTTTCCCTTTAACCATTATAAGCCAATACATATACAGTGGACTGGATATCTAGAATCTGAAATAACTCATTACAGAGGAATAACCAACAAGGTGTAAAACACTGCAAAAGACTTTTTTTATCCAATCGCTTTCGGTTGGTTTTGTTAGACAAATAAGTAACAGCCATGTAGGCAATTAAGTTTCACTTAAATCAGTCATAATCGATTAACATGAATCATTTCACTACTTTTTCCTTAGGTATCTCTAAGCAGATATTCTGCTTAAAAGTCCAGAAGAGACCTGTCTAATTAAAGAAATGTAATTGGAACTATTGTGAACATGACTGCCACTAGAAATCTGAAGTGCATCTTTCAATAACATCCATATCTTCTTCCTATAAAGAATTACCCTATTTTAAAACTTTGATATTTTTTAATCAAAACTTTACCGAGATTCCAGTTTGTTTCCTCACTTACCATGTTACTATTTGACTTGCACATGCACAGAGTCAGACTGTGCCATTCAACGTAGGCTTACTATGAAGTGTAGAATGGACCACATCAGCTCACAGAGATATTTCAAGTGAAAAAGAATAGCTGCATCTCACAGCTTTGGGGTTACAGTGTTGGTCCAGGGCTGTCTCTCTTTTTTTTTTTTTTTTTTCCTTGCCTGAGGGCTCCCTTCCTATAATCTCTCTCCTAGAACTCACTGAGTTCATTAGCTACAGCTCTCAGTTCCACCTGTTCAACACTGAAGACATCCTCCACAGGCCTGGAAAAGACTAGCACATGTAGCCATTTTATACGTACGAGGTAAAAACAACAACAACAACAAAAGTTTCAGACTGAATCTATTGCAGACCAATTCCTCTTGCATAAAAATCTTCACAAACCAAGCTCCTCTTTCAGCTGTGGCAGAATTGTTACAGTCGTTAATGACGTCCACCTGAGAATAGCCCATTCTGCCACTGAGATCAGGTCACAGAAGAAACAGAAATGAATCGGATTTTGGGAAAAAAAAAAAAAAAAAAAAAAAAAGAAACCAAGAGAAAA
>JAOWBP010001760.1:79676402-79698978 GCA_028571105.1 Tragopan temminckii
GCTCCCATGGCTGACTCACTGCTCGCCCCAGGTGATCAATCAGAGGTTCAGGCCGTGATTCAGCAATTCCCATACATTACTCAAGAGGCAGATTCAGGGGTCCCTCTCTTTCACACTTCCATTGGGTGTAGAGAACAGAATTTTTTTTTTAACATTAGGAACAAAGCACTTAATTCAATATGTCAGATTTTGTTAGAAGTGGGTGCTCAGATGTTACCTGTGCCCAAGCCCAATGTTGTCTTTTATATTATCCCAGAAGTCTTCATAAAATGAAGTCCCCTGAATTTCAATGACACATGATATGTAATGCTATCCTATTATTTAGAGTAATGAAAGTGACTTCTTTTGTAACATAAAATATACCTCTAAACAAGTCCTGTTAGAAATATCAATTATAAGGGTAGAAGTCAAGAATGAGGAATTTTAACTTCCATCTTCTCTAGAAAGCTGTAGATGTTATGAGCTTCCTCTAGTCCCAGGATTGTTTGTATTCATCTTGTGAAATGCTTTTACATTATACAAGTATGTACATCATTTAGAGCTCTATTTCTGAGTGTAGATCTTCAAAGAAAAAAAAAAAAGAATTATTATAAACAAAGTGAAGAAAGGACTGACATTAACCTTTTCACCTTCCAGATAAGTAAAAATATAAGTTGGATGGATTGATTTATGACACCATGAAATGTTTATGAATGGTTACTTGTAATGAATATAATGTCCCCCAAAATGCCCTTTAATTACAGTAAATTACTTGACTAAATAGTTGTGTTGGGTTCTTTGTAGGTTTTATTTGATAGATTACTTACTAAGTGGCAGTTCCAAATTGACATTCTGAATACTGATTTCTCAATTGCAGAGATATCCTTACCTTGATAAATTTTCTATATCACCAATTACGTTTGAATAAATAATTAATGCAAATTAAGATTCCTTTTTTTTAATCTGGAAAGTTTTCACATTAGTTTCAACAAAAGGTTCATGGTTTTTGCACAAGTGGTTATAATTTTCTCTTACTAATGAGATCAACAAGTATTTTGACAAGTTATTGACAAATATAAAAAAAGAAGTATTTCTGGACATTTATGTAGCTAGGCTTTAGACTGAGTATCCTCTTTGGTTCTGTGAAGATACGTGTTCATCCTTCTGTTGAACAATTTTGGTAGTTAAAGGTTGTCATAAGAATTGCTGGAGTTCAAATTTAGCAATAGGTTAACCTCCATTTCCTTTATGTCTCTTATTCTTTAAAAGTTTAGTTTGAATTTTCATATACAGGTGTTGTCATCCATGAAATTTGCACTGATCCTAGTTAATACTTCAAGAATCAGAGGAATGCGAAAACAGATGTAAAATATTTCTACTGGATAATTATGGCTGGGTTTTTTTTCTGTCTCACACATTTGTGTCAGCAGTGAATTTTCTCTTTATTTTTATATGTGTACCTTGTATTTTAATCCTGTTTTGTTCTCTAGTCCTCCTGTATGCTGAAGACACACAGACAAATTCCACAACTAGTAGCATAATTGTGTGCTTCATTTGTTCATTTTTTATGTTATGTCTGTCAGTTTTGTTGATATACACTTTTTAACTTTCTCATTCCTTAAGAAAGGCTAAACAGCAGTACGTAATTTATTTTATATCAAAATTGAATACTATTGAGATTAATAGGAGCAATGCATATCCTTTGGAAGTGTTTTATCTTAGTCCCTAGGGATTTATTCAAACAACACGTTTTCTTCACATTAGTAACCACCAAAATGAGAAACTCAGATTTACATGACAGTTATGATCTTGCACAATTTCTTTTCTTCTGTGATTAGGATAGAGTTTTTTGTCAGACAAATAAGACAAAAATATGTGAGGTCTTACAGATAATCACAGCAATACAGACACTCATACTTAAGATAGTTATGTTTTATATAATCTTGGGTATCAAAATATTTAGCTCCGACAAAAGGGAAAACAGAACAAATTTCAATAACAAACGAAACAAACTGTCTAGTACTCCATTTTGTCTATGCAAAACTTACAATAATAAGGGAAAGTGTGACAAAAATCATTCTCAGTCGAAACATCCTATTTATGACTTTTTTTGAAAACCAGACCCATTCTATTATCAAGGTTTTTCAAAGTCTTTCTGAACAAATGAAATTATTTTACCTAAGCCTATTAATGGAGACTCTCTTATGATTACTTAAAAATACCAGATGGCAAAATGATATTTTTATTTTAAAAGTCTACTGTCCATAAGTTAAAGACATTGTTTTGCAAAGGAGAATTAATGTCTTTTCACATGATAAAAGTAATGTGTTTGTGATGGGTAATGTGTATTTATTATGTAATTGGCTGTTTTTTCCCTGCTGTTCAGAGCTTAACTATTGTAAAGGGTGTGATAGGTGAGTATCCAGGCGCTCAGCGTCTTTAAGTGCTCTCAGTTACTCAGACATGGAACTGACTCCCCAGGGAGCTGGTCACAGCACCAAGCTGCCAGAGTTCAAGAAGCGTCTGGACAACACTCTCATTCTTATGGTCTGTTTTTTGGGTGGTCCTGTGTGGAGCCAGCAGTTGGACTTGATGATCCTTATGGGTTCCTTCTAACTCAGGATAGTCTATAACTCTGTGAATTAAAATTTTGTTTGTTTTACATGAACATTTGAAAAGTAGAAGTATAAAACCTAGTACTGTACTTTCTCTTTCAGAAGGCAAATAAACTCTTACCAATAACAAAGGGGGACAATCTTGCTAACTTTGAATTCAAGGGCAAGTTTCACACTGATTTCATAAGAACTACAATTTCACCTATAGGGTCTTGCAGTGATGTGCTCTACTGCAGCTGTTTGTCTCCGCTTTTCCCCTTCTCAGTAGTTCACCTTATTCTCACAGTTCTTGCATTAGGTACCATGACAGCTTCCATTGGCAGCTCCAGGCTTCACCCTCCTGTTGTTCTTTTCTTACCCTCAGGCTCAACAGCTCCCACCCTGACTGCAATTCTTCACTCAGCAACTGGCTGACATCTCTCATCCATTCTCTCAGGCATGAGAGATCTTGAAAAATGTATAAAGATTTATAAGGCATATGCATATTGCAATAACTGTAAGATGTTATATAAAAGACAATGCAATATCAAATTTACAATAACATGTAATGATATAATAATCATAATTATAAGGAACTATCTGAATGTACCTTATAATTAATCATCTAAGTGGCCTGTCAGAGAACACTGGATTTCTTACACATCACCCATTTTGTTAGCAATAGTTTCCCCCAATTTCAATAGTACTGAGTTTATTGTCCAGTTTGTTTGTCATGTGTCCCAAGCCAAGGCACTGCTTCTGGCTAGGATTGTATATTTATAAGAATATTTATAGTTGCACATTCTGCATTCCTATCGTGGAAGCTGAAAGTAAAGGTCCAGCTGTTTGTCCCTTCTCATACCTTTTAATGCCCTAAACTATCACTAAGATTTCCAGGCACCCATGTGGACTGTGCTGTCATTTCTCTCTTCAGGAACATGAGTTAAGGATGAAAGGTCTTCATATTAATCTAGGAAATGTTTCTACATTCTTGACTTAGAAACACATGAAAAAGCATTGAACTGTTAAGATATTTCAAGCCACACTTCATTGAATATCGTTCAAATCAATGTAAAGAACTGGCAAGGATAGGGTAAGTTGGTGAAAACTCAACCAAATGTCAGACTGGGAATACTGAGGTGAAGTAGAGCTTGTTCATGAACAGCTTGCTGCTTTTTATAGATATCTTGGGAATTGTATGGGAAAAAAAATTATTCATATCCGGTTATCCAATTTCAATTATAGCCAAATCAAGCTTCAAATTTTAATTAATTCACTGGCTCCTAGTCCTGTAGATCACTCTCAGCTTTTATATTTAAGAAAATTGAATTGTACACAAATAATCCAACTGGAGAACACAGGCATTAGGGATTTTCCAGAATTCTTCTGGATGAACAAAAGGTACCTCACGATGTATTAGCCAGTTTTCTTAGTTTTGTTTTTTAATAAATTACAAAATTGCAAATTTTATCACTAGCCTTCCCCTTTTCTCCTGAAAGTCCATTGAAAATACTAAATCTTCATTTCTTTTGTTTGTGAAGTTTCAGGTCAAATGTTCTCTTTCCTTTAGTTTCATGAATGTGCGTGTTCTAGGATACAAATAGCACATGAACAAATGCCTCAAATCTTCCCACGGAGCACAACTCACTTCTATAAGCAACTAATTTTACAATGCTTGACATCATTGATCTCTTAAAAAATATATCTGGGTCACTACAAAAGTAATGCCTCTTATTTATTGACGTGGAAATCACAACAGATTCAAAGAGCACGATAACACTATTTGATAGAGCAAATTCTCAGCTACAGTACACTATTTTTCAACATAGTCACCATTATGAGCTTTGCATCTTCATTAATGATGAACAAGAGCCTGAATGCCACATTTGTAAAAATCTGCTCCAAAGGACATGACCCACTGTTGCTATCACCACTACTGAAATGCATCACCCACTGTGTCATGGTACTCACATCTACTGTTTGGCCTCCATAACTTTCAGCAGGCATCAATGAATGTCAACAGGTGCCATTTTCTCCACGTGGATGAATTCAATTTATATTCAATAAGTGCTTTATATGCACTTCTATGTCAGACAACATTTTGTCAGACTGCTACTCAGCTGCCATCTCTTGCATAGCATCAAAATTTAGAATATTGTCAGGAAGGTTCAACCTCAACTGCCATACCACCATCTGCCTCTGATAGGTGTTGACCAACAAAATAAAATGGAGGCATTACTTTCAGAGCATTTCTGGTAAAAGGATGATAAAGATTTAGAACAACTAGTCCCAAACTCTTCCTTAGAGAGGGTGGCCAGCAGGGCGTGGGATGGGACAGTTCCTCTCTACTCTGCCCTTCTGAGGCCCCATCTGGAGTACTGCATCCAGGCCTGGTACTTCTACACAGGAAATAGGTGGAACTGTTGGAGAGGGTCCAGATGAAGGCCACGAGCACCTCTCCTATGAAGGCAAGCCAAAGGAGCTGGGCTTGTTCAGCCTAGAGAAGACTGGGGAGACCTCATTCCAACTTTCCAATACTTAAAGGGAGTTTATAAGCAGGAGGGAAATCAACGCTTTACATGGGTAGTTAGTGATGGGACAAGGGTAAATGATTCTAAAATAAAAGAGAGGAGATTTAGATTAGATGACATGTGGAAATTTTTCACTGAGAGGTGCTGGCACAGGCTGCCCAGAGAGCTTGTGGATGCCCAATCCCTAGAGGCCAGGTTGGATGGGGTCCTGGGCAACCTGATCTAGTACTTGATCTAGTGGTTGGCATCCCTGCCTGCAGCAGAGGGGTTGGAACCTGTTGATCCCTGAAGTCCCTTCCAATCCAAGCTTGATTCTATAATTCTATGATTCTTAGGCTTCTAGCTTACATGTAGAATGTGGTAAATCACATTCACCAGAATCAGAAAGAAATTATGCAGGAGTCGCAGCCTCTCAGGAAGCTTTTTATGTACAGCCCATCCTTTTTTCATACTGAAGTGTAAGTGAACTCAGACCTGTGCCTTTTCAAGACTGGTGAGAACTGGATGTGGCTGGATACTGGAGACGGAGATAGGCTAGGCAGTAAATGAAATTTCTTCTAGGAGATAGATTTAAGTACGGTTATAGTCAGATGCTATGAGGTGCATCTGTGCAGATCTGTGAATTCTGAATGTGTAAGAGCACCAAGGGGAAGTGGAGGGAGTATCAAAGACAGAATAAAGTCTCCAAATTTCAATACTTCCTTTATAGCTTTGCTTTTAAAATTCAGCCACTCCCCACACTGTGGTTTCCCATCATCCTATGCCCTCATTTTTAATCCCAACCAATCTCTACCTTGTTTTGACAACACAACAAAAAATCTTGCTAACTTAGAAGAAGATAATTAAGTTTTATTTATAATGCTAAGGTGACTCTGATGGGACACACACACTGGTATAAATGAGGGCAGGATTTAGCCCTTTGCCATTACCATTTAGAATCAGAAAAATACAAATATCACCTGCCAACAACGGTACAACAGATGTTTTCTGCCTTTTTGCCCTTTATACTTATTGTTTGAAAAATTAGAGGAAAGATTCAAACGCATTATTGCTTGAAAGAACCCCAGGGCCGTGAGCAGCAGTGAGCTCCCATAGGCAGCCTCTCTGCAAAGTTTACAGAGCAGGTGATATCAAGCCTTACACATTGTTAACTTCTTGAATATAGCTCTGGCTTCAAGTACTGTTAATAATACTACTTTTCCTCCTATAGACTTTTCCTTTGCATCTTTTTTTTTTTTTTTTCTGAGATGAAAATCTTTTGCAAGAATGCATGATAATTCCCCTTCTCTCCCTTCTCTTAGTCAGGTTCTGAGATTCCTGAGATAACCTTGTACTCCTGTAACCTTGTACTCCTGTTACTGCTGTCTCTGATTCACTGTTGGCACGGGAGAATAACTTCATTGAATATAGCTTATGGTGATCCTTTTCCATTTGCTATTCTTCCATTATTTGTTTCACTCCCGTTTTGTTCCCTTCCTGAAAGGTACTTCCTATTTTACTTAAATATGCAATTAAGCCTCTTTTTCTTGCAAATCAGTGGTGAAAAATAAAAAGAGGATAAATGAATTAATATATAATCACATTTTACACAGCTTGAACAGTCATACTCCTTGTCAAGTCTAGTCGAGTGGTTCCAAAAATTTTGTCAGATGGGCAGTTACAATACAGTTTTCCTTCTTTCCTTCAAGCTAATCTAGTTCATTTTACTTGTCTCTGTTTAAATATTAGAACTTTCTTTGTTAATCTAGCTTTTCATGACTGAAACAGGCAGATTTTCACAAGTAGCTTCACCAGTAGCTTTGAGGCTGTCCCCTATAAAAGAGTGGCAGTGGTAAGTACTTGAAAATAAGGTGGGAGCAGTGTAGTACAGCTGGAGAGAGATATATGTTCACAGTCAAGTATCAAACTATTTATTGGAACACTCACTGCATTGAAAAGGATAGGTATTGACTGTTCTGACACATTTAAGATATCATATTTCCCACTAAACTAGGAAACTTTTATTCTGTGTGCATGTTTAAATACGAAGTGATTAGGTAAACAATTTGACCGATGCAGTTATAATATGATAACTGTTTGGCTGGGAGCCCATCAGGCTGATTGAATTCTCTAACCATTTTGGAAAGTAAGATAACAAAATCATCGACCCTTTGAAGGCATTTTCCTTTTGCTTAATTATAATAATCACCAGTTTATTTTCTTATCAGGGGCAAGCACCAAACTCTGATCTAGTTTTCAAATAGTTATAACGACAAATAAAGGTGTGGCTTTATTTTGGCAGAACTTCAAGGGATACATAATATTAAGTAAACACAAACACAATAATGCCGTGTAGAATAATAGCTTTATCATTAAAAGAAATGAAATTATTTGTTAAAAGAAATAATATTCCAAGTCCATATGTGACAGATTCTGATTCAACATGACAAAAATGAAACATGAGTTTAATATTTCAACATATATTTTACAGAGAGTTGGAATTTTCTATTAGAAAAGCCACCTGGCAAACAGAGAAATATGCCAAAAGGCAAAGCTTTGGCATTACTATAATACCAACTTAATGGATAGTGAAATATCTGGGCTTTAATCAAGGAGATGGACTGAAATCAGGCTCTGAAAAGTTGTGTGCGAACATCTAAATTACTCACTGAAATTCTACTGTGCATGTACCTACAGACAAATATCAAAGCATATGGAAGGTGTCTGAAAATGACTACCATACCCTGAGCTGCTGATTGCAATCAAATTCTGTATAACCTTTTAAAAGCAAATGCTTATCAAAATTCAGTTCATGTTTTGGCACTATCTAATCTTTCTGTCTCCTTAGATGAATATAACCCGAAGGCAGTCACTCTACACCAAGAAAATGATCCAGACTGAGGTGCAACTGATTGTACTGGCAATTCACTCAGCATCTAAAGCACAACTTGAAGCTTATTGTCATTTCTGCTTCCAAATCCCAGTTTGTGTTCTCCCTGGTTTCCTGTTGTTTGGCTTTTCTGAAACCCTATTGGTGATGTTCCCACTTCTCTGAAAACACTGGTTTTCTATAGACTCACCTTTGAGACTGGCTCTTGATCCTTTCTTATTCTTCCCGAGACAGATTTTGACAGGTTTTGTCACTCACTGTTGCATCCTAATTAAATCTGACTCTATTGAACCAGTTCAATCCTTTAAGTTCCTTCTAATCAAAGATGTGGAAGCCCAAGCCAGCCTTTCTTGCAGATTGTCATCCTGCAATCATGCCTAGGAAGGGAGGCTGCCTATGGAGGCCAATGGAAAGCAACAGCTGTGGGACAGTTATTGTCCAAATAGAACCATTTGTTCCCTGCAGAGAAAACCTGAAGGTCTTTGTGGTGAAATGATAGCTTTTTAAAATCAGATTGTTCTTTTTCCTACATGAGCTTCCTATGCAAATATGTAGGGCCTGAATGCCTATGGCTATTTAATTGGACACTGTCAAGCAACAGAGATAAAATTGTGTGTTTTAAAGCAAATCATATTTTTAATTAATTGAATCATCTCCCTGTCATATTAGAAAAGACACGGGAGTGGACTAGGCAGGCCAGCTGGCTTGTGTGTTCAAACTGTAGAAAACAGATAACATGAAGCTGTTACCAACACAATAAGGTAGGCTTGAAATTTGTTTATAGCCCACCTATGTCAGTGTTAGCATCACAGCTATAAGCCGTGAATTTAGGATGCCGCCAGCGCTAGCTATACGTTGACTTCCCAGCACCTCCTCCACTCAGTTACTGCTTTTAAGATTCGCACCTTTGAGAGACGAGAGCCTTATGTTTACCCTTTAGGCAGAACAAGTGCCTGCGTGTGTCTGTGTGTCTGCTGTGTAGGTAGCAGGTGGGTTTGGTTCCTAGCAGTTTTTAATTTAATGCTCTTCTTGTAATGTTAGCTGCCTCTCTTCTGACACAGATAATCATGTGAATTTTTGCAGGTGTCCAGCAGATCTCTCAAATTATCACGTTTTTAAATCAGTCGCCTCTCTGATTCTGCAGCAGGTTATCACGGAAACAGCCACAGAGTAATCTCAAACTTCTCCCCTCCTGCAGCACATCCCCCAAAACACATAAATCCATGTCTCGAGGTGGATGAAATAACCTTACTGTTGCTGATCCGGGGATGATGGAATAACCCCAAGATAGGAGGGCACTGCCTGGAGTTGCTTTGTTTCCCAGCACATTCTGCTGGTTGCCACTGCTCTCGCAGTGCCTCCTGTCCCTTTAGTCCTGCCTGCTAAGCAAGCTGAGTGATCTACCTTAGAATTAAATGAAAAAAAATGTATTGCCAAAGGATTTTTTTTTTTACCTGTGTCAATTAATCCCGACTATGCAGAAAAAGAAGAAAAAAAAAAAAAAGAATCAGATAGAAATAAGAGGGCAGCTATCCCCTCCTAGAGAGAGAGAACAGCAGCTGCTGGGTTAGCCTGCTCTAGGCAATGCTGTAGGCACACATCGACCAAGTACCAACGACATTAAAGAAGAGCTCAGGTCACTGTGACACCAGCAGTCAGTCTCTTCCCCTATAGAGGTGACCGATTCCAAGTGGACTCAGAAAACCACAAAATCAGCAAAATCACACTAATTTGGAGGCTGTTTCTTCCTGTCCTCCTGACTGCCAGCTTTTGTATCAATCCCGCATGGCTGCTGCAGTGTGCAGGAAAGCCAGCACGCTTGCTGCAGCATTACAACTGCTAGCTTACAAGCTACCTAGCATGCACCTATGCAAGATGCAACCATCCCTCAGGCTTTCCCAGCAAGTACTTTCTTTTTTCTCTGTCCCTGGAGAGCTCTTGATGACTGCCTATGACACAGAGTGAAATCTGTCATTTCGCACTCGGCCCTGATCCCAGCTAGAGCTATCGTCTGGATGATTGAATTCAATCACTAATGGCCCATTTGCTTTAAGGAGCTCATTCTACAATTCAGAAGGATATCTTGCCTTCAGAGGGGTGATTTTGCCAGGGAATACATCTATAGCTCCTCTTGTGTTGGTATGCAGTAAGAAAATCATTTCTAGCACTAGTTTAAATAGCTTGTAAAATCTGAGATAATACTTGGCCACATTGCCATGAATTTAAAATAATTGCAATTGCTATCTCAGCATTTTCTCATTAATGACTGGAACAATGAATGTCCAGGTGTTTCTTTTTTTGCTGTTGTCTAGATTGCTGTACCTACAAGTTCTGCTGTTTGTCAGTCTGTCTTCTTCCTATCTTCTTTTCACTTATATGTGTGGAAGTTTTCATCTCATTTCCTGAGTAGAAGCTTCCTGTGCCAAGCAATATCCTTTATCATAACTGGGTGCAGGACCCAGAGCTCTAGGAGGGAGCCCTGACCCGAGAAGGCATCTACGTGTCAACAGTTTGCATCACTGCTCCGAGTTAACCCTGCCAGTTTGAAATGGATTGAGAACCACAGCAAAGTATCCGCTCTCTTTTGTAACCTTAAGGACAGCAGGAGAAAGCACAAGACAGTTACATTTCAACCAGCAGAAACAATTTTCTTTCTTTTTTTTTTTTTTTTTTTTGACCACAGCCTAAAACAATCCCTTTGGTTTTTGTTCTGAAAATTTCTGTTAAATTTTAATCAAGATTGTTATGCAAAAGCTTTCTATAAAGTAACTCATCAGCAAGGCCAGATGTGAAGATAACAATGTGACAGGGACCAAAAGGAAAAAAAAAAAAGAAAAGAAAATTCAAAAAAATCAGTAACTCTGTGGTTTGGGTGGGAAGAAGGGAATGCCATTTTCCCCTCAGAACTGCACCTGTATTTTCATAGAGTCATAGAATGGTTGGGTTGGAAGGGACATTTAAGACCATCTGATTCCAACCCCCTGCTATAGGCAGGGACACCTCCCTCTAGACCAGGTTGTTCAAAGTCCCATCCTGCCTGGCCTTGAATGCTTCCAGGGAAGGGGCATCCACAACCTCACTGGGCAACCTGTTTCAGTGTCTCACCATGTTCACAGTAAAGAATTTCTTCCTAATATCTAGTGTAAATTTACTCTCTTCCAGTTTAAAGCCATTTCACCTTGTCCTGTTGCTACACGCCCTTATAAAAAGGCCCTCCCCAGTTTTCCTTGTAGATCCCCTTCAGGCACCAGCAGGCTGCTGTAAGGTCCCTCTGGAACCTTTACTTATTCAGGCTGAAGACCCCAGCTCTCTCAGCCTGTCCCCATAGGGGAGGTTCTCCAGCCCTCTGATCATCATTGTGGCCCTCCTCTGGACCCACTACAACAGCTCCATGTCCTTCTTGTGTTGGGGGCCTCAGAACTGGATGTAATGAAAATTTCACACAAAAAATGTCACATTAGAAGTAATGTATCAATAAAGAACAAATGGCAATGTGACCCCTTCTGCTTCCTATGTGAGTTTCTTGCCTACATGGAAAAGTTTTGCTCATCATTGCAGTGCAAGCTCTCGGGGTTGCTCTACCTGGTGCAGACTGGATGAGCAGTGAGAGATTGTTCCCCAGAAAAAAAAACCCTCTGGGCAACTGGAGCCCTTTCCCGTGGGGGGGGAGGGGAGGGGGAAGATGAGTCTCAATTTCTAAGTTCCTGTGTG
This sequence comes from Tragopan temminckii, assembly GCA_028571105.1. Taxonomy (NCBI): domain Eukaryota; kingdom Metazoa; phylum Chordata; class Aves; order Galliformes; family Phasianidae; genus Tragopan; species Tragopan temminckii. The sequence continues at coordinate 79,688,087 of JAOWBP010001760.1, forward strand.
ACCAAGAGTCTACTAGCAAAGAGCATAGTATAGAACCTTGCTGTGCTTCTCAGGCCATGCTACATCACAAGACCTTGTCTCTTTGTCAGCTGGAGCTGAGAGCCCTGAGGAGATGAAGGCAGAGATTTCTGCTGGGGCTCACAGACAGACTTGATTCTCCTTCCTGGATAGCTGCAAGCAACTGCTAAACATGCAGACAGCAGCATATCAGGTGTTTTGCATCACACCCAAAAGCCCTTGATCTCCCCATCCACCATCCCACTGTGTATACAGGGACTGGGAAGGGAAGGAGATGAACAAGTACTTAAAATTTACATACTACATCTACTTGCAGGCATCTAATTTCTTTTTTCAGGGGCTGTACTTTTTAAATAATCTGTGATTAACACTAGTAACTCTAGCAAATAACATACTAAAGCAAAACATAAGAGCTATCTTGTGGCGAACTGTGATCCCTGTATTCTGAATTTTCTTCTGCACAAAAAGGATTACAGAAGCTTTCCTGCATGGCTGCACAGAGAGCTCTTCTTTCTGCCATTCCCTTCAGTAAAAATAAATAAATAAAAACATTCCCTGGGTATCTGACAGCTTGACTAATTGCAAACCAGTTCTCAAATGAGGAACAGAACAGCAAGATTTTCAATCAGGTCTCTCCACAGTATATCATTTTAATTTGAAATTTATTGAAAATAAATTAGTGTAATTATCCACTGAATATAGCATTCATTGGCAGTGAGAGAGATTTTAGGCCAAAAGACTAGAATTTAGTATTTTAAAAAATAACATTTCCTGTGCAAAGCTATAATACAAATGAATGTACTTTAACAATCAATAGTGGCCTCAGGTTTAAACAGCCAATGTGTGTGAGTCCCTGGGATCCTTCACTGCACATATTTCTTGCCTTGCCATTTGGCTATAGCTATGATCTCAAATGCACTGACCTTTTTGCTATCTAACCTAATACTTATGTCTGCAACCTGTGGCCGAGATTAAATCCTACCTTGCACTCGTCTCTGCTTGAGAGATTTAGCCTCAGCCCTGCTGCCTGGTTTGCAAACCAGCTGCAGTCCCCATAACATTTGCGTGACACCTGGGAGTGATAAATGCATGAAAAAAACATTACTAATGTATCAACCAGCACATCAGGAACTGATGAGGCACTGAAATGAAATAATGATAGCAGATCACAGCCTTCAGTGAATTGTTGAGCAGCAACATGTTTCACATTGCCTAAATTAACACAAGCAGCTCTGGTCAGACAAAAGAGATCCTTAAGAGAAAAGGTAACTGGATGGTGAGCGGAGACTGGCTCAGGCTGCAGAGGGCTGTGTGAGTTAGGCAGCTTTGCAGATGCAACTCAGTCCTGATACTGCCCAGTGAGTCTTGCATTAGGCTGATTCACAAAACAGCTGGAATGGATTCTAGTCTCTCTGCGTGCATTAAAAATTTCCAGTGAAACCCAAGATGCAGAGGATATTGGTGACTCAGTAGGTGACACTCTCCTTTCTGAGTCAGAGCAGACACAACAGCATGATGCTGGAGGACACTGCTGCTGGACAAGATGCAATGAGATCAGGAACACCGAAAATATCATACTGCTTCTTTACAACACTACTTGCTCAGTTATCCTCATCAGATTCTAACTGAAAATTTACATCCTGCAGACCAAAGTCCCTCTTGCAGTTCTACTGCAAGTGATGTTGTTCACAATGTTCCCTCTAAAAATTTATACATCAATTCTAAATCACTGCTGTATTTCAGTCAGGAGATGACTGCAACTACACGCAGTTAGCTAATCCTATATATTATTTGTAGAATGTTGGGGACCCCGAAAGGTGGAAGAAACTATAGTAAGCCAGAAGTTTATTAACAATTCCAAAAAACTAATAGGGGGATCAAAATGTTTAATAATTTTTAAAATGATAAGTTCTTTAAAAAGAAAAAAAAAAAAAAAGGAAAAAGAAAAAAGAAAAAAAGGACTATTACAACATTCCATCTCAGAACAGCATTTGTCTCAAATAGCTTTGGAATCTTCCATGACCAAGGAGTGACAGAACTGCTATTGTTTGGGTGATGTTATAAGAATAGATAAGAAGAAGATTCTCCATTTTTGAATATTGTTATGGATAGTCCATCCCCCGTGGAACCTGCTTTCTAAATCCCAGCAATGCGCAGAAAGTAGAGAAGAGGCAGGACTCACAAGGCAGAGTGAGTATCGTAAATGGTGCAAATATCCCATGTTTTCCAATACATTTAATTTGGGGTTTTTTAAGTTATTTCCCCAAAGGAGGATCAATAACCCCACAAAGGCTAATGCTGACCCTTTGAGTGCACTGACTGCTGAGCACAAAGTACACCATGGATGAAAAACTGCAGAAGCAAACATGCAGTCTAGGCTGGTTGGTCTCTAGTGCTTGCAAACATCCACCTCTGAAATCCTGTCTGCACTTCAATACCGTGTTTCATTATTTGCATCTTCAAGTATTTGTTTAACATAAACATAGACCACATCTCTTCTCATGGTTCTATGTTGAGTTTGGGGCTGAAAGAGCAACCTTTGCTGTCTCCATTGTGGGAATGACTCTGCTCTCCCAGCAGAATAAATGGGAATTTCTGCTTCAAAGTCATGGAAAGAAGGGTGCGAAAATGAGGTGACAGCAGAACCAGGCCTCTGTGTCTCCCAGGAGAAAACAGGAATTTAAAAAGCAGCACAGCAAAGGAATGTACCAGCTACAAAATTTGCATTGAACATGTCTCCAGGCATTGCAAAAACTCTGCAATTACCACAGATACGGAGAGTATGAGCTCTTTCAGATTAAAGACAATATTGTCCTGTGAAGGATAACAAGCATGTGTTACTGTATATGAAAGAAAAAACAGTCTTTAACAAATTTGGCCAGAAATGAAGATAGGGCAAATGAAGTCTATGCTTATGAAACAACCAAGGGAAATGGGTGAACACAATACAAAACAGTCCCTACTGAATCAGAAATAGCATATCTAATTTCCTCAGTCACTTAAGACAGAAATAAACCAGGTGGGAAAACTAAAGAGGGCAACAGAAGAGACTACTCTTTGTTCAGGAAGATTAAAGACATTTTGAAAATCAAGTCTCCATTTAGATGAGAGGAGGGTGGAATAGGAGCAGTGCATAAACCTCAAAGCTCATGATTCAGAAAACAGGCCAGTCCCCTCTATGAATTTTTCCCAGACAGCAGCATAAATCCAATGAAGAAAGTAGGGCTTTATTTAATCTGGTAAGAGTTTAGTCCTTGGTCTTTTTCTAAGGAAGTAGAAAACCAAGCTACTGTTCCTCTCAGTATCATGGTTGAATTGCTAATCTTTCCTACATAAATATTTGCTTGGAAGATTTAAGCTTTCACATCAGAGATGTCATGCCATCCTGAAAATGTGGAATGCATACTGAAGCTGGCAAAGCTGACTGAAGTTCAGTATTTCACATTGACTATGGGGAACCAGTAGTCTAGGACTCAGTTCTTAGATGTGCCAGAGACTTTCTGGTAATCTAGGTTTTAATTTGGATGTGCCTCAGTGTCTCCATGCAACCTTATCCAGAAAAACTGCTGTATATCCTAGCTGGTTGTAAAGAGTTTGGTGAGCTTAAGATGAAAGCACTTCATATAGAAGGGACAAAAGGCTGTACATAGAAAATAGTTGTAAAATGTCAAGTTTTTCTCCCAGGTTTAAAACATTCAGGTCTAATTTTAAATATAAACAGCTGAGCATATACAATGCTTTTCAGTACTTTGCCATAGCATTATGCTCGTTTTGACCCATGAATTTTAGTGCATAGTTGAAAGTGAATTACTTTTTAACTGATATTGTCTTGATAACTTCAGCTAATTCTTTTGTTTTGTTTTTTTCTTTTCCAGTTACAAAAACTAAAGAACAAAACATTACTATACAAAAAATATATACATATTCCTTACTAATGAGTCCCGAGCTATACCTCTTTTGCCTGTAATAGGCAAAATTATGAGAGAATTACTTGATTGTAGAAAAATGACTATGTGACTTTGAAAACAGTTATGTATGTGTCTTAGACATTGGTTGTTTTTAAATAGCAGACTGCCAATACTTAAACATCAAGCCAATGATGAATAACTCTGTTGTGAAAGAACTGACCTGCCATAAGACAAGAATTCATAATACAAATTTATGAAAACCAGCATTCATTACTATAAAATTATTATTTAGAAGTTCCCATGATTTTTAATGAATCTGCCAGCCTCAGAGCCAAGCAACCTTCCTATGAGGAAAGACACTGTCAAGAATATGAAGAATCTCAAGGTACTTTGCAAATCAGATGTACATCCATTGTAGAAGCACCAGTGCATCCTCTGTGGTAGAGAATATCTGCTGCTTAAGAACATGCCGGAACATCAGGACAGAAAATTAAATACATATCCTATGAGATTGCTAAGGCTAACTAGCTAAATATAATACCAATGCACTACTCAAGCAGGCTTCGATCTGGCTTCCAGAGAAAACCTGCTTCTTTGGGAGAAAAAAAAAAGGAAAAAAAAAAAAAAAAAAGTTTTATTAAGAAACAACTGAACTACAGACATTCAGCTCCTTCAGGATCCATGCTGCTGCAAGTCCCTGATACCTGTGTTGCCTTGTGGAATCCTATCAAGAGAGCACACCACAGTAAAGACATAGAAACATAATGTCTGACTGTTTCCATATGCCATCCCCCAGTCTGTCTAACCCATGAGCAGCTACCGAATTCCCTGGCAGCTAGGCAAATAATTCAGCATTTAGAAGAGCTGGGTCAATGCATAGGGAGCTGTTGGGGCAGCAGAAAACCCTCGGGCTCTCCTCCCTCCACTACCTGGGAAATACCCCTGGGTGTCCAGGAAGATTGCACTGATGCTCTGAGGAGGTATCAGGGCACAGACTAATTGCTACAAGGAGGAGGAGAAAGAAAAGAAATAACAGCAATTATTATCCACAACCTCTTCATCAGCACCAGGGACAACAACTCTTATTCTGTGGCATTTACATCCAGCATTCCCACTCTGTCCTGTCCTCCTTGCCTTTCTTCTCTGGCAGCAGGTACACAAGCCCAATGTCTCATCCTAAAAATCGAAAAAATACAATTTACTTATACTGATGAAGAGCCTAAAACATTTGTTAATTCTTAGGTCAAACAGGACATGAGCATTTGCATATCACCATGAAAAAGGCTTTGGCAAATGTCTCTATAGCATTTACAACAATATTTATGTTTGTGTTAAGACATAACTGCACATTCAGTTGTTCAGTAATCTGACATGATTCTCTCTGTCTGTACTGACTGTACCCTCCCACCAGCACTATTCTGACTCTCCAATCTGAGAGCGGTGAAGCAGGCAGGCAAACAAGGGCTCCCATGTTCAAATCTAACAGATGTATGTGGAAGGATTTTGAACACTTTCTTCTCTTTGTTAACCCAAGATAACAATAAATAAGCCTACTTTACTGTGGGACCTGAACCAACAGTGATAAATCTAATCCACTTATGTTACAGAGTAAAAATAATTGATGTAATGTCTTTGCTTCTACTGTTTAACGAAAAATCTTCATGACTTTAAATAGATGGTGTAACAGAGGCTTGAGGTCTGTTAATAATTTATATATTATAGCAAGAAAAAATTGGTAACAGATTTTAAATGAGTCATGAGGGTATGGTCTAACTCTGGCAGTTGGGTTACTGAATGTGAAAATTTCCCATTGGCTGGGAAAGGATTGCTTATGGTAGGCAGGGAAGTGAACAGCTTAAGAGACAGAGAAAGAGCAAGTGGTGGCAAAGTGACAATGGCCCTTGAAAAAGAGGCAAAACTGAACAGTCTGTATGAGTAAACATTTCTTTATAGTACTGTTAAAGTAATTCCTTCCCCACAAAACAGTGAACTGTGGGGAAAGCCAGAACTTGATGGCTTAAAGAATAAATATTTTCTTAGTAAACAAAGGACACTGCAGGGCTGACCAGGCTTCTTTTATGAAATCCACAGCACTAACAGAGTGAGAGAATATTGCATTAGCCATCTCTTTATGGTTACTATCTGTATTCTACATTCTTAATAAATATCTTACTTGCATTTTTGTCCATAACCAAAAGAGGTGAATGTTTGTTGTTTTTTTTTTACATTAAAATTCAGTAATGGCAAGCAGTAGGTAGGAGTACTGAATCTTGATTCCTGAATCGCAGTTGTGCTTTACAGTCTTCAACACAGTTCAAAGACACCTAAGTTAGCTCCTTAAAAGAAGACTTCATACACAAAAAACTGTCAATGGCAGCAAAGTTTGTTATAACCATGCCATCCATTAGGTGCAAAAAGGACAAAGGAAGGAATCCCATGAATTTAGACAACAGGCCTAAAGGGAAGAAGCTAAGAGTGGATCAAGTGACATCTAGAATACAACTAGAGAATTTCAAATCCCTACCGTTTCTCATTAGCATCCAAACAATACTGTCAGCACCCTTAAGGACTTTCTAAGTCCTCCCAAAATAATAAAGAGATACAATCAAACACAAGGTAAGAGTTCCTCTGGCTCAGATAGAGAAGGCTGTAACATTCTCAAGCAATTTATGTTGCTGTTATACCAATTCACTACTTTGATTCTGTTTTTTCCTTCCAGTCCCTATGCAGCTCTGATCAGTTCTTGACATCAGCCTCAAATATGAATACTTCAGTAGTCATCCCTGTCACTCTCAGTGTCAAAGTCACAGAATTACAGAATTGAAGGGGTTGGAAGGGAGCTCTGGAGAATCTACCCCTCCAGACATCATCAAATCCAAACCCCCCTGTCAGAGCAAGTTCCCTAGAGCAAGTTACACAGGAAAGTGTCCAGGTGGGTTTTGAATACCACCAGAGAAGGACATTCTACTGCCTCTCTGGGCAGCTTGTTCCAGTGCTCTGTAACCTTTGTAACCTTCACAGTAAAGTTTCTCCTCATGTTTGTATGGAACTTCCTATGTTCCAGTTTGTGCCCTTTGCCCCTTGTTCTGTTGCTGGACACCGCTGAACAGTGCCTGGACTCATCCACTTTACTACCACACTTTAGATATTTATAAACAATTATAAGATCCCTCTCAGTCTTCTCCAGACTGAACAGTACCAGAGTTTCTCAGCCTTTCCTTGTACAGTAGATGTTCTAGGCCCCTCACCATCTTTGTGGCCCTCTGCTGGACTCTGTTTAGAAGTTCCCTATCTTTCTTGATGTGAGGAGCCCGAACTGGACACAATGTTCCAGATACAGCCTCACCAGGACAGAGTAGAGGGTAACTTTCCTCACTCTACTGACTATGCTCTTTGTAATGCACCCCAGGATACCAATGGCCTTCTTCTACCACAATGCCATACTGCTGGCTCATTCCTAAGCCCTTCTTTGCAGAGCTCCTCTTCAGTAAGTCATGCCCCAAGCTGTACTGATGCATGCAGTTATTCCTCCCCTGGGGTAGGACTATACCCTTGCTCTTCTTGAAACTAAGAAACTCCACCCATCTCTCCAGCCTGTCCAGGTTGGCAAAGCCAACAGTGCTTTTTACGCTTCATTAACCCCAACAGGACATACAAAATTTGTTTACAACAGGCTCTTCTCTGAAATGGAAAAATGAGTCTGCAATCACTCAAGGTGACAAGATATAGTATTTAAAAATAGGAAATAAACACCTTGAAAATATTGGAGATAAATTTTAAAAAGTGGGATGTGAGTGGAGAAAAGTACACTTCTACAGGATTTGTGTTAGGCTCTTAATAATAGCATTTGTTCTCTAGATACTTGAAGCTTTCATCCAAGTCAGCCCTAGACAAATGTGATGTTCACACCTGGATTCTCCTTTGTAGATGGGATTAAATCTAGAGTCATGTCACACAAGTCTCTATTGCCCTGAACTAAAACATTGACCCTGTTACTGCAAGCTGAAAAAAGTCAGCATTGAAACAGGAAAACCATATGAAACTGTGAGAGAAGAAAATGTTTATGAGAGATCTTAGTGCAGTGCTAGATATATCTAAGTTGATTTAACACTACCCAAAACTGAAAAGTTGCAAAAAATAATGTCAGGTCTGCTTGAAATAAACATTGCCAGTTTGCTGGAAAGAGGAAGAATCAGTGTGTGTCAGTCAAAACATTTTGCTTTGTGCAAGGTTTTATAAACGCCTTTCTAATAACATGTTTCTAAGGACAATTTTCAAAATTGTCATTGACAATACAAAGATGTTTCTTTTTAAAGAGATTGAAATGAAACAGATTTTTCTGAAGTTTTCCATTTTTGTTGTTTAGTTTAACCAAAGTGTTCTATCAAAACCAACAGAATTCACAAACATTTTTGGTCATCTTGAAATCATTTCCTGGTCAATAAACTTTTCAATGGAAGAGTGATGTTTAGTTCTGCTTTAGCTCTTAGCACTTGGCACTGAACTGGTAACTCAGTACACTAGACACAACATGAATAATGTCTAATCTTTTTTTTTTTTTTTTTAAATCAGTTACATTTTTTATCCAATTCCTTGTCTGTCTTCTGACTACAATTACTAGATTTTTAATGCAGTAGTCTGAATGTCTTCCAAAAGTGCAAAGCTTAAACCAGTTGTAACTCCAGCTATCATTGTTCAGCCTCCTTGCTGATATCTAGTTGACTGGAAATTAACTCTCATTCCAAACTTCTCACTCACTGTTAGTGTAAATAAGACTGCATTCATTAAAAAAAAGTAGATAAAAGCCCTACTCATAAATATTTTGTCACATCACAGAATTTTGCGGTGTAGAGAAGAACAGTTTATAAAGCTAGCTCTAATAGGCCGTTATTTGGTAGTCCAGAAACATATTTTTCATTTGTATTTTCTGTAATTACAATACAAATTGACTTCTCCAAGAGTGACAGCTACTATTGGGTCTCCATGCAGTCTTGGCGAGAGAGACTGCTTTCCTGTGAGTTTTACTAATAATAAATGCAACACAGTGGGTCATCAGTGGCTTTGGATTTTGTGACCTATAATATTTTCTGTCAGGGACATGTTACAAAATTGTTTAGCACTTACTTCTTTTGATTGCCCAGGCGTATGTATAAAATAAGTACAAATCAGCTAACTCTGACTTTAAATAAAAAAAGAAAAAGCATTGATGTTACTCAGATTTCTACCAAAACTTGTAAAATATGCTACTGCTTTGAATAATTCAAATAACTATTTCTTTGGCTGAAGAAGAAAAAAAAAAGACAGGAGACTTTTGTTATCTTCTGACATTTAATATTACTTATAATACTACTAGCAACATGGGATTATCACACTTAAATTCTCAACCAGGCTCCAGCTATTCCTCTGAAGAGTATCAAAAGACAGCTCAGAACATCTGAAGATTTACACAGGCAGGAGAAAACTAAAGGACTCTATTCTTCCTTCAGCGCTCATGTTAGCTATGCACAGAAATCCCACATATATCACCAAGAGCCTCTTGAAAGCACTAAATGAGTGCAAGAAATTTATATACCATGGTTTAGAAAATACATAATAGAAGTCAGCCCCAAAATGCTTCTGTGCTAAAAACACAAAAATCCAGTTCCTTGGGTTTATCAAAAATTTTTCTTGTGATATAAAAATTCTTGACATATCAAAATAGCTGGTGAAAACTACATTGGTTGAACTTCCACCTGCTTTTTGCAGTCTTACAAGTTTCTTCTAAGAAGCAAATATAAGGCAGTCTTTGGGGAAGAGGAAAGACTAATGTAGTAGCCACGCTGTAGGAAAACCTTGGGGTGGATATCAACACGCAGCAGATTGAGGTATATAATGCAAACTGTCCACAACTTAGGAGGTGTTTACAACAGTTTTTATGTATAACTAACAACTCTCCAGGTAATTCAGTGTGAGCTTCACTAAGATTTCATTCTAAACAACCCTTTGGAAGTAGCTTTCTTCTACACTGGCTACATAGGCTATCTAGGAGCAGTAGACTCTAGATGAGTATCTAAATACAGTTGCTGAGGTTAGGTAGAGAGGAGATCTCCTATTAAAACTATAACCACTTTTCTTTTATTGACACTTCCAAGGCCATTCCTCTTTTCTCTCACATTATCCTAGGATGTCAGCAATTCTGAGAATTTATGCATCACTCTACTGGTCAGATAGATATCTCCATTCTTGCTTTACAGAGATAGAAGCACACTACTGAGGAAAAAAAAAATCGTAAAATAACCGAGGGGAACTGCTGAAAGTAGGTCATCTTTATGCTTTTCTCTTTTTTTTTTTCAAGATTTATCCTAACAATATAGGCAAATATTCAGGCACAAATGATCCTTACTAGAACTGTGCTAAGCCAGTGTGTCCCGTGCATATTTTCATAAGAAACTACTTATAGAGGTGAACAGCAAAAATATCCCAAACTGAATTAATCTCATAAACAGTTGACTCAGAGCCTCCCTGTTTACAACAGAAGAGGAAAGTTTTATTTAGAATAAAGGTGAGCAGGAGTTGTGTATAGAATCGCAGAATGGTTGAGGTTGGAAGGGACCTCTGGAAGTTATTTCCAGTGCCATCTACAGCACATTGCCCAGGACCATGTCCATGTCCAATAAGGAATTAAGTTTTTGAAAACAGTAAATCATGTTACCATAAATGAGACAAGTATAATGAGAAAAGGTATATATTTAAGTTATGCATTCGGGATTTATAATTGTTCCATAGAGGTCCTGTGTTGCACTCTACAACTTCCTGAAGGGAGGTTGTGGTGAAGAGGGTTTGGCCTCTTCTCCCAGGCAACAAACAGGATCTGGGGAAATGGCCGCAAGTTGTATCAGAGGAGGTTTAGGTTAGACATAAGGAAGAACTTCTTCTCTCAGAGAGTGGTCAGGCACTGGAATGGCCTGCCCAGGGAGGTGGTGGAGT
>JAOWBP010001760.1:79699078-79733868 GCA_028571105.1 Tragopan temminckii
TGGATGCATGCAGATCAATAAAGTTAGTCTCCAGAGCAGATGTAGTATAAGCAGTGGAACTGAGAAGAAAGACCTTGATACGATTACCCTGTATACAGTAAAGGGGTAACTTCTTTAAATGGACACAGGTTCTTTATCCCATTTGACTATCCTGTATGTTAACAATGGCTGCTTCATCTATTCTTGCAGGATTTTTACAGTGATTCACATCTACCTTTTTTCCAAGAAACACAGTAATACAGTGAAATAACACACATACTGTGTTGCTTCTGTTGTTTTTTTTTATGTCATTCTGGCTGGCCAATACTTTCCAGTGAAAGTGGAAAGGAAATTCAGGGTCACACTTTCATGAAACACTTGCTCAGTCATACTTATTTTAATTACTCTTGATTTTCTTTGTCTCCAGATACACGTATTTACTGAATAACTGTATCTACGTTATGCTGAAGCTTTTCCCTTATTGTGGTCAGGCTTCCTTACTCACTGCTAACATTCCCAAGTTTGGTCATTCCTGTATTTCTGGGAATATTGCTCAGGAGTAATTTTGAAGAATCCATGTTCTACCATACAGTCCTAAAGGAGATACCTGTAGATACTATTCCCAGTCTTCTCAGACTTTTCTCTCTCATAACTGACACTTGAGGAGAAGCTAACTGTTTTCTGTGTCTATTTGTGGTGTTAAGCCCTCTGAAAAGTCAGGCCATTTGTACTTAGCTTTATCACTCAAATTTGGAAAGTATTGGTACATGACCTTAGGTTACCTTGATGAGGGAGGTGAATACCCAGATAAAAAAAAAAAAAGAAAAAAAGAAATGAAATCTTTCTGGTGTTTGTTTGATGCTTTCCTAGTTTTGTTGTTGTTGTTTAAATTAAATTCTTTGAACAGCAGTTTTGTTGGTTTTTTTTAAAGTCAACAGTTATATTTCAGCATCCACCTTCACTGCTGCTGGATATTCCAAATGCACAGATCACTTGCATTTAGTGAAAATTTACCTTGAAAGGAAAGCCTTCAAAAGTTCCTCTGCCATCCTGTATTTAAAGACTTGCAAGTGTTAGGACTACAAATTATGAAGTTTTACTGATGATGTATCAAATAAAAAAATCATAACGATACTGGTTCAAAGTGAGAATGAGTTCAAAATTCATTTACATTGAAAGAAAAATACCACATATATTAATTATTAATTCTGTTGGTTTAGTTGTTAAATTAGAAATTGAAGTTGAGGAAGAATAACTGGTTTTGCTTAACCTGCTTAGATATAAGGTTTTTTTTTTTTTTTTTTTTTTTTTTTTTTTGGTCAGAACAAAGAAGAAACAATTTTATGTAAGTGTTCCACATGCTCAAAACCGTATAATTTTGGGATCATGTAACAAATAATCAAAGAAGCAAATGAAAACTCAGTTTTGATGGATAACTTGCAGGTCCACACCTTATCTTCTGAATCTAGCTCAGACTAGAGAGGTACCAAGTAAGTGGTATATTCAGTTGATGTTTCAAAAAATCAAAACTGAATCAAGCTTTGGGTAGGATTATCTTTAACCCTTTTTCTCCCCAGTGGTAGACTGAATTCATACAACACAGCTTTTAAGAAGTCCTAAGTCTTAAGAGAACTTCTAACAGTGTTTTGAAGAAATTATGGTATTAGTCCCCAAAACATTGAGTTCAATGGGTCAAGTTTATTGCAAGGGGAACATTTTACTTCGGTGAAAATGCTTCAGGGTTGAATTTGTCTCAATGTGTCTTCCATGTTTACTAATCACAGGAACAGTATTCTCCATTTGAGAAGTGCTGTGTAGAACTTTCATTACAAAATAACAAAGCAGAGCTAACTCAACTTTGAATTTAGTTATGGCTTCATTAAAATTTTGCAAAGTTTCTGACTGAACATGAATTTTTATAGTTGATGCTTTATGGATTCAGCTGAGTTTCAGTGTGCGTTTTAATCCTAGAGTCACAGTGAAATACAAAGAAATGCAAATGGCAAACAAACTTCGATATAAATGCCAACAAGACAAATGCTTGAGATTTTTTCAGTTCTAATATTGCCAACACTGACCTCATCCCACATAACGTAGTGATTTTTAACCAGATTCTGCTTTAGTTCCTCACTGCATAGAGAAGGATAGGATGATTATTAAAATGAGAATGTCTAAGATGGGAATGTAGGTTGTTTTGTAATTAAAAAATAAAACATTTCAGTGAATATTAAGTGCACATAATTTGATCATTAAATCGTGCTGTGATTCCCTATATCACCGCATAAAGGCATCCCTGTTGTGACAAGAGCTGCATCCTACAGGGCATTGTGCAGTCCCAGTCACATCCAGATTTGGAGACAAACTGACACATGCACTCTGCCCACATGGGATGTAGAGGAGGGCACATGGACAGGAGCACAGTATTGGCACCAGGTCTCAATATGATTTGGACCTGAGGTCCATAATGTACTGAGTCAATCTACCCTGCAATCAAGAAATTATTACTTGGGTATCCAGAGAGTACAAGGCATACAGGCTCCTGATGTCGTGTGTTGTGTAGCATCCCATACTGTGTACAGTATTGCTCTGGGAGCACGAGGATGACATGAGACAGCAGTTTGGTACTTCAGTAGACTTCAGCATACTCTGTATGTCACACTATAAGGACTCTGCCTTTCTGTCTGAAAGATTTTTAAATCCTCAGAGTCTATTTCGTTCCGCTGAACTGATTTGATCAATTGTCAGCATCTACCTTATAAATACATCCTTCGTATATAGATATATATATACATGTATGTATTTTAGTTGGTGCATCCAAAAAAAAAAAAAATCATATAAAATACAAATTAAAGCTATTTTATATGCTTATCAGATCTTTTCAGTACTTCCTAGGCTCCACCTGAAGCCATTTTAATTTTACCTGAGATTCTATGGCTGTTCAGGAAAGTTTAAGAACATACAAGAGCAAACTTTGCTGCTAACTGAGGAATACACACACAAATTACCTAATCCACTATTCTTGGTTGAAACCAGCAAGTAACCTCAACACGGTATCAAGGGCATTGCACAGAAATGAAAGATACATATTGTTTGAAATTATTGTAATCTCAGGAACCATCCTGTATCTTCAGGCTGGTTCCTTGTTTCGATGTCAGCTTACCGCTCCCTAGGGATCTTGCAGCTGACCTTTCCCTTTGTGCTGGAGACTGTATATCTAAGCAGCTCCTCTGGGAAGAGATCAATAGGAGTCTGCAGATAGTGCTTGCTACAGGGGAGAGCATCCTGTGGGAGCTCCTCAGTGCATCACTTACACCTTCAGTTTAAAGGAATAGGCATGGAGCAGGTTTCAGCTAGTTTATTGCACATTCTGCCACTGTCTTATTCTCCAGAGGTGAAAACAAAGCTAAATTTGAGCCAAACATCATGCCTCATGCTTTCTTTTCCCTACCCTAGAGCCCATATTGAAGCCTCGGGAGATCGGTATCAGTATACCTTAGATGTTGTGTGTGCCCTGGCAGGGATGTGTAATCTGGAGGAGTCTGACTCAACCAAAACAGAAATAGGCTCAATGTCTGCCTTAAAGACAGTGTAGAGTTAATCACAGAAACAGAACACTTCAGAAAGCTTTAATTGCCTAGAAAAAGGCTATGCAAGTTGAGAAAATGTATGTAATGATCAGTGCAATGGTTGTGCATTTCACTTTCAGGAATAATGCTCTAAAACGCCAAGAGCCTGAAAATCCAACAGGTATTTGGAAACAAGCACTCATTCAAAACTGGAAATGATAGAGAACATTTTTGTTTCTCACTTTGTGTGCTACAAGGACCTGCTGTGTAGCTCAAGACCTGTAAGACCATGATTGGCACAGGCATCCAGGTGATATCACCCTGGCCATTGCCTGTGTGGAAGATTACTTTTTAAATGGTCATATGTGTAGGCAGGAGTTGGATTTGATGATCATTATGGGTCCCTTCCAAATTGAGATATTATACTATCATTCTGTTACAATTGCTCAAAGCCTAAACTCTCCAGCTAGATGACTTGTGTACCTGCTAGAGATTTCAGGCAAGTTATTGCTCTTTGTCATGAATCCAGTTTGAATGTGAGCATGAGGACATATTTAAAATAGGAACGCATTTCATTTCTGCTGCAGGTGGGAATCCAGCAAAACCATCATGATGACAACAAGATGTCTGGATATGCTTTCATAATGTGAAGAGTCATATTTAATGCTCTATATATTGAGAAAATGCAAGCTGCACCATAGTACAGAAATAGTGTGTCTGACAATTGAATAGGCATTACTGAAAGCACAGTGCTGTGGTTTCATTCAGCAGGCAGCTCAGCAACACAAAGCAATTTGCTAACTCCCCCTACCAGTAGGACTGGGGAAAGAATTGAGGGGAAAAAAGGTAATAATTGTGGGTTAAGATAAAGATGGTTTAATAGGAAAGAAAAGAGAGAAAAAAAGAAAAGAAAAATGTTCAAAGCAAGTGATGTGCAACACAATTGTTTTATGAGTTTTGTCTTTCCACATGATGCCACATGGTATGAAATATTCCTTCGTCCAGTTTCAGACAACTGTCCTGGTTCTGTCCCCTCCCAGCTCCTTGTGCACACCCAGCTCCTCACTAGTAGGGCAGCATGAGGAGCTGAAACATCCTTAGCTCTGTGCAGCACTGCTCAGCAACAACTGAAACATTGGTGTGCTGTCAATTTTGTTTTCCTCCTAAACCCAAAACATGGCATCATACCAGCAATTATGAAGCAAATTAACTATATCAGCAGAAACCAGGACACGCAGTCACTTGAACTCATATATATGTGGAATTTAATATAATTTAGAAATAGAAATGTAAAAATTGGCCAGTTTTAACACCATCATTGGAGTTTTATGCAGGAACACTGGTAAAGGCAACTTCAGAAAAACTACCTGCTAAAATCGCAGAGGATTCCGAAACTGTTTTTTCAGAGTTGCAGTGGTGCAGTGGCCAAACCTTTGCCAGCTGTCTGCTGGGACAGTCCCTGTCTGTGCTTGGTGCAGGGATCTTCCCCTTCCATCAGCAGCTCCAGCCTGGGGTCCTACCTCAGGCTCCTCTCTCCCCCTCCCAGATGCTTTTAGTGCACATTAATTACCAAATGTAGTAGATCTGCTTATATCAGCAACTACAGCATTGCAGAACTAATTTGGACTTGCAAATGCTATGTGTATGCTTCAAATGAGCTAATATAATTTTGAACTTACTGTATTTTCTTCACTGGAAAATCTCAGTTGTAACATTACACGAGTGATGAGGTTAGAAGGGGTGGGTGGGCTGCTTTTCAATTTCGCACTCATGCATGCTACAGTTTGAAAATACTGCCATACTGAGGGTCAACCCTGTGGTTTTCATATACAGAGCCCAGAGAGATGCTCATATTCTTCTCACTAGAAAACGGAGAGGCCAGATGCCACTATCCATCACCTCCCTTTCAGCCACCCTCTTCGAACTTGACTGTCTATCTCACTAATGCTGCCCCATTCTGTCTTCCCTGGTTTCACAAACCTCCCTCTGGTTCCTGAAAATCTCTCCTTAGCATTTCCCAGATAAATCACGTCAGGGGTGATCTTTTAAACTCAGCAGTGGGGAGAGCAGGGTACTGTCATGGACCGCCATAAGACAAAGAATAAAAATTAAAGGAAGATGTTGTTCTTGTTTGGGCTACTGCAAGCAAAACATGATACCACCTTTGAACCTCTGCAAAATCCCACTGAGACTAACAAATTTGGGTGCGAAGAAAACCAAGTTCAGCTCTTCCCCACAGTGGAGCACTGATTTATTACAACCATTCCATAATAATGACACATTTTTACATCTTACATTTTTACATTTTACATTTTTACACATTTCTCTGTCCTGTAAAGAGCTGCTAGGACTCAGAGACAGTCCTGTACTCCTGCCTCAGAAAAACAGGATTTCTTAAGGCGTGGAGAATAATGCACAGGGCTCAGTTCTTACACCAGGTTTACTAGTACAGTTCTATACTAGTGCAAATGAAAATTCTTGAATGTTCTTCCAGCCAGACTGCAAGAATAACAACCTCATAAACATTTATTTGCATCCAAACAAAGCCACCATTCAAAGCTGATATTTTCAACCAATTTGCAGAGTCTCTGGTTTATAGCTAATTTTCAACTCTCTCAATAATTGTTCTCATTTTCAAGAGAACACTTTGATTAAAGTATTCCTCATCTTAGTAAAAGCCTGACATATATGTTATAATCAATTGTACAATCATCAGAGTGTATCTCCAGAGTTCATGGCCAGTCAAAAAGACTATATGAATGCAGCGACAAAGAACAATATATATAGCATACAGAGAACTCCAGAAAGAAGAAGTCCCTCAGACACGCAGTCAAGCACCAAAAAAAACCCGCGGCACGCTGCTAAGTGTGGTACTAAAAGTTCCCTGTACGAATTCAATCCAACTGTGAATTTGAAGTGTAAAGTAAGTGTAGTTTCTTGGTTTAAATGCTTAACATTTGTCAAGTTAGAGAAAAGAACATAGGGAGGTAGTTAAGCAAGTTTTAACTGCGTATTCCTTATTTGTTATGCTGTAGATATAACTGGTAATTTCAGTGAAAATGAACAACTTACAGATAAAAGATATTTGAATAATTGTGCTGTCCATGAAGAAGAAGAGACGGTTCTACTTCAGCCAGAATTTGGAGCCAACAGCAGTCTACAAAGCAGAACAAAAATTGTTCATTTGAGGTGCATTTTTATACATCTTAAAAATGCAAATCACAATGCAAATAATATAAAAGTCACCAAAAATTGTAGCTCATGGAGATGATGGAGCAGTGGAGAGACATGTAAGAAAGTACAGTACCACACTTGATACAACACTAACCCTCACCTAGATTTCAGAAGACACAGATCTTCAATTTAAATTATTTAAACTCACTTGCCAGGAAAGCTTTGCTTAATTTATACGGATAGGCAAAAATAGTCCACATTTGCTTAAGCCCAGTTCAAGTGAGAAATGGAGAAATGAACCATATGTCTGAGCACAGAAAGAATTATACAGAGACGTTCAGCAGCACAACTGTCACAGTTGTCTCATCCTGGAGAGAAGTTACGTTTTACTGTATTTTACCTTGCACCTAAATAATGTGGGTCAGGTTCTTTCGTGTTCAAAGAAATTAGTAGAAAATGACTGAGTAGTGTTTTATAACATCTTATTTCCTCTTTATTTTGGGAGACTGACATTACAGAAATGAAAATAGCAGCGTAAACCTTCAATAAAAATAAACATAAAAATGAAAAAGTTCAGTGTGAGGGAAGAAAAGCCATATTAACTGTGATGCAAACTTTCTCTAGATGAATTTCTTTCCTACCCAAGCTCTGTGAAAACAACCAGTATCTTTCTGATGATACAAGAGTAGTATATATTTATCATGTAGTGAAAAATTTATTCATTTCAATCATACACTATAAATTGTACCAGACTCTGGTATTACACAGTTGTCTGTTTACATCTGACACTCAGACAGATAAGTGTTGCCTTTTGTTAAATAACTGTTTATCATCAGAGATTCCACAATTTCTCATAGCAAGGAACTATAAGAGTTCTCTAAGGTTGTATACTTATCTAATCATATTCAAGAAACTTACAGAAGATAAAGTAGCTACAGAAGATATCTAGATAATTTTCAGAATTTCTTTGTTTATAACTTACACAGTCTTTTAGACCACCTTTAAGCAGATGAGAACAAGGCACTGTGACAGAAGAAAAACATTTGTTGTGAGGACTATGGTCAGTGGATGGACTGATGTGAAGGACTATGGGGATGGCCTTATTATAAAAGCCATACAAAGTTAAAGCATCTACTCACCAGCAAAGCATGGGAGTAGTCATCCCCAAGGCTGTTTTCAATCCTGTACTGCAAACTGTGGAATACCCAATGCAAATGAACTCAGCAACTCCTATCTCCCTACATAGTGGCACATGACCAGGCTTCAAACAAATTGCTTAGTTTCCTGGGCTGTTCCACGTGCTTTCCCTTTCGGTGAATGAAGCAGCAAGGAAGAGCCAAAATTCCTTATCGTTGCTGAGGGACTTGCTGTCTAGCCTCAAGCCCTATTTCTTTCTCTGTTAGAAGTTTTTGAGCTCCTGTAACTTCTATTTTTCTTCAGTGAGAGACAGAGAGGAGAGCCCTCATCTCTTGAGCCTGTGCTGCAGACTGCTGAGGTTTGGGCAGGGAAGCAGGTGTCAGTCAT
This sequence comes from Tragopan temminckii, assembly GCA_028571105.1. Classification (NCBI taxonomy): domain Eukaryota; kingdom Metazoa; phylum Chordata; class Aves; order Galliformes; family Phasianidae; genus Tragopan; species Tragopan temminckii. The sequence continues at coordinate 79,707,322 of JAOWBP010001760.1, forward strand.
TTCAGCTTGATGGCACTAAGCTCCAAAGGAGTTTTCTACCTCCTGGGTGGAAAGCCACTGAGTTGTAATAGGAGAAACACGGATGGCATCCTTCTTTTATCTAAAAATAAGGCGCACTGAATTGTTCCTCAAAGGCAAAGCTCCTGTAAATAGTGCAGTATAGCAGATTTGATGCATGCAACTAGGCTGTCCATCTATCTATAGGCAGTCTAATTTGAACACTGCAGCAGTATCCAAAAGGTGCTGCAGTACCCATCCTGAAACATGTAAATCCTTTACTGGGTACTGAGGTCTGCCTGCAGTCACGCTTGATATGGCTGTTCAGAGCAATGTGGCCTGGGGAGGAACATTAACTTGGCAGCTGGCAAGTAGCACAAATGGCTAATCAGAGCAGCACAGAGATTCCCTGTCCCCCACAGCCGCGTGGAGTTTTGTGTTTTATATTCAGTGCATTAGACCATGAAGTAAGAAACAGAACAACAAAAATCACCTTATGCCAGTGGTGTACCCCACCTTCCTCCCCAGCCTCCTTTGACAAATGAAACTCCATTGTTTAATGGTAAGCTTGCACATTAACGATCTGACATGCAGGATTTATGCCAGTGCTATAACCTATAATATTTTGATGAAGACTTCCTTCTTTTACAACTGTACTATATATTCTGCTAACATGTGCTTCCATATGGAGCCATTAAATATATATATATGTCCCACACAGAGAGTGGGTCAGTAAACAAGTTTCAAAAGCCTATTTCTTCTTCTTAAGGCCAGGTCAGCGAGTGACCTTCTTGCACTTCAGTTCCATGGAGACCACATGCTGCAGTTCCTGCTTTAGATCAGACTTAAAGAAGAGGAGAGCTAGTCTTACCTGCTCGGTGAATAGGAAATACTCCTATTCACTGTAATCACTGCTGGCCAGAAAATATCTCTTGCACTTTTCCATTTTCCCTTGTCTTTTCTTAGCGTACAAAGAGTTCGTATTCCCTCCACAATACCCTATACTGTTCAAAAAAACTGTATTTGCTACAGGGCATTAGGAAATATATTCCCAGATTGCTAAGAATTCATTTTTGTTTGCTTGGAATAAAAGCACAGGAGCAAATAGTGCTAGATTAAAATGAAAAGCATTGCTACAAAGCAGAAAGCGCATATAGTGGTTTTTCTTAAGTAGAAGATATACTTCTAGCAGCAGGCCTGATGGGATTGCTTTAGGCAATAGCCTCTACCAGCTTAGCTCCTTGGAACTTTCATCTTAAAAGGGCTGCAGTCCTAATGTGTAGCACTTAGGTAGTGGAACTGAGAGTCCAGTGCTGCTAACTTTTGGGAGAAAGGAATGAGAATTAAAATGATACCTGGAAAATCAAAGTATACTTTGTTTTCTTCAGAAATCATCTTTTTAGGAGAAATGCAAGTACCTAGAAAACCTACCAGTTTACCTTTGTCTGAAGTAAAGTGGACCGTTACAGTCACTTGATTTTCACAAAACTGAGAGTCTTTATTCAATCATTCAGTTCTACAAATGGAGATGGTAAATAGTTGTTCCTGCTAACATTTCAGCAAGCTAAAATATTTTGAAGCAGTATCTAGATATAAAGAAACCCTACTGCTGTGAAGTGCTGCCCAGTGCTTCTCTGCTGCCTGGGTTCTTGCAGGTGATGCTGGTCTTGCTCAGCTCAGGTGTGTAGCCCTTGGCCAACAACAGCACTTCCACAAAGTTTGCCTCCCTGCTTACACCATTTGATGGAACTATGGAGTTTTGTCTGGGATTTTATTGGCAGCAGCCTTTGTGTGAAAATCACCAAAATGAGCATACTGGAGTGTAACTGGGAAAAAATACAGTGGCGCTGTCTGCAGGTTGAGTTTAGAGGTTCAATTAACTTTTTTCAAGAAATACATTGCAAAAAAGAGAGCACCTCTGTCTTACACCTGTGTCAAACAGCAATTTGCACTGAAGTTCTTCAGCTGAACTTCATAAAGGACCACAATTCCACTTAATTCAGTGTTTGAGACCTATAAGCTCAGCAGGCATCGTACGTGGAAGTCTGCACCCTACACTCAATGCCTGCTACATTCACCATAGCATTGGAACAGCAATAGCCTGGAATGCTGGGCCTGTAAGCTGCAGGAAATATTCAAATTCATGAAATACTTCAGTTTCTAGACAAAGGGACTTTAGGCATTTGATTTTAAAAAATTAGTGATGTAGACTAAGAGAAACTCTAAAAAGCACATGTGACTTAATGACAAATGATATGGAGAAGACACCTCCTGTCCTTCAATCTCCTGTTCTTACATAACACCACAGCAGCCTCACACTTGCAGTTCCTATGGTGTAACTGTACCCAAGTGCACAGAGTCTTTAGTCTGCCTGTAAAACGATAGAACTGTAGAACTGTAAAGTTCTAAAATACATGAAAGAAGATCTGCTACTCCGGAAAATGGCTTCTGGTCCCTGTGGCTGCATCATACTCTTCTTTACTACAGGCATTAAACTTGGCAAACATTCTTACCTTAGAAACATGACCATTCGTGATATTTAGGTGTATCTGTGGTGATAAAGCTTTCATTTTGGTTATCATTTGGTTTCCTTACCTTTATCAAGAACTTTATTAAAAGTATAAACTAAAACATCGCATTTTGAAAAGCATCACAGTGAAACAACCACAGAGTTGAAACCAGTGGAATAAAATGGCTTTAACACACACATTGTAGTCAACTAATGAAATCAGATGAGTAAATTTTGACCCAGGATTTTTCAACGTGAAGTGTCTTCAAGCAGTGTTAATTTAAATTAGTAAAATATTTTATTTTCCAAAATACTGTATTGAGGAGTAACTGTAAAATTGCAAGCATCTCATCTGTTGTAAGTGCTACAATTATTCTGTTCACTAAGATTTTTTTATAGTACTCCTGTCCCATTATTGTTCTGTTGCACTTTTATAAACTTGATTTGGAAAATAAAAAAGAAAATTTACTGCCAAAAATATTAAGATAGCTAATTTAAGAAAGACAACAGCTTTTCATTAGCACTCATCTAACTTGTGTTCATGATTTACTAGTAATTATATCAGAGATAATACTGGCACTTAGAAAATTTTCTAATTGGCTTTAATAAAAAAGAATAGACAGAGCATGATAAAAAAACTCAAAAGAACACTATTGTATTTCTAGCCAAAATGAATAAGAATCATCTAACTGAGATGTATACTCAGTTATATTCAGCATCTGCAGTCCTAAGACCCCATATCATTTAAAAGTTCCCCTTGCTTGTGACCCTGTTATTCACATCTAACAGTAATAATGCACATTTTTAGAGGTGAAATCTGGAGATCAGAGAGGTTAAGTGATTGTCTAAGCTTATAACCAAGCTTACTCAAAGGATCAATTGTCAGTTCTCTGCATCTCTATGTTCATCTTTCCCAGATCAGGAATAGATTTTTTGGATATTAAAATGTTTTCAAAACATGGCTTTATGGGTTCACTTCTATTGGTTCAGTACTCTCTTTCTGTGCTTCGGAACCATTTACTGTGTACCAGATGAGAAAGATCTGTCCTGGTTTCAGCAGGGACAGAGCATTTTCTTCATAATACTTGATATGATGCTTTAGGAGAAAAACAATGCTGACAACATGCCTATGTTTTAGTAGCTGCTGAGCAATGCTGTACAGAGCCAAGGAACAAACTGTAAAACGGAGAGGAGTTGGTTGGGGGAGCTGCAGCTACTCAGGGTCTGGCTGGGCATTGATCAGCAGGCGGTGAGCAATTGCTTGTGCCTCCCTTGTTTTGTAAATATATATGTAATTATAACTACTGTCATTTCTCTTTTCCTTTTCTGTCTTAGTAAACAGCTTTTATCTCAACTATGAGTTATGCTTTTTTTTTTTTCTTTTTTCTTTTTCTGACTCTCTCCCCCATCCCAATGGCTCAGGGCCTGTCTGTGTAGCTTTTTAAGTTATTATTTAAGTATTAATTAAAGTTTCTCTCTATGTCCTGGCAATGTTTCAATCACATTGCACTTGATTTTTAAACACATTTCAGAAGGATCACATAAAATTTGTTATATTTCACATTCAGAACTTGAGGTTACGGTGGCAATTATTTGCGGCAAGGAAGGAGGCCAAAAGTTGAGACAGTGTTACAGAAAAGTCAGGAAAGGAGAGCAGAGATCTTGCTTTCAGGTACAACATTATCCTTCATTATCATCAGTTCTTGAAATCAATTGAATTGAAGGTGCCTGAAAAATTCATCTCCCTCTAATTAATTCTTCTCCCAGTATATGTTACCAGGGAGTTACTTCAGATGTGAATTTAGAGGAGAGTGATACTGCTCAGTTTTGCACTTCCAAAGGCACTTTAATAAAAATGCAGTCCCCAAAACTCCTCAACTCTGACTTCCATGTTTTTCTGTTGGTCACCTTGTTCTCCTGCTGCCATGGGGGAGACAAAGTAAATGATAACCAGAAGTGAATCTGGATACCAGACTTTACTTAAGAACCAATAGGATTAGAGCTTTAGCTTACTTCATTATTTCACTTTCACTCCCTCACCATCCCACTGTTATGCTCACCAACACTCATCTCACCCAGATGGAGATTTCTGCTGGCATAGGAAAGTTGGGCAGAAAGTTAAGTTGGCTCCTATTCCCCATTCCACTTCTGGCCAATCACTGGCCAAGGCCTCTGAGCATCTTTTGGCATTTGTCTATACCCATTTGTGACACAAAAATTTGTGTCCACCCTTCCCATTCAGGATGCTCACCTTCTTCTTTCCTGGTCCTCTTCTCTCTAAGGCTACATTTTCTTTTGGAAAAATTCCATTTTTTAGCCACTCTTCTTCACAGGCTCCCAAGATCCGTTTTTTTTCCCCCATTTAGTTTACATATAGAAACATGATCAGCCTCCTAATTGGTGGTTCTATCATATGTCTCTTTAATAATCAGTAATCAGAGAGCTTGGGACATTTTGCTGTTATTTAGTTCACATATTACCAAAATTTGCAACCAGCCTACACTGGCTGTAGATAGCAAGCAGCAGACTTCTGCTTGAAGCTTCAAAACATCAGTTTTGGACATTTGCCCCTACACCCCCACATGCTTGATTATCTGTCAACTATTACTCTTCAAAATTTAAGATATTTTTCACCTATGATACCCACACATCCGTTCCCTTTTTCAGTGAGAGGGTTCTCCACCATCAGTCAGCTTCGTGCACTTAGTCCCACCACATCACACAAAAGAGAAGGGGCTCCTTCTTACGAACTTGAACACCCTCCCACTTCTGCTAGGCTCTTATTTCTTTAAAAACATTTTTAAAGCATTATGTTTTCTGCATTCCATTTCCTCTCTTCTTCCCATTTAATTTTCTAGTTCAAAATAGATTGCTATGAAATTATACTAGTTGTATGTTTTGTAATGATCTCTTCTCAGGTAATGAAAAGTAGGGGTAAGCTCTGTCAAATGAGTCATAAGATAATGCTAGGCAATTCTCCACCTGAATACAATTACTTAATCCAAGTGCAGATACAGATCAAATTGCCACACAGACGTATTTTTTTCCCAAATAACTGTAGAAAGAGATATTTAGATTTCATTTCTGACCCTCCCAAGTTCTTACCTTTGCTGCTGTATTAGAAAAGGCTGTTAATCAATTGCCTCTTCAGTAGATCTGGAGGGGTACTTAAATGATTTATTCTGTCCCTTAGAAGAAAGGATGTACTTTTGAGATTTATAATTTTTAAAAAGGGTCGTTTAAAATTTGCAATAAATGTAATTATTATGTAGAGTGGTAATAATTCTCTTGAATTTCATGTAAATGCAATCATTAATTTATTGAGTGCTGAATGTCCAGGCTATTACCTGGTAAACAGGCAATTACATGCCTGTGTGGTCACAAAAAACTATATAAAGAAGTGTACAGGGATTTTTCTTTTTTCTTTTTGGTTTGTTATACGAAGTATCTGTAAGAAAGAATAATTCTTTCATTTTCTTTTAACTTTCAGGATGATACTACTTTGTCTTTTCTTGCTTTCTCTAGTTTCAGATTTCAAGATAAGTTGCAAACCATGGTGTCTGAATCCTTTTACAGTAGAAGACAGTGAGAGTTACTAGGGAATCCGCATAGATTGAAACACTGCTTGTAATATATCTAACCCCAAAGCAGGGGGATGCAAGTTTGCATAAATTTTCTTATATTTGAATAAATATATGGACAAAGTATTATCAACATGGATTATAGTTCAAACTGTGTTGCAGCAAAAAAACAGTTTAGAATTATTCCTTTATTACACTATTTGTCATTAAACATACGCTAGAATATTTTTTTAATATTAACAAGTAATTCTTAAAAGAAGAAATAAAAGAATGTTTTTCCTCCTTGTTTACGCATGATGAGTGCCAAATATTTTCTTGTGTAAGTCTGAATTTTGCATTTGTGAATGACTACACAGGTGTGACTTCACTGTAACATTTCCAAAAGCCAGATGAATGCAAATAAGTGATTTTTTCCTCAGTATTCCTGCTCATAGTACAGTAAAATTAAAGTTTGGATGGGACTGGACAAAAATTTTCCCACAGATTTTAAATATCTTACCTTCTGCTCTGTAACTTTAGAACACTTAGAATTCCATTTTGGGGGATAGTTTGGTATTTGACATCTTTGAACATTCAGTCTTCAGAAAAAGACACTCAAAAATCGATCAAAACATGAGTCAAGGCACTCTCTTAAAATCAAACAGTAATTAACTAGTCTAGACTTTCCAAGAAAACAAATCTGAGAAGCTCAAATATTCCTGTGCTCTGCCTTTCTTACTATAAAATACTGAATTACAAAGATTACAAAAAGAAGTATTTCAAAGCAGCTTCACATCTTTAACAACTCTCAAGCTGAATCTGTTTGTTTTTCTAACATGGAAAACAACTCTAACGAGGGTGTGTTCTCCGTAAATGACACATAGAATGTCCTTCACACACCTCTTTCCTGTGCTGAACTCATGGTTCTTCGTTCAGAAAAACCCATACCTTTTTAAAGTCTAAAAGAGCATTGAGTAGCAGTGAGATCATTTTTGTATCATGTCATAATGATGGACATTATTTTGTAATTTCTACCAGCAAATAAAAGAAAAATTTATATGTGGATGAATTAAACTATTCCATTCACTGAATACTGGATTCAGTGGCACTGAGATGCAGAAGACTTGCACAAGTCTCCTTGTACTTCCTTTGAAGACAAAATTCTGCAGAGAAACAATGTCAGAATACTTACAGGTTGCTTCAGCCAAGTAACGCACAGACCATTTCACCTCAGAGAAATCAGGTTGAACACATCTGCATTTACAATAAAACATCAGGAGACTAAAACAATCTTCACTGAAGTCAATGGTACTTCTTCAATTGATTTGTTTTGTTTAACTGTTGCATTAAAACTGTATTTGGGCCTTAGCAGCACTTAATAAATGCTCAGATCTTGTAAAACATATTGACTTTGTCTATATTACCATGCAGGCAGTCCTGGAGTCCAAAGAAGCTTTCTATCTGCTTTTATACCAACAAGATTGTCCTTGGGATTGGCCTAATACCAAGACAATGCTTCTTTCTCTGTAAGAAGCCTCAGGGGACTCCTTATGGCACCTTCTAAGAAAATACTTCTATAGCGTGGATGGGCCTAGATTCCCATCGAGAAAAGATTTAGGTACCAGACTTTTTGCTGTGGCTGCCATAATAGAGAAAAATATAGAAATTCCAGCTCCAACAATTCCAAACCTTTTCCTCTATGCACTTTCTAAAAACGCCTAAGATCACTTCTGAAAAAAGAAAAAAAAAAAAAAGAAAAAATTGCTTTCACCACTTTATTGTTTTTGTTTAAACACGATTCTTCTGCATCTGAAAAGTACAGAGGGACTATTATAAAAATAATAATTAATATAGTTTTGCACATGGAGAACATCTTCATTGATGTTCTTGTTGAAAAGGCTTTAATAGGCTTGTAACTGAAAAGCAGTATCTACCAAAGGGAAATGTTTGAGTTTCAGCATCCCAAAACTTAATTCCAAAAGCAAGACCCAGTGGAGGATCCAAAGTACTTTCAGGAATAACACACTGGACTACTCTAAATTTGTGCACAGCGTGACACCAAGGAGTTTGAGCCTGACAAGCACTTCACTGCTGTGAAAATATGCAAGCTTCAATGAAGTTTGTAAATAAAATAGATAGTAAGAAACCTAGTCTGTGGTAGCACATCAAAAACCTACCAGGTCTGGAGCATCAAAGGCAAATAACATGAACTCTATTGCCCTTCAGTTGTCAATAGTTTGTTATAAGTTCTTTGTTGCTCCCTTAAGAGAATGTGGCTATGAAACCAACTCAACATCTCTTTCTCAATGACTTGATACCAATGTATGAGCCATATTTTCATTTATAGTGAGACCACTTAAACCTTTGTCATTGTGAAGAGACTGTAAAATCAGGGATGAGAGGACATCAGTGTTGGGTCCTTACTGTTGAAATTTACTTTAAATTTCAAAGTGCAAACAGACAATATCTTCAGTCACATGGGATACAAGGCATACATACTACAGCATTTTCTAAAAGCAATTTCCATTCTGGTGTCATCTTTCACAGACTGTGTTATCAAAAAGGGAAATGGAAAATACCTAGATAGACAGAATACTTAGATGGAATTATATCTTTCATAGATGAAGATACAAAGTTTATTGTGCAGAGCAACATATGCAGAGGTAGAAAGAAAGACACCACAACTGCAACATCCTCATGCCAGAGGTACAAGGATTCTTTCTTAGTTCACAGTACCTGGGAGGTCAGATTGTCATCTGGGACACTGCTTTAGGCTTCACTACTTCAGTAAAGTTTGGGAAAATCTGTGATTTCTCTACAATACAAAAACAGAAAATAAAGACATTGTAATTGCTTAATATGCAAAAAATTCCACCCAATCTTATTGCATATAGCAACAGAGGTATCGATCAGCAGACTGTGCAAAGGTTATCCCATCTGCTTCCAGAAAGTATGAAGGACCTGAGAACTATCGTGACAAACGTTTGTTGCACTTATTTAGGTTCAGCTCTTTTTGCTGCAAGTAACTAAATCCATCTATATGCACAAATGTAAATCAAGTACAGAGATCATTTATTTAGTTTTGTGCAAACTGTCCACTGATTTGTTCCCCTGCTTTCAAGTACTGTATCAATAGGGAATTTTAAGAAATACAGTAATTCCTGCCTATTTCTTTTATTATCAAATTTAAATGTTGCCATTTTTCAGCCCTTCCAGAGCTACCTACACAACTGCATGTATATAGATAAACATAGAATGACAGAATAATAGAATGGCTTCAGTTGGAATGGCCATCCAAGATCATCAGCATATACTTGCTTTCAGTCATATCTACTGCTTTAAAACACTCAATACAGAACATTTGAAGTTGGTCTTTCTGGTTTTCTGTCTTATCCCTGCAATTATTATATCTTTGTTGCAGCTGGATAACAACTCCCAAAGCTCTTCTAATATATCATATTTTGATGGTTCCTCCTCTCAACACATTGGATCACAACCATCAAGCCTGCGGTGCATTTATCTAAAGAGATCAGAAGAAGCCAAGGTTTTAGGTGGACACAGGAGGATGTTCATCATCCTTTCTGTAGCCAAAATTAGGCATTATAAGAGTGAGTGCAGCCAGAAGCAAGATAAGGTTTGCTTCACTAACAACAGAATCATAAAACTTGACATACCTGCAGAAAACAGAACAGGAAGGGGCCAAGGTGTCTGAATCAGTCTCCTGGTTTATTGACACTTTCAACATAAGTACTATTCATCACTTCCATCATTCCAGGAAAAAAAAGATCCCACTACATGTTATAAACTACTCAGAAGCTGCTTCATGAGCTTTTAAGCCATTCCTGTCACAAGTGCAGCACCTCTGAGAAGGAGGCCAGCAGACAGAGAATGGCAGAAATCTTGTCAGCTGTCTGACTGTAATCCATGGATGCTTTAGAGTAAAAACTCTAACATGTAATTTTTATTGCAAACAAACGTTCGATATACAGTCAGCTCTCCATTATCCCCTGGCAGATTATCCAGTTTGCTGATAAATGGTGCCACAACTGCAGGCTAGGCCAGGTCTGGCAAAGCTTATTAGCTTAAGCTCTGCATAAATACTTCTGTACTGCTTCCAGACCCAGCACTCGGGTGCCTTCACATCATGTTGCTGGAACCAGCACACTGGGATGCAATGCAGATACATCCAAGTGGCTCTGCGGGAAGCCAGCTCATGTCCAGCCAGACTTTGGAGTTTGCCAGTCCTACATTAACACTGGCTCACACAGGGGTTAAAAAGACAGATAGTTTTCTGTAACTCACCCTTTTCCTGCTTGTTCCCATTAAATCATTAGCATAGTTATTGTGAGTTCAGCCTTAGGCCACAAGAAAGCTCCCAGAAGATTTCAGTGTTTGTCAGGGAATACACTAAGCAACATCTAATTAACCCCAACCAAAAGCAGGTCCTGGGGACTGTGGCAAACAGGGAGATCCAGGGCCATGTTGCCAAGTAACTGCACAAAGTCCTGGAGCCATCTCGGTGCCTCGCTCCCTGCATACCTGCTTTTTCAAGCAGAACTCCCTCTTTAGGAAATTTAAATAAAAACAAATTCAGTCTTCATGGCGTCCTTATCAAGTAGAGCAATTCACTGGATTTAAGCAGACCTTGGCTTCTGGCATTTACAGGATGATCTACACTGGAATACTGGTTTAAGTTAATAAATTATAAGATGCTTTGGGATTGTTCAGTGTGGGAAATATGACAGGAGAATCCACTGTTATTTTCAACACCCTGTGCCCTTTCAGGCTTTGCTGTTTGCTGAGATATCGAAAAAGACATGCTAATTATTGCACAGATATGGAATTTTTTTTCTCACCTAATTGTACTGATATTATCAGCTCAATTTATTTATGCATCCAAATGGCTGCCAGATACAGAGATTTATGATTTTATTACTCACCTGTGCTGGAGTCAGACTGGTGACTAAGAGGTGAAAGGTCTCACATTAGATTACTGATCCCAGGAGCAAGCCAGTCCTTCAGTTCAAGCACTTTCTGATGCATATTTCGCACTGAATAATCAACTCACTTTTCAAGGTGACACAGTCATACTCTTAAAAAAGCCTCCCCCCACACACACACAAAAAAGACAAGACAATGCTCACCACTCGTCTCATAGCTACAGTAGCCTTTTTCCTTTTTGTCTTGCACAGTAAGTTTCATTTTAAACATCTAGGGCCACTCATCTCCTGTCTAAAACACAGCAAAGCCTCCCAGGTAAATGCCAATGAGGAGAAACATATGTGAGCTCTGGTGAATTTATATGGAGAGACAGAGGGAGAGACAAACATTCACATGTATAAATTTGCATATGTACATGTATTTGTATATGCACACATGCATACACACACATTTGTCTGTAATGTAAGAGAATTTTCACAGAGTTTTTTTTCTTATTTATGCTAGCTGTGTAGGGACAAATGATTCTGCCAAAATCCAGAAAATAAAAACAAAGTTGTTTGTTCAAGGGTGGTCTCACCAAATCAAAATGCTTTGGTTTACTGAGCAGAAATGTTTGATTTGAATCATTCTGATGTCAAGTTGCATCTGCTCAGCACCTCGTGGGAGTCCCACTGGAACTGTGATGCAGATGCTACATAACTCCGTGATTTCACACAGATTTCCTTGACTGGCAATATATTCAGTAATGCTGTGCATTTTTCCATACGACCAAGTCATGTTGGATGCCCTGAGTCGTGTCGTTTACAAGACCAATGATAAACACACTACTGTCAATTAGCCCTTCCTGTAAGGCAAGGTAAAATAAGACAAGCAAATTACAATGCCCTAAAAGTTTTTCTTTGGAAATTGAAGAGTTACTGTACATCAACTGAATACTAAACATTTCAAATCGATTCAGTGCACTGAGATGAAATATTTCAACTCGAGACTGCAGAAATAATTAATTTCAATTAAAATGCTACAGAAGGTATTGCATTATTTACAAATTGTCTGTTTCCAATTAACAATAAATTTAGATATTTTGACTTTTAAGTCTGCAGAGGGAAAAACAGGCTAGAAATTACTGGGGAGAGGGAGGTTTTTCTTTATTAAATAATCTAATTCCTACAAAGTTATAGGAGAGAACACTCTTTTTTCCTCCTGGATGCTATGCTAAGACATGTGGAAGAGAAGGAGGAGATACAGGACAACTAACATGGCTTCACCAAGGAAAAGTCCTGCCTGACCAACCTAGTGGCCATCTATGGTGGTGTAACTGCATCAGCAGACAAAGGAGGAGCCACTGATGTCATCTACCTGGATGACTGTAAAGCCTTTGACATAGTCCTCCACGAAATCCTACTCTCCAAATTTGAAAGATATGGATTTGATAGGCGGACTGTCTGATGGACGAGAAATTGATTGTGAGATCATACCCAAAGAGTGGTAGTCAATAGCTCAATGTCTGCATGGAGATCAGTGGTGTGCCTCAGGAGTCAGTACTGGGACCACTGCTGTTTAATATCTTCATTGATGACATTGACAGTGGGTTCATCAAGTGCACCCTCAGTGAGTTTGCAGATGACACCAAGCTGTGGGGTGCAGTCAACATGCCTGAGGGACGAGTTGCCATCCAGAGGGACATAGACAGTCTTGAGCAGTGTGCCCAGGTGAACCTCATGAGGTTCAACAAAGCCACAAAAATGATCCAAGGGATGGAACATATCACCTACGAGGACAGACTGAGAGAGCTGTTCAGCCTGGAGAAGAGAAGGCTCCAGGGAGATGTGATAGTGGCCTTTCAATATCTAAAGGGAGGCTATAAGAAGGGGACAGATCTTTAGCAAGGTAAGTTATGATAAAACAAGGAGAAATAGTTTCAAATTAAAAGATGATCTAGACATATAAGGAAAAAGTGTTTTACAATAAGAGTGCTGAGGCACTGGAACAGGTTGCCCGGAGAGGTGATGGATATCCTGTTCCCAGAGACACCCAAGGTTGGGCTGGACAGGGTTCTGAGCAACCTGATCTAGCTGTTGATGTTCCTGTTCAATGCGGGAGAGTTGGACTAGATGATCTCTAAATGTCCCTTCCAACTCAAACAGTTCTATGATTCTATGATTCTGTGAATTTGGTAAGGCCAAATAGTAACCTGAGAGTAATGTAAGATACAAAATGAAGACTTTGGGAGAGAGAGCGCTAACACATCCAGTATTAACTTATCTAGGAATTTCCCTACAGGTCAGACAGGGTTTGCTGCCGCAGAGAGTGTATGGCCTTGGGCAACAAATATGTGTCGTTTCCAGCCTTGCTCTTTTTATATTTGCCAAGCACTCACTAGGCAGTGTAAAGTCAGAAGCACTTCATAGTCTAGGAGGGATCAGGAAAGAAAAGTAATTACTCTCATGAAGACTCCTCTTCACAATACATTTTTTGGCTGTTGGCGTGGTTAATATAGCTCTAATTACTTAAATAAGTAACTGGTGTATAATTTAAAATTGGGACCCACATACAACTGTCTGTTTTGACTGTTTACAGTGGAAGTAAATGTGGCTAAGAGTAGCACACCCTTTCCAGTTTGCCTACGGCAGTGAAAACCCCTCAAGCCAGCCCTGTCAGGAATGGTGCTGACATGCATTAATGGTACAGTTACCACTAGATAATATTATGCAATTAACAGATCTCATCACTAGTCCTTAAGGGAGTGCAGCACATTGCAAAATTTTGATCCGCATGTCATCATTGCTGCAAAATTCATTCAGCCCAAAATACATCAGTTGTTCTGATTTAATACCACACAGTCTGTGCTCACTGATACTGTACCATAATTTTCTAAAGATTGCAATCCTGGGCCCAGATGACCTCCTGCCCTTACACATTCAAAGCCCTCAGCAAAGTTGCTGGTCTCGCATAGCTCAGCGTAATGGCCAGAAGCTCCAGAGGGGAAAGAAGATTTTACTCCCTCTATTGGTGGAAAAGCAAAAACTATATGGAGCGTACCAATCAGCATCGTTTATTTTATAATTCTTTTTGTAATAAACCTATTTATAAAGTAGATTTTAAGACCTATAGAGTTCACAAAAGGGGCCCATAAAGAGGATTAATGTTTACCAGTGATATCCCTGGAGAAGATCAAACAAGCTAGTCATTTCGGACCGTGAGGTCTGTTTAAACAAGACAGTAAATTGCTGAAGCTCTGTCAGGGGAGGTTCAGGTTGGATATTAGGAAAAATTTCTTCTCTGAAAGAGTGGTCAGGCATTGGGACAAGCTGCCCTGGGAGATGGTTGAGTCACCTTCCCTGGAGGTGCTTAAGAAACACTTATGTGTTATACTAAGGGAAATGGTTTAGTGGGTAAATATGTAGGTTGTATGTGGATGGTTGAACTGGATGATCTTGGAGGTCTTTTCCAACCTTGATAATTCTATGATTCTATGAAATAGCTATGACTCTCCCATACCTAGTAAACTACATCACCGTCATGAAGAATCAGACTTCTTGCCTGGTTTTAGGGAAGTACTAGCATTTCTGAGGTGGCAGCCATTGCTATAGTAGTTGGGAATGGGATAAACCCCCTTGGAGAGTGGCAAGGTTTCAGCACTGCCCAGTTCACTGGAAGAGCAGGGCACTCTGATCTCCTGCTACACCTCTCACGTTTCTGTTCTCTGCAGTATGTCTTTTCCTTTTGTTTATTATTTCCTGGCAGAAATCATTCTGCTTGCATCTACACTACAACAGTTGCTCTGCATGCTGTATGTGGTAGATGGAGATAGGCAGTTGGACTGTAAGTCGAAATGCACTCAGGTGGTGGAGGCTGGAAAAAAAATGAATATCTGGAAAGCTAGACAGAACATCAGCAGTTAAAACCACTGAGAACTATCAAGCAGGTTATGGAACCATGATGGGCACCTGTATGTGCATGGCAAATTATCTGTGATGGCAGCTCCCTTGTTAATGGCCCTTAGCATGCAGTCTTGTCCTTTTCAGATCTTCTAATGAGAGGGCTTGTTTGGGACTTGAACTTTTCGGAGACACGTGCTTTATTGGTCAACGTTACAGGAAGAAGCCAAGCCATGAGGTCAGGGTTTTGTTCACCTTGCTTCCTATGTGCACTGAGATGTGACAGGATGTTCCTTTCTATTTTAGTTTATTTGCTTAATTAGAAGTGAAGGGAAATTCATCCTTGTTGTAACTGGATGTACTTCTCCTGATGAAAGCATAATTTTAATATCTGTAGCTAATATTAGTTACGGCAATGATGGCTCTTGCCTGCATTGCCTTCATTTCACAGAAGACTTCTTTCTATTTTCACCTGGTGTGGTTACTTTGTACATCATCCAACTGCTCCTGCATCATCTGCCTTTCCAATATGAAGGTCTTCAAAAGATTCAGATTATTGAATGTTTCCCATTTTTAGGAGCTGCACATCATTTCCATATCAACTGGAAAGAAAGAAAGAAAATATATTTTTCTTCTAATCATTTAAACCAAATAGCATCAACCTATCCAAAAAACAAGCTCCTTTTTGCTTTCATTTTGAATGATTAAAACACCTTACATTACCTAAATGCACACTATATACTAGTCCAATAGATGTGCATAAGACTATGATCTACTGCACTTGAGAAATGGGCACTTGAGAAATCTGGGGGTTGATATTGTCAAAAAATGAGTTATATCAAATCACAGATACATTTTCTATACGCACATCATTAATAACAGTGGCTAAATTTGCCAAATGGAGAAGACCAGACAGCCTTTATACCAAGCGATAAAATATAATAGAATCCTCCCTGACTCTGGTGAAAAAACATGCATGCAGGACGATAGGGGCCAGGAATTAAAAACAGTAGAGTGCACTGTTGAAA
Source organism: Tragopan temminckii (assembly GCA_028571105.1). NCBI lineage: Eukaryota > Metazoa > Chordata > Aves > Galliformes > Phasianidae > Tragopan > Tragopan temminckii. The sequence goes on from JAOWBP010001760.1 coordinate 79,723,235, forward strand.
AAGAATAGTCAGCTGTCATGATTTAGGAAAAAAAAAAAAAAGAAGAAGAAGAAAAAAAGCCCCTTAATACAACAATTATCATTAGGAGTGATTTTTCCACCACATAACTGACAAGTAAATTATCACGTCTGTACCTGCATGTTGAGTTACTGCTTCACCTTCACCAGTAAACAAAGAGGGGGAAAAAATGCTTTCAGCGACATTTTTTTTCCAAAGAGCCAAGCTGTTTGTGCTTTCTTCTCTTTTTCTTTCTCTTTATGTTCTGTTGTTGAAAAAAAAAAAAAAAAGATATAATTAGATAAAGTGGTAGCATAAAGCCAAGAGAGCTTTTTCTAGAAACCAGGGAAATTGTGTCTCATTTAGTGTTATCCCTTTAGTTATCTTCCTCCATCAGTGTTTTATTCCTATAGCCTTCCCTAAAAATATTAGAAGGTGAATTAATATTTAATAAAATAAAAGCTTTTATTCTGCTTTATTAAATGCTGAAGAGGTATAATGAGCAAAAGGCAAGTGTGTCAGAGCCTATAGATCCATCTAAATTCAGTTCTACTGCCCTTTCTTAATTCCTTGCATTTCACAAAAGAGAAACTCTAAATCTTTTTTCTCTTTATGGCTCTTTTATGAAACAGACATCTGGAGAAATTAATTTTTTAAATGGGAGGACACTGTTATTACACCAGCTTTATCAGAAGACAGCAATAATTAGGCATCACCAATAAACATACCAACACAGAGAAGACAAATAGTAAAATTTTAAAGAGCTTTTGAGATGCTGGAATCATTGTTCTGATGAGCCACATCCCAGCGAGGCCCATTTTCATCAATGGGAGCCTGGTGTGACCAGCTCATATATAAACAGCATTCACAGGACAAAATCTAAAGTCAGATGAGATTAATCTAGGCGACAGTAATCCTGCTTCCTTCTATATCTGGAAGTGTCTTGGCTTTCAACACCTCTTATATATTTGCACCCAGGCAGGATCCAGAAACTAGCAGCTTCTTGCTCTTCCCTACAATGCTCCATTCTGCAGGTTTTGTCAGAGCCCTCCTAGCAGACTGGTTTCTGTGTACAATCTCCACCGTGTCCCAATTAGACTATGATAGAAGACAAGCTCGAGCCACCAGGTTGCTGAGCAGCCTGCTCTGCTTTGCAGACCTGGGCAGGTCCACCAGGTGCTCCCCACCAATGCTCCCTGCTCTCACCCTGGGGGCACAGAGTGGGTGTTTGCTGTTCGGGGCCTGCTGTTCACACACCAGGATCAGAGTTAATGGTCACTGGTCTAATAGTGTAATGAAGGAGGTGAGAAGCCGACACATCATCATTTCTGCAGTCTCTGCCAGAAGGATAGGGCAAGCTTCTTGCTGTGCTAAGCTCTTAAATCATTACAGCAGGAACCACTAAAGCTCATGAGCCAGCCAGCTCGGTTGGTAGGAGCTAGCGTGGGAGAGTCCTGAGTTTGCTTCTCTCTTTATTTAGATTAATTTTTTGCCCATTCTTAACAGCCACTCAGTAATCTATTCCAGGGTGAAGCCTGTAAAAGCTATTCCGTTGTGCAAAGAGAGAGCTCAAGGTGAGCAGGTCAGGAGGGGAGGCCATGCACTGCTGTGGCCTTCTTGGGAAGGGGGCAGTGCCAGCCCCTTCTCCCGCAGATATTTATGTCTTTTATGTGAAAAGCCATTAGAATAGAGTCCAACAGTTGTAACAGGAATGTGTCTCTTTTTCTTCACAGCTGACTGTAAAAGCAGAGAATTTCTAGCAAAAGAGCAAACAGAAAATGCTGATAGGAGGCGTCAATGTATGACAAAGGAAAAAGATGTAAAAAACAAAAGCTTACTATCAATTTATACTGAATGAGAAATCCCTTTCTTACTTTTATCATCATAATCCCACTTACCTTGCATGGGTTAGAACTGATGCACTGCCAATTAGGTTTCTCTCCCAGTTCATCTATTCTGTAGATCCCAGAGAGTATTTCCTGTCACCAGATGCCCATGACCTTCCACATATGCCCAGGAGGCATTTCTCTCCTTCTCCTTTGCGTTTAGCAGCCTCTTTCTTCCAGGTAATCCTGAGAAGAGCAGCGAGAGTCATCTGGAGTCAGGACTGAGAAGCATCCTCTCCAAATACAATGAAGCACACACACTGCTGCAGCTGTAGGACACAGTGTGCTGAAGGCTGGATTTAGATTCAGCTTCAAAGAGCATTAAATTCGTGCAGTAAAATTCGAGCTAAAACTTTTTTCATCTTTTATACAATCTCACATTATTTAGATTTCCAAGTGAAATTTCAAACAATCCCCAGCTCTGCTCGATGTATACAGTGAGCTTTGGGGATCACTTTCAAAAAAACCCTCATTTGCATCAGTTCAGCTGATCCCTTCTGTGTTTGAGAAGATGAAAGTGTGCTTCTAGCCTATGTTTCTCTCTGCTAAGACTATGAAGCACTCATTCTTTTCATAAAAAGAACTAGATCAGCAATCGTGTTCTCCCCTCTTCCAGTTTCTTTAACTGCATCATTGAAACCTAGGAAAAAAATGCATGAAAGCAAGAGGCACAGATGTTTACATCACAGGTACCTCAAAAAACTTGGAAGTATCCTAACTGTGTATAGACTGTGCATACATTTCATGCCTCACTCACTAAGAATTAGCATTGAAAGTCATCACAGTGAACACAGGGAACTGGATGAATTTCAATCTACTGCAGAAACCAGCCATTTATGTTGTTTGATGTCATCTGCAGTCACATCACTGCAGACATCTTTTGCAAGACTAGTAAAAGAAACGTTGTCATTTTTGACATGGCTGCCTGTCCCTCTTCACTGCTCGAGTGACAGCATTCATAGCACTCTTCCCGTTGCTCAGTGCATATAACAAACCCAGGTGCAGAGATGAGTCTCCCAGGCTTCCCTTTGAAGAATGTCAGATCAGCTCTGTTTCTTTCAAAACCGCTCCCTTGGACCAGCTGACATTTATGCAAGCCACACAACACTGAGGAATCAGGATTTCAGGCAACTGATACCACTCTGGGGACACACAAACTGTAATCTAGATGCAAGCTACAAAGCAAAAAATTAACAATACATGCAACTGGATGTCACTGGGGTAAGAAAGCACACTGTGCCATTAAGAGAGTTAAGGACAAAGCAGGTATCAAAGAGGTGAAATAATTCACATTGAGCAGTAATCTTATTGGCCTTTTAACTTGCCACAGAACATCAATATTGCATTAATCTATGGTCCTGTGCAAGCTGTACCAAGGACAAAATGGGGAATTTGCAATGGCGTAAAGGGGAGAAATAAGCCTACCTACTTTTGAGCACTCAAACAGGAGTCTCATCACCTTCAGCTCTGTCTACAGCAAATGAGGAGTGACAGAAGCACCTCCAGGGGATGCTTCCAGCCTCTTGAGGTCTGAATTGCCTTCCAGTGGTGCCTCTTGCACTTAATTTCTAAAAAAGAAAAAAAGAAAACAAAAGAAAACAAAAAAAATCCTTAATTTAAGAATCTCTGATCTTCTCATCCAAGCCCTATCCTCCTCTCAAAGCTCAATAGTGCTTTGAAAACTTGAGAGCAACACTCATGTACTGGAAGGCAGTGTGCTGCCTGGGAGTGAGGCTGAGGTAGTAGTGAGACGCACCTCTCTCAGTTAGGGCTTCTTGTAGGAAAGAGCCCACAGCTTCTCACAATTACCCCAAAATTATGTGCCTGCTAAATTGAGCCAGAAGTGCTTTGGGAAATCTCAGCTCGTGGAGTGGATCTATTTTCCTTATAGAGAAATATAGCAAGATTTAAAGCCTTTCCCTGAAACTACATTTCTCACATCAGCCCAGTGGAGAAGAGCGAGCTGAAGAAAACACATATATGTCAGTGCTTTTCAGATTCTCGTGCTTCAGAAAGCACTTTCTATCTGAGCATATGCAGCTAACTTTCCAGAAACCGACCTCTCAGTGAAAATTAATATCATCTTTTTTTTGGCCTGGATATACATAATTGGGGTTCTATTGGTTTACAACATTGAGATTCTCACCTAATGAAATGACTGCATGAAAAAATGTCTTAATGTATACAAAGGCAACCATATACAGTAACAGACCAAGTTATTTATCTCCCACACCAATGCCTAACAGATTAAATATTGTCTGTGAAAGCTTGCAAAAATACATTTACACTAAAAAAACTGACACATGTTCCTCAACACACGAGCAAACACACACAAATAGGGAGAGGAAAGAAGGAAATAAAAGTAATGAATGAAATTTAATTCAGGCTTTTATTTTCATCTAAATAGAAATCACTGCAGCAGCGCTGTGATAATCAACGGATTTATTTATTCTTTCCAAAAAATGTAAAGTGGTCCTTGAAGTCAAAAACTGTTAAGAAATCACAGTTCTTACCATGGCAAAGGAGAGATGTTAAGTGTTGTTGGGTTTATACTGTGCACAACCTGCTTTCCCAAGCCTCTCTTTCGTGGACTGCAAAAGCTCAAAAGGGTGAAGGAACTAATATGGTGATAATGCTTTGTCTTTGAACATGACAGACTCCTGATTCAGAAATCTCCTGTCAGATTCCTCCTGACAGAATAAAGATCCCCACCTTCCTGAGGTCTCAGCCTCGCACCCCTTGAGAACTTCACAAAGCAGAGAAAAAAATGAGCCAAGAAAAGGTGTATGAGGCTTTATTTTATTGATGTTGTTCACAGATAACAATCTTAAAAGGCAGCTGATCTTTTTAATCCAAATAAAATCCATATTCCCTTCTGCTTTCAGTGACTGAGGATCTTTAGCAAATGAAATTTCAAATCAGCCTGCCCACAATATCCATGCACTGGGAAAAGGCGGTTTTGGGCTGACAGAGCCTACAAGAAAAGGCAACAGTACAGGCCCTGAAAGTTTAATGTTGCCTAGCCACAAATCTCCATTTGCAGGCAAAGCAGCCATGCCTGGGCGGTGTGCCAGAGGCAGGAAAGGATGCTTACAAGAGCATGGACGTGGTAGGAACCAGACACAGCCTGGTGAGAGGCTACTGACAGCAGCTCTGCTGGAGTTAAGTGGCAGGCATATACTATACACACACACATATATATCTATACGCATATGTATGCAAACTTCTATGCTTGGGCTGAACTTCCTAGCTCCCATCTGCTGTGTGCAGCGTGAAATGTCTCCCTGTGCAGGAGCCAGAACAGCCGTGTGTTCTGCAGAAATCCCACTCGCAGTATGTCTGCAGAGGCGCAGCTTGTGCTGACCCCACGAGCAGAAGCGAGTTGCATTCACATATGAGAATCAGAGGCTTTGCTGCTGCCTTCTTCATTTTTTCCAACTGACCCTTCATTCCTCTCCAGTTCAGCTGACATATATACCACATTATGCTTCCGTTTGCAGACAGTACATTAAGATTCAGGGGATTCTCTACATCCTACCCGCATTTTTCATTACAACTATTGATATTATGTATTAAAAGACTAATGACTTGGAGCCTCTAATATCAGGAAATGATGTCTCTAATGATACATCTTTGACCTCAAGACTGAAGCCTGCAGTGTAGTTTCCTCATCTGTGTGGCTGTTTCCTAAAAGCCTAGCTGAGTAGTTTGTTGGCTGGTACAGCCGCTGCTTGAGTTTTCACCTTTGCCACTCTGTGGTACTCACTGTTCTTTGCAGAAAAAGCACGGACTGCCTGGAAAACAAGCCAAGGCAACGCAGGTATTCGAGTCAAAGCATGTGGCTGGTGATGGGAGCAGCTTCATGCAGTATGTAAGATGTCCATAAAAAAGAAGTTGTATCTACAATTCCACTACTCAGCCAGATGCACTGAATTTTGTATCAAGCAAGAGCAGCTTAAATCCACACTTTGCAGTCAGAAAAGGAGGAGGAGGCCCATAAAAGCAGATGATTGATCTAACAGTGCAGCTCTTACAGTACTGTATTATTTTAGGACAGAGTCCTGTAGTGTGCTTCATATGAGTGGAAATCATTGCATGACTGGGACCTCGAGAGACATAGAAACATAAAAATCTCAGGGCTCTCAGTCTTTTCATGCCTTCAGCCAAAGCCTGAATATTCAGCCCACTCAGACCTGCTGTACTGCTTTGTTAGTGATTTTATTTCCTGAATTTTCCCTGCATCTTGCATTGTGGAAAATATTTTGTAAAAGGAGTGTCAACATGCATCTCTAGCATGCAACTAATAGATCTCTCTTTCAAGGACGCCATAAGAAAACAAATTTAAGTAAATGAGCATTTCAGAGGCCAGTGAAAAATCAGGCAGCCAGAAGAGCTTTTATCTTTAACAGTGGTTCCAGTCATACACATTCTGCCTTCAGTGGCAAATGTGTCAACGTGTAAAGTTTCATTATGATGCTTGTTTCTATAATCCTTTTATTGGCTTGGATTTTACTTTCTCTAGGTTTATTTACTGTATACAAACAAAATGATGTAAGACTTGCCTGAGGGAAAAGAACTAAACATCATTACTCTGTAGTTTACACTTTTTATTAAGGTTTTTAAAATTAAAATTGCCACTTAAAAAAGACCTGCTTCAATTCTCTTCATTAATAAAGAGCTCCATATGTGAATAGATGCTCCAACATATGTATTAATTCCTGATCCTGCAAAATCATAAACACGTCATAAACGTGCTTAATTTTATAAACTTCGAGTGACTCCAACTCTCAGTGTAACATGACACATAAGATGCAATTCATTACAGTATTTAGATATTTGCTTAAAGCCATCTTTATTCAGGGAAGCCCTTCAGTAGGTGGACTTGCAGTAACATATTCAAACATATATTTAATATTAAGCAAACTCTGAAATGCTTTATTGAGTTGGGAACACTGCTTCTGGAATGGATCATACCAATAATCATATTTAATATGATCTGGTGCTTTATAAAAAAGGTAGTCAGATATGTATTTCCAAATGCATAGAACACAGAAGTTACATAGTATGGCCCTAACTTTTTTCCCACTCTAATCCGTATGCAGTTTGTCAACAGGAACAGAAACAACCTAGCCTAATCACCAAAAACTGTTTTTTCTTACAGTCTTAAGCTGTAGTAAAATGCAGTAGCTGTAATGTCTTCCCAGGTATTCCTATGCCACCTGGAAGGAGACAACATTAGACCACTTCATACACTAGGGCAAACATTGTTTATAGTTTTATCTTCATAGAATCATTTGAGTTGGATGGGACCCTTAAAATCCATCTAGTTCATCTCCTCTGCAACCAACAAGGACATCTACAACTAGGTCAGCTTGCTCAGAGTTTAGTCCAGTTCAGCAATTCCTGTTTCTTTTGACCACGGTCCAGAAGCCCAAATCCAATCCTCAGGAATCCTCAGGAAACCACTTGTTTCCTAAGTGTCACTTGTACACTGACTGTGTAGTCAGTCGCATGTATAAAAAAGTACATGGCAAAACAAGAAGGTTTCCACAAATGCTATCAAAAGACATAAATTCCTCCTGGAATAAGCTCTGCCACATGGCAAACAGATATAAAAAATGAAAGGAAAACAATCTTGAAGCAGCAGGACTGAAAAAAAAAAACTACACACTAATCTTAAAATTACTTATGTTTGCAACCTGGGACAAATGTGTCATGGTTTGGCACAAATGTTTAATAACTTCAGGTGAACTGCACAGCTTACTTTGTGACTTTACCACTAGAGTTTAGAGGCCATTTCAAATCCATGCCAACAAACCTTTTTAGTACAGCATCATGCATTCTTCATTAATACTGCAGACAGTGCTGAGAGTTTCAGCCAGAAAGATATGGACAGAGCTGAGGGAATTATAAGGGGGGGAGTAGGGGGGGGGGAAGACACAAAATTGATTAAATGGTCAAAAAGGATGAATATGTGAAGAAAGATGAAAATAGTCAAATTTGTGTCATTCAGAAAACAAGAAAGTGAAGGATGTATTAAAAAAAAAAAAAAAGAACAAAGAGAAATCCTTACTGTTACAAGCTAACAACATAAGTATAATGAGATAAAAAAGGAGAAAGGCAAACTGTAGCTAGCCATTTCATGCTGCTAAGACCTATTATTTCCTAGAGAAGTGGCAGAAACCCTAGCACTTATTTAAAACTAACTGGGAAAGAATGGAGAGCTCACTGCTGAAGAGCATCACTCCCTATGGTGGTGTACTGGATGATGAAAGAAGTGTTCGCCCAACATCCAATCCTACAGCAGTAATGAATCTTCATTTTCTGAAGATTAAATGACAATATGCAAGTTCTATAAAATATTATGCGCTTTCTTGACCACTTGAAACTATACTGATGTGCAAGCAGATGTTTCTCATGTGATCCAGAATTTTTTTTCTACCTTTTTAACTCCTGCAGCTCTTCTTTTCTTTGGAGGGCGGTGAATGGGAGCCAGGAGTACACTTGTGAGAGAGCAGCTGTTTTGAACTGGAGCAAGCACACCTCTGCCAGGGTAATACAAAGAGCAGTTAGAGAGCCACTGACAGTTCAAAGTGTCTTGTTTTCATTATGCTGCACCTGACATCAACCCTGTTACATCTGTTAAATTCCCTTCAGAGAAATGTTGTTTTTATGAGCAAAAATGAATTGCTCCCTTTTCCTAGATGAAAACCTGTAGGTGTATGAAGTTAAGACAATTATTAATATTAAACTAACATCTACCATTTAATAGTAGCTTCTCCTGAGACTAAAGCAGTGACATGAGTTACTATTGTTGCAGAAGGAGAGACTTGCAGTGTACTATAAAAGTAATGCTCTGTTTGCGTGTGCAGAGCCACATGTGACAAACTATGGCAGCTTTCATAGGTTTAATGAGTCTCTTTGGAGTTCTTCTCTCTCTGGTTAGTCATAGCAAAGCAAGAAAAAAGCTGTGTGTGAATACATACTTCATGCAAGAAGATGCACACTGAGCAGCAGGAAGCATAATGAGCAAAGAGATGGGGTTTCCTGTGATCTCTTCCCTTTCCTTCATGCATGACTAAAGAAAAGGATAGAAAACAAAATGCAGGCTGAGATTTTTGGTTATACCCAAACTCAAGAGCTCAGGGCATGGTATGCAATGGCGGGCTTCCAAATCTGCTTTTTATCCTTTGCTTACTGCTGTGAGCAAGGAACAAGTGCTAGGAACAAGTGTTCCCAATATGGTTTTGCAGTATCAAAAAGCACAATAAGAAACTTAGCGTATCCCCAAGACAGAATTGTGGCACATTTTCTTCCATAAATTCGTCCCCTGTCTATACTGCACTGGTAGTGAGACAATGTGTTACCATCCTCACTCTCAGCTGCAGAGCAGTCAACTCAGCCATTCCCTGGTGCCAGACTCTTTGTGTGGCTGGCTGGAAGTGTTGTGTCTAAAGTTCACTGGGCTGTAAGATGGCTGTTTGTCTTCTGAAGATATCCCACTAAATGGTACAACAGTCTAGTATTACCTTACAATACTTGTATGGGTGTGTAATGATGAATGTCATTGCCTACGAGAGATGCAAGTCCTGGAAGTATCCCTAATATCTTGTTTGACCTTCTTATAACTGTTCTACGGTTTTCAGAAAAAGCTTGTCAGAGTAATAACCAAAATAGGTTTCAAAGCTTCCTTGATGCACTGTTTTTTGACTTTACATTACCAAAATAGAGAGCTTTAGTTTGTGTTCAGAAAAGTTAATTGCTCTCTTATGCTCATATATGAAGTTATACACAGTCCTTCAGCTTTACAGGTCACTTTTCAATCTAGTCTACAAAAGCCTTAACAGTCTGATTAATTTTTCCTATGATTAATCCAAAGCAATGTCCAAAAAAACATTGAAAATTTCAAATTTTGGTGCCTAAAGCAAGGCATCTAATAAAGAGAGCATGCTGTTCACAAATACTATCTGTAGCTCTCACTATGTGCTTAGCTCTTCAAACAGCAATGTGATTTATTTTTAATTGTCTTGTATGATAGGTTGTCATATCTGGAGAAAAGCGCTTGCCCATCAATTATCATGTTATGAGCGCTACCAAAACAAAATAACTGTTATTATTAGTCATCAGCAGTTATCTCTGGTTCAAGAGTTATTTGGCAAAATGAAGTTGCTTCAAGTTGCTTATTTGCTGCTCTTGTTCAGTTTCAGTTTTAGCCATTTTTCTCTGTCCTTTTTGGTGCTCTGCTCATTTTCATCACCTTCTCTTTCCTTCCACAAATACTCAAATAGCTGCCTTCTCTAATGCTATCTTGTTTTTCTATTCATATGTGCAAAACCTGTAACTCCTCAGTTGTCTCAATAAGATTTCCTGGAACAAACCTGTTAAAAAAGGAAGAATTAAAAAATTATAATACCAAGATATTTAGTTCCCATCAAATCTTTGCTCCTGTGCAACAAAGTAAGCCCCAAGCAACCCATGAGAACATGTCATCATTGCAGCCAGCACATAGGAAATCTATGAAATATCCATTAACTCTGATGTTCTGAATTTTGAGAAGCCTAACACCCTGGACTCCTGCATCCATAAAAATGTGAACGGTATAGAACTTACGTGTACGAATCCCTTTAAAGATGGTTAGAAGTCTTTTTGCTAAAACTGGAACATGAGCAGCTCCATGGCCGTCTTTCATAAGGCTGGATCACCTTATTCCCACATCACTGTAAAATGTCTATCAGTACTTGAATACAAGAA
>JAOWBP010001760.1:79733968-79771911 GCA_028571105.1 Tragopan temminckii
CTGGGGTGTATTAAAAGGAGCGTGGCCAAGGGAGGCGATTCTCCCCCTCCACTCTGCCCTGGTCAGGCCTCACCTGGAGTACTGCATCTAGTTCTGGGCTCCCTGGTACAAAAAAGAAAGGAATCTCCTGGAGAGAGTCCAGCAGAGGACCACAAAGATGATAAAAGGCCTGAAGCATCTGCCCCGTGAGGAAAAGCTGGGTGACCTGGGTCCGTTCAGCCTTGAGAAAAGAAGACTGAGAGGAGATCTTATTCATGTTTATAAATATTTTAAGTGTGGGAGACAAAGGGATCTGGTCAACCTCTTTTCAGTGGTCTGTGGGGACAGAACAATGGGAAATGACCATAAATTTGAGCATAGGAAGTTCCACATCAATATGCAAAAGAACTTCTTCACAGTGAGAGTGATGGAGCACTGGAATGGGCTGTCCAGGGAGGTTGTGGATTCTCCTTCTCTGGAGATGCTCAAAACCCATCTGGATACCTACCCGTGCAGCCTGATATAGGGGCCTGCTTTGCAGGGGGTTGGACTCGAAGATCTCTGGATGTCCCTTTCAGCCCCTACAATGCTGTGATTCTGAGATTTTTAGATATAATACATTCCTTAAAAATGCTGTAAATGAATGCCACTGGGAGTGTAATTTTTAATTCAAACTCCATAAGAAAATATGCTTTAATTAACAGTTCTGTTTGGGAGAATTTCTGTGTACTTATCATCCTGCTACTTCAAAATACATTGATTGCTGTCCAGTCTCCAATGAAATCAATAGAAGAGGAAAGTTCTCAGTTGCCATTAAGCTTCTACATGAATAAGAAAATAAACTTGTTACCAGACAGAGGAGACTAACCAAAATATTCCTTCTACCCCTTTAACCAGAGAGAAGAGAAACAAAACGATAAATTCATATGGATTCATATGAATTCACTGAGATTCATATGAAATCCCCGTCACAGGAAAGGTTTGACTAGAGATAATTTGCACAAATATAAGAATTTATCTTACAAACCACCAGCAACTGAGCTTTATAAGTCACATTGCTATATGCTCACTATATGGCTAATTGTTTATTTCCTATAAACGCAGGTTATCTTTGAATCACTAGCTATATTTTGATACTCAGTGTACATTTCTGGTAGGTTTCTGCCCCAACTACCTCCAGTTTTCTCATAGTTTTGAGGTATGTGCTGAATAGCACCTTCGTTAAATCTTGCTATGCCTCTACCTATTTAGTATAAAGCATTGCTTCCATCCATAAGTAAACTCAGTTTCAGTTGACTGCAATGATGGATTTCAATGGAAAGTGGAAATGGAAATACTACCATAGTACCTCTTACTGAACTACGTCCTTTGGTAGTAAAGAATATCTTTAACTGTCTTTTCACTCTGAGGTTAAAATATCACATTGTTAAAAGATTCTGTAAGAGTATGCAATCTGCTATGGTGAATCATAGAATCACAAAATCATATAACGGCTTAGATTGGAAGGGATCTCAAAGACTAGTTCCAGCCCCATTGCTGTGGGCAGAATTGCCAACCAGTAGATGAAACACAGAGAATAACAGAATCATGGAATGAGATATAATGAATAAAAGGTGATAACTATCTGCTTAGGTGTGTCATCATGTAATAGGAACCTGCAAACAAAAAAGACTTCCAGGATCATATATTTATATCTAGGATATCCAGTAAAATAAAGCATCACTATGATCTTTGAGAATAAAGCATTCTAGGATTATTCACTGCTGCAATCAAATAAGCATCTACTCACTAAATCACAGCAAAATTATAAATGATAAATGCTACTGTGAGAAACTTGAGGAGGAAATGAAGATTACTACTTTGTTTCACGTTTAGGCCCAAATTTCTAGTACTGGCCCACTAATAATTAATAAATAAATAAACAACTTTTAAAAATGAAGATCAAAGTTTGACTACAGAATTACTAAATAAACTGCAGTTGTAACATTTAGAGAGGTAAGCCAAAGGACATTCAAAGGACATCATTTTGGATTGTAAGAGAAATATCTTCTCAGAAAGAATGGTCAGGAATGGACTGCCTGGGAGGTGATTGAGTCACCATTCCTGGAGGTGTTCAAGAAACTTTTGGATGTTGTACTAAGGGACGTGGTTTAGTGGGGAAATATTGGTAACAGTTGGACGTTTGGACTGGATGATCTCGGAGGTCTTTTTCAACTTTGGTGATTCTATGGTTCTTTGATTCTACAACACGTATCTGAGGCAGAACTTTTCTCCTTGAGCAGGGCTGAAGGGAAAAAACGTGCAAGAGCAAAGCTATTGGATTTTAGAAGAAGGGCAGTGAAATTTCATGTTAGCAGCAGTTCACTCATACCTTCATAAGGCAATATTTTGGCTAGACTGTAGTGCACTTTGTGATTTAACAATGAATACTTAAACAGAAAATATGCCACTGTAATAAGCCCCCACAGTAAAAATAATAATAATCATATTAATGCAATGAAAAAAATTGTTCTTCCTATTGAATTCAGTGAGGACTACAAAGACAGTGATTATTAAAGAATTCAGCTGGTTCCAAAATTGACCTCAACCTGGAAAAAGCTAGGCAGAAGCAAAAAGAAAACAGATTAAAAATTCAATGCAGCATTTCACGGCCCTGGTAACCTGGGACTGGGATACTCAAGAGCTACTGACAGCTTGCATTTCAAAGCTGATTTGTAAAGTTGCCAACAGGTCAGTAATCAGTAACTTTACAGAGCATGCAGCTGACACAGAAAGCCAAAAAAGAACAACAAAAGACATAATTGGATCTTAGGACCCAAAAGATGCCATGAATGCATTCATTTTTGGCACTATGCATGCTGCATGTTGCGACAAGATATGGTTATAATGAAAGTGATTTGCATATTTTTCATGAAGTTTGGATGCACTGAATCATAAAAATAACCCCCCTAACATGAAGCTATTTCACTGGCTCTTGGAAATCACATTTGAGACACAGACAAAACCACAGAAGTTAGCAACAAAAAACAAAAAGCAGGAAAAAAGAGTCTGTTAGGTCATTGTAGACATTTGCCTTTAGACGCAGAATTATTTCCTCCAGTTTATTTGGAAGTTTTTTTGTTTTGTTTTGTTTTTTTTTCCAGGCTTTAAACAGCTCCAGTAAGTAAAGTCTGCATTAGATTCAGAGGCAGACTTCTAAGCAGTTGTTTCCTTTGCAAAAGGAAACAAACAATAAAGGAAGTCAACAAAGTAACCACAGACAACTGAAAACTTCATAGTAGTTAAGTCTTTAGACCCAAATGTGAAAGTTCTCTTGTGGCTGATTTTAGAGAGCTACTAGATTTGGAAAGGACTAAACATAGCACATCTGGGCCTAATGGGTAAAATTCTTTCCCTTTTAACGTTCCATAGTCCTTTTCCTTCCCGTTTCTCACTAGCCTTGAGGGCTGTGTGGTAGTTCACATGCTGAGGTTTCTGGGCTGATGACCACACATAGAATCAAGAGCCACGTCATAAGGCACTAGTGTCTGCTTCTCATAAATCTAGTTAACTGTTATTTTTAGATTAACATTTCAACTGCCAGCTTTACCAGGTTCTTTCTTTGGTAGATGCTGCACCAGATTTCCAGTACTGAGCTTCCGGAAATACTACACAAACAGACTTGGCATGCACATCTACTCACATCAAATAACTGCTTTCAGACAGGGAGAGAACAGTGCTGACAAAAACATTCCACTACTCCCAGACCTTCATCACAGTGGCAAGAGTGCAACTAGCAGCTGGGGCTCAAGTGAAGCTAGAGAAAAACTGCCTGATGGCTTCATTTTCTCTCACAGAACAGATGACTAGAGGTCTCTGGTTCCTGTTTAAGTGTAAACATAGGGTCCAAACCTAGGCATGAGCAGTCACAAAGTCCTTCCAGGAGTTTTATCTGTCACTGCACTCATCTTTGGCAACCCTTAGCCTGAAGGCTACAAGATTTGAGGGGAATTAAACTGCACTGAGTGGCTCTGGGCAGCCTGGTCTAGTGGTTGGCAACCCTGCCCACAGCAGGAGGGTTGAAACTAGATGATCTTTGAGGTCCTTTTCAATCCAGGTCGTTCTATGATTTTGTAACATGGACTGTTATTACCATGACCTCCTATTTTATTATGTTGGCCCATGATGTCAGAGGTAGATGGTGGTGGTATGGCAGTAGAGGCTGAATCTTCCTGGCAACGTTCTGCTACATTCTGTTGCTGTGCAACAGATGGCAGCAGAAATGGAAGTATGCATGAAGCAAAACTACAGAACTGAACTCCATGCAGAAGAAAAAGTCCCCACTGACGGTCATTGACACTTGCTGAACATTTATGGAGACCAAACAGTGCATGTCTGCATGGTGAGGTAGGGGGTGATGCATTTCAGCAGTGGTAACAGTAACTGAAAGACAAGTCATGCTCCAAACAGTCATGCATAACTGTCACACACAAAATGAAGAATGCCTCTATCAGCTCATCTGCATATCAGCTAATGGTAGTAAAGGTGCTTTGCACCTGAGAATTTGCTCTATCAAGTAGCATTATTGTGCTCTTCACAGCTGTTGCAGTAATCATGGAAGTAAATATGAGGCACTACTTTTGGAGCAACATACATACAGAATTTGAACATGTAATCAATCTAAAGATTTGTGGGTCCTCATTTATCAGAACAGCAAGCCTCCTCATTGTGGCTTCAGAGCAAGTAACGATCAGCTTTAGGTTTTTGCTCTTGAGGAAATTTTCCCTCATGGTTACAGGGAAAAATCTTGCTTGTTGTTACTAGATAGAAACTGCTACTTCCACATTTCAAAAGCAAACAGCAATGCTATAAATGCAGTTCTGATGACCTGTCGCTATTGGCATGCCTACAACATTATACCATAGCATTAGCTATGAGTTTTCTAGATACCCTGGATGTAGTTTCTTCTTGTTTTCTCTGCCAGATAATCTGCAGCAGAAATGAGAGACTTCTGTACACAGAAAGAGCAGAATGACAGAGATCCTCCATAGTAACATGAACACAGGTCTTCTCAATGCTTTTCTGAAAAAGGTGGTAGTTCAGGGAAAGGCAAGGCAAGAAAAGGAATCTACATAACCTTCCACGGTTGTTGTAAACTGAGTGGTTATCACAACATGAAGTGCCATGAAAAGAATAGAAGTAATGCTCTTCTGTCATTATACTGGGAAGATCCCTCTTCTGTCCCCAACAACACATTCTGAATGCAAATTTATTCATTCCAAGCTCTTGTGAGGGAAGAATGTGATTTTTGAATATGCAAATGCAAATTGATTTTTTTATTAGTTCCTGGCAGTAGGAACCTTGTACTACTGCAAGCCACAAGTGTAGGCCTAGATATTGAGCACGTCACTGTCTCTGGAATTGAGGAAACTGGTGCAAACAATAAATTGAAGGTACTTAAACCCACTCAAGGTTTGAGTTGAACAGGTCATAGAACCAGTTGGAATCTAGGGCAAATTTCTCACCCTAGACATATCCTTCCAGGTCAGAGGGCAATTTGTTTGCACAAACAGAAAAAAAGATATGGTAGCAGTTTGCTGCCTACATTACTACCAGGTCTGACGCTTAATTTGCAGTGACTTTTTAGCCTTTTCTACCAGCATTTGGAAGGAAGGCATGCTGTGATGTGCACACACGCATGGCTAACATAGCTACCTAGGAGATGGGCATATCTTGTCAGGTGCTCAGTGAAAGCGTCAGGAACACACAAGAGGCGTTCTTTGCTTGTCCGGCACTACTCATTCCCATAATTTAATAAACCAACGACCTGTCACCCTCATTTCAAAAAAAATGTTCTTAGCAGATTAATTCTAATTGTTCACACACATATGAACAAAATTACGTAAAATGTTGGGAAAATGTTCAAGCATGCAGATCCCCTTTGTGTAAGATACTAATCGATGTTGCTAAGAGACAATAGTTATTGCATCATTTCTAAAGTCAGACAATTAAGCTCAAAAAAAAGATTCAAAAATCTCACTCTCATACAATAGAATGTGAACGTACAATTCCTTTGGAAACAAATACACTACAACTCCTTTTTAACTCTAACTCAAAATCAATACTATCAGCTTGACTTTTCAGCAGTCAGCTTCAGGTCCTGAAGCTCTGCAATATTTCAGAATAAACTCTTCATGATTGGTTCCTCAGAAGATAAACAAACAAGTTTTGCTTTCTACAGGCAATCTAAATGAATGCACTTGGAAAGAGAATGTGAGAAAAATTTATATGCACGTTAATGTCAAATATTGATCAATTGCCTAGTCACATATAATTTGATTATTATCTGATATTGTGATTATTCATTGAATTCCAGGTATATAATTCCAAAGATATGGCATTCATCAAATTTGAATGAAATAACACATGGAGCATTGACTACCAGATATTTTTTGAGTTAAATGTATCTCTTAAAAGAAAAGATTCGGAAGAGATTCATCTCTTCTAATTTTTAAGCCATCTGAAATGTGGGTGCTTAACCTAAGGTTGTCAGTTAAGTTCCTGTACAAGCTATGGAGACAGACTGTGATCGAAAGCAATTCATCCAGCCTATATCAGACACCTACCTTAAGAAAGGGATGAATTGCCTTTTGGAGGAACCTATCTTTCCCCATTTGCTATATGAGGAACCTGGACAAATAGCTTGAGTGAAACCCCTAACTTTAGAGAGCTAAAATGTAGTGAAGATGAATTCTACTCTAAATCAATATAAAACAAATAATACATAAAAGCCACAATGGACAAGTCAGAGTAAAGGCAATTGTGATGAAATACACATTTCCTTGTCCTTGCTAAGAAGAATCTAGGGGTTTTGCGTGCCAGGAACTTAAGATTTACAAGGACCTTAAACTATTCATTTCCTTGATTTTGAGTCTGTTGGTTCTAAGCAATACAATAAGCATCCATACTGTTTATCACAGAAGTCTTCCATGTAGTTTTTCAAAAAAAACTATCAAGTGTTGCTCTGTTGGTTTTTTTTCTTTCCCTTTATGCACATGGAAGAGATCAGAAGCCCTAACGCAAGGATAGCAGCACCTCTTAGATTACCTGCCAGTTAAGCTAAATACAATCTCATCTTCTTAGGCTTGGTGGTTGTTGTGCTATCCACATTTCCTTTCAAGTCAGTTATTTTAAAAAGCATATTTATTCCTTCAGCTCCATTTTTCATGTGTGTAAAAAAGGACTGTTTCTTTATCATAGCTTGCTGCTACACAGCTTTCTGCCTTACTTGTTGAGATCTCTTCCCTGTCCTGTCTTCTCCCTGAGACTCTTTTCCTAACAAAGTGGTCTGCCTGGACACCAATAGCCCTGCTTGTTTCCTCTTGTTCCCCACTTACTGCAAACAGCAGAAAAAAGCCGTAGTTCTTCAAGTACAATGGGATGAAAGAAGCAGTAAGCTGCGAGAGCAAGTTATAAATTGCTGCTTCCAGTGGCAATCAGAGCCAAAATGCTCAGAGCAGCAGGACCTGCAGGATAACGCAAAAGATTACCTAAAATGTCAACTGGCTCCTAAAAACTTATATCATCTGGAAATTTTGGATGGATTGAATCAACCACCTTTCCATTCTTAACATTTAAGTGGTATTTTTATACCATATTAACCACTCAGGGGTTAAACACAAATCTGAGGTTTATTAAAACTCTAAATGAATTTAAAAAAGAAAAGGTTTGATCAGAGCAGAGAGATTAGTCTTTACCACCAGCTTTACTGACTTCTATGTCCACTCTGTATTCACACTACTGTGCATACTACTGGAACATGTTGCCTACAGAAGCTGTGGATGCCCCACCCCTGTAAGTGCTCAAGGCCAGGTTGGATGGGCCCCTAGGCATCTGGAGCTGGTGAAAGCAACCCTGCCCATGGAAGGGAGTTGGAGCTCAGTGATCTTAAAGGTCCTTTCCAATCTAAGACATTCTGGCTCACTACAATTCTATGTTCTTAAAGGTTTTACTTGTTCACCCTAAATGATAGCATGTATTGCTGAATAAACATAACATCTTTGTGTTTTTTTCAAATAGACTAAATATACACAGATTATAGTTAAATATAAATAGACTGTATTTAATAGACTAGAATGGCCTGGACTAAACTACCCTCTGATGTTTTGTTGTTCAGACTAAACTTTAAATTCTTCTTTGAGAAGATTTTTTGAACAACAAAGAGCATCCAGAGAAGACTCACAGCAAAGTAAAAACTGTGTAGTACAGCAAATTAAAGTTTGCTATTAAAAACACAAAAAGTAATACAAATTAGCAAAAAACAGTAGCTTTCTGAAACTTCACTAT
Source organism: Tragopan temminckii (assembly GCA_028571105.1). Taxonomy (NCBI): domain Eukaryota; kingdom Metazoa; phylum Chordata; class Aves; order Galliformes; family Phasianidae; genus Tragopan; species Tragopan temminckii. Next base: position 79,742,273 of record JAOWBP010001760.1, read on the forward strand.
CACTCTACATATTCCAAAAGCTATAAAGCTTGGCCAAGTCCTCCTAAGTTCACATTCACTGAATATGAAAAACACATTTGATTACCCACTCCTGCTCTCTCATTAAGGTGATCAGAAGTGATTCTTGCACCTCCTTGGAAATCATATTTTTCTAATGCAAAGGTAAAGGTGATGCAGGCTGCAAGCATTTTGCAGCCTAAGACATGGTGCGTAACAGCTCAGACATAACCAAATGCCTTGAAATGGAGAATCACTGGAAAACACCTACAGCAATGCAAGTATTCCCCTATGTTGACCCATTGACATTACTGTGAAAGAAAAAGAATTTTAGAGTCAAACCATAAAAATCAAATGTTTATAAAAATAACTAAAAAATTATTAATAAAACATAAATGGCTAATGAATATAAAAGAAACTAGAGTCTGTGAATTCTTAATCTGAAAGTTAAATTTAAGTAATTAAAATTTCTTTAACAACATACTTCAATTTAATTTGTATTTAGCATTTGATTTTTAGCTTTTATTCAAAACAATTTTTGTGCTGTGCATCTTCAAATTTTAAACAATAATATAATAAAATATAATAAAAAATCTTGGACTGAAATGGGAAAACTCCTTCCTGCTTGAGATACCACTGATTCATTTGTCCCAGTATCCAATTCATCACATTGATTGAAAAGCCCTATTTAGATCATCATTGGAAATATTTCCACTGTTCAACTTTATAGTATGTTAAATCCCAGTATCCCATAGCACACAGAAACCTTAAACAATCTTCAAAGTCACAGATACTAAAAAGGTAGTAGTAACAGTAATTTTTTTTAAAAAATAGGCAAGCTGTGAGATTTAAAGCCAAGTTTTTGCTAAATATCAGTTATTCCTCTCAATACAGGAGTACCTGGATGAAATTCCATGACCTGATTTATGCAGAAAATTCAGACATGATGATCTAATGGTCCCTAATGGCTTAAAAATCTATGAAACTGCCAAATGACTTCTCCAAGGCCAGAGGGTGAATGACTGAGAACCAGTGAATTGTTCATATCAATAGGAAACAACTATACAATTACTGTGTTCTCCTCTACCAGAATAAATATCAAAAATAGAGCAGGAAATAATTTACTAGGAAAGAGGTCTCAGATCATTATGCTACTTTTGATTATGATATGCTATTTCCGGGGGAATTTTTCTTAACAAGCAAGGGTATCATTGAATTACTAATATTGAAATTTAGTCAAATCCACTACATGATGGATTAAAACCCTTTTGACTTTGCTCAAAGTACGTTCCAACATTAGAAATGATTAAGCAAATACCTGGATGTATAATCTCACTGTTTTATTTGCACACATAAGTGAAAAGAAATCTCTGCAGAATTTTCTTGGGGCAAAATTTTTAGGGAAAGCATGGTCTCTAGTGCCAAGGATAGCCAGATGTTCAGACAATATCAGATCTCTAACAAGATCACAGTGAAAAAGAAAAGCACTGATACTAAAAGAATGAAGCATTTAAGAATATATAGGTAATAATTTGCACTTTAGATATTTTGTAATGAAAATGTGGTGTTGATTGATTATTAAATGTATACTATATTTTACCACAAGAATTAACAAAGAACACATCTCATCTATTTCAAAGGTCTATACTGGGCTAATGTGTTGAACTCAAAAACAAAACTGCAATTATTTTTCCTATGTTGTCTCCCAGCCTTAGGATGAATTCCACTGAAAAAAAAAATCACTATGTGTGTGTATATACATATATAAATATATATATTTATATATATATAAAATGCAGTTCCCCAGACAAATCTTTATCCCCATTTTGAAATCTTTTGTGAAAGAGAGCAACAGCATAGGACATCATTAAGGAATCCTCTGGTTTATGCATTATGTCAATTCTGTTTTCAGCTTCAGTTTTGTATATGCCAGTATAACTTTTTATTTTGCCCATACGATCTAGCTGTGTGGTTGTGATTCTGTTTTGACTGTTACACAGAATATACTACTGTTTCACCACATGCTTGGTCTAAAGCTCGGGTCACAACTACTATACTTGTTGGAGAACTGTCTCTTGAAGAATAACTCTCAAAACACCTTGCAAACAGCCTAGCCTGCTCAAGCCCAGCTGATTATGAATCTGACACAGTGCAATCCTTTGCAGAGGGCACAGATGCCATCCTGGCATTGTAAAAAAGCTGCTGCAAAGAGACCAGAGCCTCTATTTGTGTTAAGTGATGGACTGCTAGTCAAAACCACACTGAGCCTGAGATTCCCAGCCTCTGACAGGATGTGGCCTGTTCTCCTGCCTCCCTGCCTATTAAGAGTAGATTAACTTCAGAAATAAAATATACCTTCAGAAGTCATAGAAGGCAAGGTGTTTTATTAGGTCCAGTGATTAGTTTTAGGTCACGATTAGTTTCCCATAGCGTGTAGCACGAACTATCATAACAAAGATGCCATCATATCTAGTTTTTTAAACTATGTCTGCCACAGAAATGGTAGAAACTGTTCCAAAGCCTGAGATTGCTTTCTTCTGAGGAGAATACAGTCCCATTAAAGCCAGGAAAAAAAGCCCTATTCAACACTCTTACACCTTTGCAGCTCCTCTGGAGGACCTGTGTCAAGAGGCTCACTATCTTTCTTGTCTTGGTTCAAATCATAGAATATATTGAGCTTTTATTAATAGTTGCCATATCCTAAAGATAAACAATATTAACATTTGTTTACAATATTGTTAAGTTTGAGCCTTAAGATGCTCTCCATCTCCTGTTAATAACACTGGGGCAAGGATAAGCCTGATCTCAAAAGGTTGGTTGCCAAATCCATTTAAAGTTTCTGGGTAAACCAGTGAAGATGGATGCCAGTCCTGGTTATTTGCAATCGGACAGAAGACAGGATGCCATCAGGGAAGCTAATGGTCCGTTAGCTTCTATGTGAGGGCCAGGCAGGGGACAGGAGAATATGGACATGCCAGAGACTGTGGGAGCAGCAGGGAGGGAAAATGCACTCAGAAACAGGACAGCAAATTGAGTGAGACTAATGTAGAGACCAGGAGGGATGCAGAAGAGGGGCAGACAAGCGTGAAGATGAGGACACAGAGTCAAAGTGCAGGGAATGTGCTGTAACGGGATGGAGGAAAATGCCAAGTACGAAATAGTGAGACAAGGAGGAAGGCTGGAGGTCAAGCAAATGCTGTGGCATGGGAGCTATATGAAAACAGAAGATTTGAGCAGGTGCTCCTCCTGCAGCAGAGCTAAGTCGTAATCTCAAGGGGTCCTGCTAGATGGAGCCTCTTGGATCAGTGAGCGGAAAAGGCTGCATTTTCGCAGAGGTTTTCAAGGGTAAACGCAAAACCTGCAAAAATGCTAGAGAAATGGAAAGGAGAAATAGAAAAAAAAAGAAATTCTCACTAATGTTCAAAAGGAGAAAAAAGGGGGGAAAAGTAATTTTGATTTAGGAATAAAATAAGATCTTAATGAATTTAAGCAGGCACAAATATGGGGGCTCAAGCTCAGTGTTTTTAGAAGCTGGATATAGCAAGAAAACTATCATTAAAGTTATTAATCCTTTTGGAGGCTTAGTTTTCCAGATAACCCATTGCTCTGAGAGCAGAAATCACCAGGTTTTGTTTAAGAGCTATCATTATTGTACAGAGGCCAATGCAAACCAACTAAGTAGCTGCCATTGTTGCCTTTTTAGGAGCTTACTAAATATATATCCATCGACATGGGATTGCTGTAAATCAAATTAAGCCAGATGGATTCCTAAGGTTAGACAGTCTTCTTCATTCTGTTACATGAGAAAAATAATTTTTAGGATCCTTCTCTGAGGTTTCAGAGATCCAATGGTGTCAGTGTGCTAATATTTTACAGTCCAGTGGCTGCCAAGATTTATCTTTTAAAGGTTTGCTAGTGTCACAGTGCACTGCTATTTTACAGTCCAGCAATTTCCAAGGCTTATCTTTTTGCAGAAGCCCATGTAAAAGCTACAGCATCTCAGACAATTTTGATAGGAAGCATCCATAATCACTGAAAGACTGAGAAGTGTTTGAGGCTGGACAGACTAATAATCCCCACTGCTTTCACAGGAGATGTCACCTTTTACTCTGTAAATGTTTTGCACCAAGAGTCCCACAGAAAGGGAATCAAAACTTTGGGATGGGTAGAAAGTGCTGAATAGGGTTGTGAGCTGATGGTTTGGAAATCACTGCAGTTTTTTTTTTTTAATTTCTTTTTAAAAAGAAAAGTTTTCACATAGCTCCTTCCTAACCAGCGAGACTTTTACTGCTAGGGAGTAAAACCCTTAAAACACCCATTACTCTTGCTTCATGGCATCATGAGTCAAGTAGAAACCAGACTGAAGGACATTGCATCTTCCTCTAGAAAGGAAGGAAGAGAACAATCATGGGAAATTTTTCGTTTCAGTTTATTCTCTCCTTAGGCAGACCTGTACCTCCACAAAAGGGCAAATACTTAGCACTAAAAAAAGGTCTGGTGTAGAATGTGCTTTATACCCTGAGAAAAGGAAAAGAAATGTTAAGGTAAAAAAAAAAAAAATCAGGTAACTATGCTGCTAACAATACCTAAAACTGTACTTTAAAACAGAATTTGCACTCCCTCAGATAAAACTCTTACTTTGTAGTAAAGAAAAATTATCATAAAAAAGCAACTATTTTCAAGACTTCAAGCTTTCAATGTGTACTGGACATAACTGTTCTAAGGAAGTTAGCTTAGTTATGAGTTTTCTAGAATAACTTTTGATTTCATAAACTTCTACAGAAAATAAGTTACATAGAACATACTTTTATCTTACTCTGCTCATGTAGTCATTCATGAAGGATGGATTTCATTCCAGTTAAGGAGTAACTTAACTTGGTTAAGGACTTCTCACAATCCATTAATAGGAAGTTTTCCAATAACTTCTGAGATGCAAAAACTGAATCAGATAACTTGACTTACATGGTTCTATAGAATCATTTTATGTTATAATCTGTCCAAAGGATAAACTTTAAGATCTTATCAAAGCAAATCTAAGTGAACTTTATCAAACTGATGCTACTATGTGTACTTCTACTCATACATCTGCTTCTCCTACTTTTCTGATTCTTGCAGGCTTTCCTGCAATGCTCTAGCATTTATAGTAACTCTGAAACATAAGCTTCACAAATTCTTAAAGCAGTGAAGGAGGAGCAGCTCATGAGCACCACTGAGATTGACTTAGAACATCAATAGAATTCCAAAAGCCCAGACTCTGAGGTCAGCCCACAGATAATATATACAGTATATATGCGCTCTTGAAGTCAGCAAAAACAAAAATGAACACGGAAGAGGTGGTATTGTTAGAAGTGATCAGAAATCTCACTCCTCTTTTGGAAGAACTCAAGTAGATCAGAATTCAAAAGACAGAAAATAAAGACAACCAAACCCCTACAGCATCTGTTATATCAAATGAGGTTGCCTGCCATGTTAGAGAATAGTTGTTAAAAGGCATTTGCAGAGCTTGCTGAATTTGCCATAGTCTTTAAAACCATAGAAAAGGGTAACAAACTGTAGAAATGATACAAAGAATGAGTTTACAGAGGAGTATCTGTACAAGATATTGAGACGTACAGAGACCCCCCAGTCAAAACATTCATATCGAGAATACAGACAAAACAACTCCACAGAAGACTGACTTTCCTGTATGCGAGTGTCTACACAAACAAATCAGTTCAGTCAGATTGAACTCTTAGAGAACAGAGAAAGAAAGAGCTTATAGCAATAAGGTACCCAGCATGGTTGTCCTTCGTGAGACTCAAACCATGTCAAGCAACTAAAGACACCTGTGAAGAAAATAATCAGTCAAGATCATATCACAATAAAGCAAGATACATACAGTTTGAGGCATGAAATTCAAATAATGTATAGAGGCCATCATCACTGTAGAAGACAAACATCCTTGACCACAAAGGAAAGATTTAATCTGCAAAATATACAGGTTTGTTTGTCTGAAGTCTCCAGTACTTCAGCTGCAGTCCTTCATGTTTATTCACTGTCCATTAGTTCTACAGTAATTCAGCTTATATGAAATCCTTTTCTTTGAAGCCTGTTGCCAACTCATTAAATGTTCCAAACTTTCCAGTACATGGATTTATGAGCAGTTAAGAGTTTCTCAGACTCAGTATTCAGGAAATATAGCTCATTATCTGCTGTAAAGGCATTTGGCCAATCTAAGGAAATTCTTCAATAGAAAATTTGTTGTTTCCTATCAATGTTGCCCAGTCTCTTCCTTTTTAGATATTGTGGCCTGAACACTTCTTTTAATATATACCCTACAGTGGCACTAATCTCCACTGAAAAAAATTGTTATAGTCTACCTTAGTGTCTTCAAAGGTAAATTTACTGAGCTCATCTAATGGCTCTGATGGAACAGATAGAGAAACTCCATTGTCTGAGTGCAGGTCTTGAGACATATGTATTTAGACAAATGTTTTACCTTATCGCCCTTTCTCCTTACTCCTGGCAAAACATACACAGCCTGTTAATGTTAATGCATTTTCTCCAAAACCCAAGGTCCTCCAGTTCTTTCTGTAAACTCTGCCATTTGTTCAAATCTCTATTCTTAAACAGCAATTTTCATTTTAAACCTACAAGAAATGATCTGAGTGTACCACTATATAAAAAGTTAGATTTTCTGAACCTTTCATCTTCCACCTCTTGGATAATTTTCCCACTTATGCTAAATTAGTGTCATTTCTATCAAAAGACTACTCTTTTGAAATTTGTCAATGGGTGGTTCTCTAAACTTTATTAGCAGTTTCTAACAGTATCTTTTATTTAGTGGACAATTTTTTGGTGCTTCAAGTAGCTAGTGCTGTAGCAAAGCAATTTCACACCTAGTTTTGAAAGATTTATTGTCTGGAGGCAATTTTTTGTGAATGGACTTGCTGCTCAAGTTATGTACAACATTGTTCATAAAAGCATCACAGAGAAGTGCATCTAACTTTGAGACTGCAGGGAACCATTTTAAATAATGCTGCTATATAGACAGGGCAGCTCTCTGATAAAAGATCAAGAAAAGGTGCAAAGCAAATTCCATAGACCTACTTGATCAGGCTCAAATTTGAGTAAAGTTATTCATGTAAGCATGTTTGTTGCTTCAAGTCCCATTCTTCTTGAGTGTAGTTACCATACTTATCCGCAGTCCCAGGTAAAAAAAAAAAAGATCTTAGCAAAAATAATGCAAAAAATAATCAAACTTCTCTTCAGCTTAAAATTAATTACTGTGAATTTAGTAAGATAGTTTCTGTAAGAAGTATAAGGACAAGAGTAAAGAGCATCCAAGGGAGGGCTACAAAGATGGGGAAAGGTCTGGAGGGCAAGGTATGTAAGGAACAGCTGAGATCTCTTGTTTTCCTCAGCCCAGAGCAGAGCAGGCTGAGGGGTTAGGGACAGGTTCTGCACCAGAGGGCAGTGGGAATGGAACAGGCTGCCCAGGGTAGCACGCATGGTCCCACACTGCTAGAATTCAAGGAGCATTTGAACAGTGCTCTCAGACAGAGTTTGAATTTTGGGTGGTCCTGTGACCAGGAATTGGTCTCAGTGGTCTTTGTGGATCCCTTCCAACTCATGATATTCTATGATTCTATGTGCACATGAGAATACATGTATTCTATGTATGCATCTACAAGATACCAGGCACATGAGCTATTGATGGTTCTCCAACCCTCTACATTATACACAGTACAGTGTACAACCACCAACTTCTAAGCCTGTCCATTCTATAGAATATAGCATTCAACATATATTACCTTGCAAGGTACAGCACTTCTCATTCCTTCCCTCACGATAAAATCTCAGCCTGGCATCCTCTCCCACATATTTTTATCACAGAGTTTGCATTAATAAAAAGCACATAAGCAACAGTGTTTAGTTAATGTTCTCATATCAATCGTGTTTTTAAAACAATTTTGTTTTGTGTGTGCCCTAATTGAATCCTTTGAAAACAGGAAAAAAGAAATGCCAGAAAAGATGCATTTTCTGTTAACTTTTAGTTGCTCCATCTGAAAACAGATGGACACCAAATAATAGGAAGACTAATGAAGCAAGTTTTCAATAGAAAGCTGCAATCTCCCATTAGTGGGGACTTTAAGGGGCAACATTTTTACTCAAGTTGTCTGGGATATACGCAACTTTGGAAAGAGCAAACATGAAACCACTGGCACTCTGATGATGGGCGCAAGCTCAAGAACCAACCACACATCCCTGCCTTCAAAGCAAAGTTTGCTCTAATAAGAGAATATCAGCTAAAAATTATTTTTAACCCACTGCTGGTCCTCTTACTCCTTTTAAGACTTTTTCTCCTCCCATGAGGGTCTTAATTGTGACATTTCTGATTTGAACAAAGAAAGTGACACAGGCTTAACTGCTGTAAGGTTTTTGCATAGTGGAACCTGGTTTCTGCAGAGAAAGCTTCAGCCCTCATTGTACAAATAACATAAGGTAGTTAAGAAATTTAGGGTTTCCTTTATCATTAAGCAAAAGCACAGCACTCTAAAAACCACATTCACTGCAATGCGAGCAGTTAAGTAATATAATTATGCCAATGCTTACCAAAGAATAATATAGCACAAGTCAATTTTCTGCATAACTCTGACACTGTATCCTGTTCTTTTGGTGATCTGCATAACTTTCAGCTTTATCACATTTGGCTGCTAAGCCCTCTCAAACAATTACACAGTTCAGTTATTTTAAGTAAAATAGATTTGTCACAATTCTTGCTCCCTACTGACTGCTTTGCAGATGCCAAACAATGGCAGGTGTGCAAAGGCAAGAAACTGCTTTAAATACCACCTTGGCTCAACAAAGGCTGGATAGAAAGAAAATTGAGACACAGAACCAGATGCTGCAGAGGTAGCATCCTCTTTCCTTTATCGTCTCATCTCATTCCTCAAGGCAACCAATCTACTAACCCCTCCACATCAGTGACAGTAATCCTGCGCAAAGTAGAGCCGCCATCTAACCATTAAAAGGAAGCAGCAGTTGCAATAATGCTCAAGGTGCCTTTCCTATCTTTCCTTTTAAAAAGATCAAACTTTGGGACATTCTGGGAAATAGGAATGATTAGACGTTTTCCGTGAAATTGCATCTTTGTTGAGATAGCAAACAGGCAGAAACAGAGTCACTGGTAACTGGCCTGATTCAAGAAATTATGCTGGCAAATTCACAGGGAAAGATTACAAGTAATATATGTACAAGCACACAATGTGTGCTGTGTATAATGTTTGCTGTGTGTACAAGCACGCAAACATGTAAATGAGAAAACAGGAACACACCGTCTTTTTTCAAGGAAGTACCATGTGAAAAGGTACGGAGTAAGTAGTAATAGTACACAGGGATAAGCAGTCCCTATATAAACCCCCACACCTGGTAAGCTGCAGCTCTTGTCTGCTGTCCTTTCTTTCCCCAGCATAATACAGGAATTGAATATATTAGTGTCATCATCATATACAAGCAGACAATTGGGAGTTAGATAAGATCTCTTCAGGTCATCTGCATGAACACGTAGCACACCCACATGCAAAGTTAATGCAAAATCAGAGACAGGGACAAAGTATGAGCCTGTAGATTAACCAGTGGCTTTTTCTCCAGCTCCTTCCACTTGTCCTCCTTCTCCTAAGACTACTTCAGCTGCTGCTGCTCCACATTGCTCCTTGCAATCTGCAGCCTAGAGTTTTCCCATATCTTTCTTGTTTTCCTAGAAATGTCCATGGGCTTTACGTAGAGCAGTGCTCCATAAATAATACTGAAACCACTAGTCAGTCTCCAGGTTGACAGTCTTCTTTTAAAACCCATTTGCATCTGCTCCAGTGGCAAATTTTATCCCTTGGTACAACTTTGGTATCACCTTTTCTTAGATATAATACTTAGGACTCAAATACTGGTCTCTATGAAAAGAGACCTCAACCACTCATCTATCTTCTTTGACAAGAATGACTATTTAAGTGATAAGATCTTGAAGTTTAAACAACCAGAAGAGAGCTTATCTGAACATGCTAAATAACATATTTCCTATCAACTAAAAATTGTTTTTCCACCTCTGTGGAATAGAGGTAAACAGGTCTTAATTCCTACGAAAATACTTGTGCATAGTCTTGTGAATCAGTTCAGAAACAAATCAGAAAAATCTTTCCAGTAAATGCTTTCTACAGAAGGGCTCAACCATATAATCCACTCATGCAAAATAATGCTTAGCTGTAGTCAATCAAGAGCCAAACTTTGCTGCAAAACATTATCACTTCTATCAGGTTTGGGAAGAACATTCTCAACAAGTTAAGACTCTAAATAGTTGAATTCTTCCTAGCCTTTTTACTTTAAATACAATTTAATGTTTAATTATTTTCACTCTGAGAAAAGGTAATAAACACACTGCTCTGCAGGGAATTATTTGGTTGGACCATCAATTTCAGAGGCAGCCAGCCTCAGGACTTATGACCAGCCAGTCAATCAAAGTAGCTACTTCATTTGCGCACTACCAAAGTTCAAATTCACCCAAAAGGGTTATTGGAAACATTGCTTAAACACTGAGATAGGGGTCCTCGATCATCCCTTCTTGTGCTTACCTCCTCCCACTGAGAAGCAATCCTAGGATCACCGCTGCCGGCCTAGTGATGAGATTCACTAATGGGGACCAGATCTGCACCCTTCTCAAAGCTCCCAGGGAGGACTAAGTGTACCACAATTCTTGTACTAAAAACAATAACAATTAAAAAAAGCATAGAAGGACCTAAGGGGAAGAAAGCAGATCTCTGTACCTCTCTTTTGAATATCCTCACTTCTGAGACAAGCTCCAAGTCTGACCACCACCTGGCACCTTGACTTACTACCTCTAAATGCGAAGCTCAGAAACTTCCTAATCAGAATAAGCATCTCTTAATTTATTATCCTCAGATTGATTTGCCTTCCATGACTTTTTCCTGATTGATTACAAATGTACACAAACTTTAAACATTAATGACCTCCTGTGCCAAGGAGTCCTTCAAGTGAAGTGTGATTTGATGAATTGTATCTTTTGCATCTAAAAATTTGTTCCGGCAGACTGGCCTGGCCAAATTTATCTTTAGCAAACCTCTTTGCCTTCCATTTACCTCCATGCCTTCGTTTTTTTCTTCCTTGAACTCAGACAAAATGCTCTGTCTGTGTAAATGTAAGGGTTACATTCACTATTCTTCAAACTACTCATACAATCCCACAAGGCTTAATTTTTTTTACAGGCTCAATCACAAACAACCCCACTTCTGACTGTGAGTCAGCTCTTTCAGATTGACAAGAATATTCAGATCTCTAAATTTTGTTTCCATGACAGATACATCAACTTCAATTTCATCCTCATTGATAACTAATTCCAGGAGAGGTGGAACTACTGAATCTTGCTCTCTTAAGGTTTTGTCAAACTCTAAGTTAAGATCCCATGAGCATTTTCTGATGTCTAATAGGTGCTGAACTCAAGTTGCAGATCGAGAGCAATAACAGATCTTCTCAATGTTATCCAGCAATCCAATGTCATTGATAGTTCTGTACTCCTTTTGTATGTGCAAGAAGTCAGCTGGTGGATTTGAACGAACAGCCTTACAGGCAGCTGGAGCCAGGCACAGGACATAGAAATTGCAACATCTATACTTGTTTTTTTTTTTTTTCTTTTGCAAAGGTAGCATCAAGTTTTGACTTCTGTTACTGGAAATTCCTCTCATCATTACATTCTTTTCCAGGTTTCAGACAAATTATTTATATTCCATTAGTGTCAGCAATGAAATGATAGACTTACTGCAAAATCTGAAGTTTTTACACTCCAGAATTCTAACTTGGGACATTCAGAAGGGTTATTCTTAAAAAGTTTATAGTTAAAGACAAGATTCAAGATTTCTATCCTGCAGAAATTTCTGATCAAATATTAGGATCATCATTTCACAGAATGCACACAGGAAATCCTGAACTTCGTAAACAGGATAGCAGGTGAGAACAATTCTTTTACTTATATCAAATCTTTATCATAGTCTGTTTAATAACTAATCCTTCATAGGATTTAATCCATCTTTAAAGTAAATGTCTCCAAGAACTCCTAGAATACTGGCCTAACATAAAAAATGAGCATATTTATTAGAAGTGTTTGCCTGATTCCTTCCATTGCCTTGCCACTCTGTATTATTTTGTGCCCATCCTTGGGGTGAGGATAATTTAAAATGAAAGTACTTGAATTAAATACACCATCTGCAAGTTCGAGGTGCTCTTACATTAGTGCTGCTAGAGTAGGACAAAATAAGCTAAATTTCATTCCTATTTACCTAGGATATAGTAGTACCAAGGACTCAGTTTACATTTCACTGTTAAAGTGATATTTTATTCCTAGATAATTGACAAAGACATTATTTGTATGTTTTTAGCAATACATAAATAATGACTCAAAAGTTAATCTTTCACCTACTGGTATATTAGTTTAAAATGGTAAAACCTTCCAATTATTTCTTCATTCACTCCCCAACACACTTCAAAAGCTAAATTATTTCTAGATATTTGTGGAAAATTCCCATATAACTGTGGGTGGAAGGACAGAAACTTGTTAAGTAATTCTGAGTTCATTTTAGGAAACTTTCATTTTGCTACACAGAAGCATATTTATGTTTTTAATTAAAAAATAAAGAGGCTGTAAGCTGCTGGTCAATTTTGCAATGTTTTGTCACTTCCCATTAATGCAAATATAGAAGATATATTGCATAAAAGAAATATATAGAGTTAGGATTCATTTGGCAGGCTGATAGTCTCTTTTTACAGTACCTAGCATAACAGAGCTATAACTTAGCTGATGTCTCTCAGCTCTTCAGTAATATAAACGTTAATAAATTCCATCCGTTAAAATGCAATGTTATGAGAAGGATTACAAACAGGTACTTATATGAGTGTTACCAAAGAGTTGTACCTATTTTGTATAACTGATCAGTCATTAAACACAATAGGGAAAAGAACAACACCCAGGGGACTTGCACGGCGTTTTTCTTTTTTATATGTAACAATGTGGATAGTATTCAGAAGAAACACAGATTAATCAGGATTTGCTTTTTCAGTGCTGTCACTTTTGCTGGGTTAGCTGCACATCAGACCCTTCTTCTCACCATCCATCTCACAGGTGACTCCCTCAGCAGCAGGTGGAACATCTCCATCCCTCCTGAGGTTAAGATCTGCAGAACCCTGACACAGCCAAGTCTCCAGCTGCAGCAGGTTACTCTGGCATCCACAGCAAAGCCCCCTGAATTTAGCACCTCAATAGGATTTTTTTATTTTTTTAACTCAGTTCCACTTCCAGTAGAGAATGCAATGACTCAGAACAGCTTAAACCCCCAAATCAAAAGCAGACAAATACAGCTTATTTGATCTAAAATTTAAGTAGGCCTAATGTGTATCAGAAGCTAACCCTAGAGGATGGAAAGAGAGTAGGATGTAATACCACTCTGTACTCCTCTCCCTTTCCTGTCAGATCTCAAGATTTCAGATGTGCAAAACTTCTCAGTGCAATAGAACCTCTAGTTATTTTTCAACAAGGAACTCTACTAAGTAATACAAGAACACCATTTAAAAATGTTTTCTTCTATATATTCATCCCATCTTAAAGCATCTATACATCTGAAAAGTTTACTACATTACCTGTTCACCATTCCTGCAAATGGAATATGAGTCATCAACAAAAAAAACAATAAAACTAGAGAAAGACTTTTATTCAGTAGACAAAAAACTGCTGTCATTTTGGCATGATCATTAGTCAACCAATAGACAGTCTCCCAAAACAAAACACGGTCCATATTTAAGTTTTCAACTATCTATTCAGTAAATACATGAACACCCTTTGTGCTATCTTCCCACAGACACATGAGATGGCCCCTTGCTCCTGTGGGGACATTCAAAGAGAGCAGCCCAGTTTATATTTTGGCTTGCTTCTTTAAGAAACAAGGACATTAATGTGAGTAGAGAACAGTGACAAACTGTAAGAGAACTGCTAACGTATTGAAGTAGAAAACAGAATACATAGCAGTAGTCAAATTACCATGTGTTTAATATATACTGAGCAGAAGTATACTGCAGTGTCTTATGGAGTTGCATCTTGTTCTCAATGACTGGTGGCTAAAGCTAGGCTCTTTGTTTCACTTAAGCAAAGCTTAACACTTAGAACAAACTTTTGCTGTAACATACATAGCAAAAAAAATTTTTTTGACCATGTGCAACTTGGCCAGGGGTCTCACTGCACACAATTCCGAGACAAGAAAAAGGTTACACAAGGATACCAGCTCAGCCAATACATTTTAAAGACTTAACAGCAAGTGAAGACATAGAAATAATTGCACAGAATTAGGGGATAGTTTTTTTAGGTTTGGCTAAATGACCATTAATTCAAACAGATGTTATTAAGGAATATTAACTCACATTTCTGGAACCACAGGATTTCTGTTTAACCTCATAAAATGCAAGAATGCAAACCCTCAGAAGAAGGTCTAGAAGAAACATCTCAACTTGAAAAATTTCTAAAATCAAGGAGCCTACTCTTCTTCAAAGGCCAAAATAAGAGAGGTTGATGAATAGAGGAGCAGGATGCATCTCCAGGATGCTCTTCAGCACCTTAAGTAATATAGTAATATAATTATTGTTTCAGCTGCCCTTTAGATACAGGACAGGAATTTCAAACTACGATTTACATTACTGCAATGACTCCCCTTTATCCATTCATCCCAAATGTATATAAAAAACAAAAATCTACAAGTAGCCATAATATATTTATGGATGATTCCAGTCATGGCCAAGCTCAACATTTAAACCACCAGACTGCTCAAATAATATTCATAAGGGAACACAGTAATCCTCCTTTTCATATCTCCATGTATTGTTATGCATCATTTTTTGCTAAAAATGTCTAGCAGATATAAATGGTGAGTCACCGCCCAAAAGGCAGATACTCCCGTAATTGATCATTAATGTGTTTCTTGTACCTTCACCTTGTTGCTGTCAGGGACATAATAATCTATTAGACAAACTTATACCAGTCCAGTGTAGCAGTGATTCCTAAATGTTTTTGCTCAACCAAAACATTAAGTATTTAAAGATATATACAAGCAGTGTTTGATGATATCCTATGGAGTTCACAGAGAGATGAATTTGTTGTTATTGCTCTTGTTCCTTGTGAAGGTTTCTGATGCCAATCATAAGATATCCAGTAGTTTTTCATGTCTTGCCCTTACCTGTAGCTCTTGTGCTACTTCAAACAAAAACCACAGAATACTGATCCCCCCAGAATTAAAATGTCTTTGCAACAATATGATGATAGAATTTATCATCCCAAATGACAATTTAAAAGAGTTAAAATAGATATGGAAATTGCAGCAGCTAGCATTCAGAAACATGCCTGCAGGAACATCAGGTAGGTGCAATCAAGGAAGAAAAGCGTTGCTGTATTAAAGGTAGCACCTTGAATTTAAAGACAGGGCTCCAGCTGAGGACTGTAGAATGCAAATTCCTATGCTAAACTGCTCATGTACATGCATTTTAAAAGCACAGGCCATAGCTCAGAGAAGCACTGTAAATATGCTTAAGATCATTCCTTCTGGGAAAGATGGAAAGACATTCTCTACATGCCTTCTGTAACTGACAGCAGTGAGAAGTGTCTGTTGCAGACTCCCATCAACAAACCTATGCAAGTTAGAGTGGGATTGGGGTTATTTGACTGCAACAGCTGTACTGGCAATTGTTCCTGCTAATTGACATAACTACCCCTCCTTTCTACTGGTATAACTTTTTTCCTACACTGTGACTTCACTAAGTCTATGAGGTGTGAGAATCTGAATGTCACTACAACCATGCAAACACATCAGCATCTTTGTCTTAAAGGCTTCTTCTCAGATAGTTTGCTATGTAAGGATGCTTTCCAGAAAAAGAAAGCAAAAAATAGAAGCAGGCAGAAATGAATGTTTTGTTAGTTAACATCCACTGAATTACAAGGATAAACTTAGAGACAACAGGTTTCTTTTATTTGGTGAAAGTCTTCCAGTTGCCTGGCAAAATTCTCCAACTGAAAAATAATACACATCATCTGTTAAGAGATGAATGGCTAAATTCAGATGATTTACTGATACCAAAGCTCACAAATACCTTCATAACTATTTTCAAATCAGTTCTGTTGCTAAAAGGAGGCATAGATACAAGTCCTGACCACACACCCCAGTGCACACATATGCACTCATCACATGCCAGCCTGTACCCACTAATAGTATGCAGCACACTCTTGGGATAAGGCTGGAAACAAGCCTACAAAATGAATAACGTAGTCTGGCTTTCTTTTTAGTCCATACCTTAAGTTCCTTTAGAGTAAGTGAGCAGCTCATGACAGCTAATGATTGGCTTCTGGCAAATGACACAGCTGAACAAGTTAATCTGCAAGATTTTAGGACTCATATAATGCAGAATTTATAGGTTTCTTCTCATAGATCTCTGATACATAGACAGCACAGACTTCTTTTAGAAAATAGCTACCACTTCAGTAATACATAGGTTACACTGAAAGTAATGTCTCCTATTTATTTCTATGGAATTTACAACATCTACAAACACTACAATAACACTCTTTGATAGTGCAAACTCTCAGCTATGATAAACCATTTTTCAACAGTCACCACCACTAGCTATGTATTTTCACCAACAGTGAACAACAGTCAGGATGCTATGCTTGTAAAAACCTATACCAGCAGAAATGACCCACTGTCACTACTGCCAAAATGCATCAATCACCACCTTGTTGTGCTCACACCCACTGTTTGCTCTCTATAAATTTCCAGCAAATATCAGTCAGCATTAATAGATGCTTGTCCTGCTTACAAAGAAGCAAAATTTCTTCTGGCAGGTCCTTGGTGGTACCAGGCAAAGTACTCACACACAAGCCAGTAGTCACACACAGAAAAAAGAATGGAACTCACCTAACTGGTGAACAGACTCTTAAGCTATACAGCCCTATTTCCCAGGAAACAGCCTCAACACAAGAGACACTCTCCCTGCAGTGGCTGGCCCTTATATGATTCCAGGGAGGTTCCACCTGGGTCCACCGCCTCTGGTCACATGGGGAGCACAGGTGCAAATAATTTTCCTGTTCTCCCTAGGCAAGCCACAACCCTTTACCAGTTCAAGCCGTGAACTAACAGTTCCTCTGTGGTGCTATTTTTTCCCACAGAGGAATTCAATTCCACATCTTTGCTTCATATGCACTTCCAGGTCAGGCATCATTGTGTCAGACTATCCTGCTGTTGCCATCTGTTACATGGAAACAAAAAGTAACAGAATATTGGTGAGAAGGTTCAACCTCTACTGCTGTACTACCAATATCTGCCTTCGATGTTCTGGGCCAATATAATAACGTAGGAGGCATTACTTTTGGAGCAGCCCTCGTAACAATGATTTGAATTAAACCATCCATAAAAGCCTGTCTGCAGTCACTATATTCTGCAAGTGGCTTCCAAGGAAACATTAAAGAAATTGTCACAGTAAAAGTTCTTTTCTTACTGTCAACAATTGCAATAAATTCAATTTACTTGGGTACTTTTGTCAAAAGCAATTAATGTAATCTATTTCATTTTTCTCTTAACTGTGTGTTTACAAGACTTTTTGTATAGTAAAATATAATTTGGTTGGAATAAAGTTTTATAATTTGAGAATTTTCTATATAGTCACTCAGTCTTGCAAGCTGTGGCCAAGCTATGATTGAAGACTTGTCAAGTTTTAGTGCATTTTAATGCTTTGGAAAGGTTGATTTTCAGCGTTGTGTGCAAAACAGTATTAGTATCACACATTCAACAACTTGAAGAGACTTTAAAATCTAAGCATGAAAAGAGCTCATGGATAAGAAAGACAATTTCCTCAGAAAGTATGTACTCATGGATGTAAAAGCATGTAAACAAAATAAGCTTTACACATTGAATTAGAATAATCATTGGAGGAATAGAGGTAGCAATAAACATTATGACAGAGTGTAAGTGTACGTATGTACGAGTATACATACACTTACAGATAAATTCCTACAATTCATTATCTTTCCCTTACTCTCAGAAAGGCATAGAAACTCCTAGAGAAGTTGGAGAACTGGATAGTGCCACCAACAGTGCTTGTGAAAGCTTCACTGGCTCGAAGAAAGCTCGAATATTCTGAGAATAGACAATAAGGAGAAAAAGCCAATATTTTTCAAATGTGTTCCAATTTTTTTTTCTTAAAAGATAATAATATTTACTTCTGCTTTATTATTTCGGTTTGCATATTATAAATTATATCAAACAGAATGTATTGACCTTTGAAAACCAAACATTTTAATAACTTATTGTGAGACTGTATTAGATATACATATATGTATATCCCTTGCAAAACCTTCCAACTTTCTTCAATCAGCTCTCTGTCAGAAAAGCTGTTCTGCAAAAATTTCTTAATTAACTGTAATCTCAAGTTTCATCCACATTTTAATGGGTGAGAAAATGCCAGAATTATTATCTGCTGTGACAGGTGTATGCCAGGCAGGTGGACAAGGAAGTATGCAGTTATATATAGGTTCATGATTTTCCTTCACTATACCTGTAACAAGTAAAGAGTAGTTACATTACTCCAATGAATAATGCCCCAATACATTCTTAGGCAGAAAAAAAAAAGGGAAAAAAAAAAAAAAAAAAAGGAAAAGGAAACCCAAACCAGGATACTGTTTTGTTCCTATACAATTCTGTGGACTTATGGATGATTTTGTCCTGACTATTGTAGGTTGAGTATGTCACTGGAGACTTGAGAGCGAGACAGAATTTGTGTGAAGTAGTTTAACAGCAGTGCGGTGTAAAGGACAAAAATTATCTGGCTTCTTTGCATATAGACATCATAAAATAGCAGCTAGTCTCTTGTAAAGTCACTAGCTGACACGCTCAGAAATTCCAAAGTGCTTTTATTTTGTTTTGTTTTATTTTACTTTATTTTTTGTTCTTTTAGGCAAATCAGAACTTCTAAATGGACACAGAACTGGTGATTACACATCCCACAAAAAAATAAAGTAGGGTGGTGGATTTTACTGGAATATGATATCTTTGTGGAAGTCATTTACAGAAGTTTAAATTCAATTTCCTTCAGTTTCATGAAGTTATTGCAAGGCAGATCCCCAGTTTTTGCTGTTGGCTTTTCCTTTGCAAAGTGCAGAAAGCTCACAGTTACGGTAGAATGGCATCTTTATGGGGCAGGATGGTATAAATGGTCTCACCATGGCATACTGCCTCTGAAAATATCACAGAAATATGTGAAATACCCCTAAAATATTCAAAGCACATAAGTGAATTTCAAATGAAACACATGGTCTCAGCCCAGACACGCAACATCTAGAAATTCTGTCTCTTTCTGGAGACCTGAAATCTAAAGCAGCTCAGTCAAATATAGAATACATACTTTTTGTGTTCTCACACTGTATTCACTTAGTTGTATGAAACTGACAGTAGTAACGTAGAAAAGCCATAAAATATTACCTGCAGTCCATAAGCAAACTATAATAACAATTGTTAGTTGTTCACCTAAACATGAAGTCAGATTTTCACCGGCATAATGCTGCTTTTAATACATTCAGAGATTCTGTTCTCAAACTTCCTTTTTCCTTATCAGATTGTTTTAAATACCAGTTAGAAATACAAGCCTAGACGTAAGATGTGTTAAGTATTTATTTTGCTGGTTGATCAATTGGTTGGTTTTGTATCTTGAAATATAAGATTTGTCCTTACATGATTTTTTTTTTTCAGTGTCAGTATAGTTAAATATATGAATCCAGGCAACTGATAGCTCTTCTGGTCCAGCTCTCCCTTGTGGGTACACTACCTGGAATATGAGTATTTTAAACCTCTTCAGATCACTTGAAAATCATTTCCCAACTGGCAAACTGAAGTGATTGGAGGCACCCAATGCCCAAAGAATAAACTAATTTTAAATTTTTGTCCTACCTATATGACTTTCTCATGTAGAAAAGCTCTTGGGATAAAAGTGCTTTAAAGTCTGTTCCATAATACTTACTTTGGAATAATTATTCTTAAATGCTAAGCAAGTCCACATGAGGTTTTAGCCCAGAATAGTAATCTCAGATAATGTGCAAGTGCAGATATATATGGACACTTGTTACGCTTTTCATAGCTGAGGGCAGCAAGGTTTTGTGGACTACAGTACCAAGGAGCAGATGCTGAACAAATGTAACTTAACAACCACCTCCATTAATGATATATGATGAAATGAACTAGGCTAGCTAAAGTAAGATAAATCATGTCTACATAGATCCAATTCTTGTAGTGCAGACTCTCAACTTGTACTGGGAATTTAAAGCCTTTGAAGAAACCTTCACAGACTAATAAGCAAATCGGGTAGTCTTTGGGCAGGTGGCAAAAAACTGTTACAGACTAGACACTGCCAAAGCAACAAATAAAGAGTTAATGTTCACCTTAGCAAAGCCTCTATGCTATGTCAGTGTTGAAAATATTCATAAATAAATCAGGAATTAAAGAACGGCAAGATGTAATCGCTGTTGTAATGCAAATAGCAATTAACAATAATATTTGCATTTGACACAAAGCTATGAGGATAATAGAGGTTGGAAGTGCCTGTAAAGAATCCCACCAGTAGACAAATGGGAAGCACAGTGGCAGATAAAATCTAACACTGACAAATGTGGGGCACTACAAACCAGAAAGAACATCAGTTGTGGGAAATTAATTGCAAACATAGTAACACAGCGGATTATCTCAGCCTCTCCTGATGCAAAGTGTCCATGAATGGCTCGGTAAATTGGGACTGCAAAAGTTATGGCACAATGTTATCTTCATTCTTCACTAGGAAAACAGTGTTGGAAGATGCTAGAAATAACCTGTGTGAAAAGATAGGCATTAAGTAGAGTACTTGTTCAGTAAAGAGAAAATCTGGTTAAGCAGGAAGCATTCTGAGATGAGCGTCAAGACAAGAGGTGTACATGACTCTGACAGCAGAGAGGGACATGGCAACAGACAACCTATGCTGAAAGTAAAGGTAAAAGTGATAATAAAAACATTTACTCTCCACACTCCCATACACCACAGATGTACAGGTGGAACTCACCATTCCAAAACTGCCATCTGATGTTATTTACCTCATTTTCCTTTGGAAGGAGATGGGGAACACAAGCCTAGGGAGCAGAAGGGGTAGTTTCCCATATTGTGAACCATGGGGGGCATAGCTGAAGAGGGGTATGGGCACCATCACTTCAGGCTGATGAGATTAAAGAAGAGATTTTCTCTTTAAGTGATTCCATCTAGTGCCTGTGATAACTTCTCTTGTATCAAGCAGTGCCAGCCACAGCGCTGACTCAAGGGAAGATCTGTGCCATCAGTACCATATTCCCATGATGAGGACAATGACACGAAAATGTTGCAGGTCCTTGGGGACATGAAGATTACTGCCAGAAGTCATTCTCATTCCAGCTGGGAGCAGTGACACCAGACACTTGCCATTTAGATCAAAAGATAAGCCAAGGAAACTGTCAAAAGTCTCACAGGCTGGAAAAGGCTAAAGTGCAACTTCACCTAATTAAAAACTGAGAAAAATTAATAGCCTTTAGTTCTTTCAGTAGCCCTTTGATTTTTAGACATCTGAAAAGAGTATTAATTTTAAGGAGTGAGAAGTCCAGCCCCACAGAGGGCAAACGGCACCCCTTGAGGTGGGAAACTCCTTTCTCTCCATCATCCCTCCACTGCCTGCAACATCCCTGCTCATATGTTAAACTGTAAATCAGCATCCTGGAAAGAAAAAAAATGTCAGATTGCTGACATCATTAGCAAACATTTTGAGCTGGCAATGAATGAAATGGCAAAACTGCAAGGCCTCCAGTTCCTGGGATTTTAGCAATGTTAGACCTCTCTGCTGCATGCGTATCTGCATATGAATTGGAAGAAAAAAAATACAGATGTTCAGCTATTATCAAAATGACAAAAGAAAGCCCCAAATAAAGCTTTATAAATATTCTGCAAGCATATCACATATATCAGAGAGCAAACAGCTCCCCTTCCTCCCACCATGTGTCCTAATGCCTCATTTCTTCCCCCCCCCCGCCTGAGGAAAGTAAGATTGCAGCAGCACTGCCATTGCCAGCACTGCTAGGCTGCCCAGGGGGGGCTGCTTGGTGCATCCCAGCACTGTGCTGCACAGAGCCTGCTTGTCGGCAGGCCACAAGCCAACACAACTCAGCATCAGGAAAGATGAGTAGGTTGGGATCAGAGAAGTAGGAATTAAGAAGGCTGCCTTGTTAGATTACACTCCTCCTCCCCAGGTACTCCCTGCAAGAGAGGAGTAAGATTCGACCTAAGGTGGGAGACACCACACAGGGCATGCTTTGAATTTTAAGGACCACACATCACTAGGATTCAAGAGTGCAGGAGAAATGTAGCAGCTAAATCAGGAAAGCTCAGGGATATGGAGAGGGTCTTCCAGGAGTGAAGTGGAACATTGCTGAGGGGAAGGAAAGAGGCAGAGAGCATCAGAGGGAATAACAGCAGATAAAACAAGCTTCTGCCATAGTCCATATATAATGGCCAGAATAATAGTGCTCTAAAGTGAAGCTGAGTTTTTCCACGTATCAGAATGAACCATTAAATAATGTTTGAATTAAAATGCTAGGTAAAGCCATGAATTAAATCACACCTATCTGTTTTTTATAAAAAATGTAGAAGAGGGATCCCTGACCACTGATCACGATACCTAAAGATGATGTTGATTGATTGTGTTCAAGTTGCATAGGGCATTTACATTTGACTCCAGGTAGAGGTGGAGACAGAGAGGGATTATCCCATTTCTGAGACATTTTGTTAATTATTTTTTGAGGAGGTGACATTTTGTTTTTTGTTGTGATGTTTTGCTTGTGTTTTTTTTCAGGACATGTGCTTAATCCAAATATGTAGCTAAAAAAAATCCTCCTTTTCTAGTAGAAAACCTTTTTAGAAGGCAAGAGAGAAATGTTTCACCAGATGAACTCTAGTGGCTCCCGCAGCTATTACCCAACTGTGTGTTTCACCTTTTGCAGAGGTTACCCCTCCCATGGCAGAGCAAGCAGAAAAGGAATGTGTGCCGGTGCCCAGCACCAACAGCCATGCTCTCAGGAGGAGTAAAGAAGAATCAGGGTTATGCAACGAGACTTTGCCTGCAGCAGCTGAACTGTGGACATGCAATCGCTTCTGCCAGCCCTGTGATGGGGACATGATCTCCAGGACGGAGAAAATTAAAAATAGTTGGGGACTGAACCATAAAAAACTACAGTTCATAAGGTCTTATTCTTAGCAGTCATTCATTCACTTGGAGGTTTTATTTCATTTTACATGTTGCTATTTTTTATGAATAAAAAGCACTCACACCATTCCAGTAGTAACATTTAACTCTTGCTTTCAAAAACACTCTCCTGTCTGTATTGGCAAGGAACTCCTCTGCATGGGTCTACTCTGTGCACAGAGTTTGCTATAGGAAAATATTTTATAAATTAAACGTAACCCTTACCTTGCCAAGATAAAATATGTTTTTAACACTTTTTAATCTCCGTATAGACAGGACATTATTCATTTTGACACATTTCATCCAGTCTAAGTAATTGCAACTGAGGAACCTAACACCAGGCAATTGATGGGTATTAAATTACAATCCACGTGTCCACCAGCAGATTATAGCATAGTTAAAAACATACCTTTTCCCAGGGGGGGGCTTTAGGACAGTTCAGAAATCGAATTAAGGCAGCTAATGTGTTACAATATGTCAGCTGTAGCAATTCTTCTTCTGCCTGAGCCTTGCCCAGGCCCTGGGGAGGATGCGAGATGCCCCTCAATCTCTGGTGAAAACCCTTCCTTTCCACATGGGGCAGCCAAAGGCAGGCAGCCCCAAAGGGCATTAGGCATTGCCATTTCCACAGGACACAAGTCTGATTTCTCCTGGCTTTCACTAGCCGACTGCAAAGCCATCAGCATGGCAAGCCTAGGGATCTAGTTTGTTGGAGCTGAGCTGCACCCAAGATTTTGACCCATTAGTTCCATTTCAGCTAAAACACTTATGCCTGTTAAATTAAGCCAGTTTATACCTGGCTCACAGAGATTCAACTGAAACCTGAGAGAGAGTAGGGAAAAGATTTCTTAGTACATTTGGCACAAGAGTATCTAGGAGGCAAATAGATAATGCCAAACTGGAAATGTGAGCCCCCCTTATAACAGTAAAAGCAACCATGGGACAAAAGGGCTCTGTACCACTTGAAAATTTTGAATAAGGTATCAGTCTCAAAGATATGCCCTACTTTTAGGCCATATGTGAGAATTTTTGGCAGAATTTTCCAGGCTTCCGTTGTTTAGAGAACTGAAAAATCATTTCCCTGCCTTTGAAAATCCACATTTATTCATAACTGAATTAAGAAAAAATGAGGCAGTCATAAGTTGATCTAAATATGTCCATAAAAGGTCATTTCAGATTTAACTGTGTACTTACACTCACATACTTTTGTAAAAAATCATGGTTACAGAAAAGAAAAATGTATTCATCATGTACTTTACCCCTGGTAGCTGGTTCATGAAATCATCTCCACCATGACCTCATGCACACTGCAAATGTTTATATGTACACATGCTACAATAAATGGTGACAGAGAACAGTTTTATACATTAATCTTAGATTTTTCTGTGAGGTAGCCACAAGAGGGTTATGGAAATGCCTGTCACCATCAGGACAGGAGTCTGAGAACTGGCAATGCCAGCACCTTCACTCTTTCCCAGTAGGCAGCTGGACTTCCCCTGGGAGAGTCAGTGCTATAAAATATTCATCCAAAAGTCACAAAGCAGATCTGCAGATAAGGGGAAAGCACTCCTTTCCCGTCTTCCCACGCAACACAGGCCACAGTGACACACATTGTCCCCATCACCTCCTGCTGTTAACTGTGCCAGAAGTAGGTGAGGAAGGGTACCTCTGCAGCCCTGAGGTCCCTGATGTCAGCAGCTTTCTGCTCTGATAAAGGTCAGAAGAGCTCACTCTGAGCTGAGAAGGTTGGCTAGCCAGACTCTGCTTCAGGGAACAGCAAGAAGCACTGCGAGGCACATATGCTGTTGTTTACTGAACTCTGCCTGCCCGTGACCCACTTGCTTCTGCTGCTCAGGCAGGCTGTCTCATCCCAAAACACCATATTCTCCTCCATCAGCCTCAGCTTCCTACATACCTTAAAATCACCATGCACTAAATTTAGTCGCATTTATACTTTTTTTTTCTTTTTTTTTTTTTTTTTTTAATTTTGGGGGATAGGAATTAATGGTTTTGTACTATTTTGTGTCTTTTCTCTACATTTTGCACAACACTTTAGTTTTAGACTCTTACAGTCACATGCCCCAGCACAGTATTGCCCAGAGACAATCAGAATTTCAACCCTTGATTGGAAAATAGGAAGAAAAACTCTGCTTAAAATTAACTATGGAAATTCAAATTCCTTTGATACAATGGAAACAAACTGATAGAGACTAAGGCTCTCCCTCAAGCCCCTTAAATGAATATTTGTAAATATTACCCCTTAATAGTTTCAAATGTGATATAGTAACCATAACACTTTCTGTTACAGAAATCCTGCTTATTTGATCTACTTTCGTATTATTTTCAGTCCTTACTTTATTGGAGAATGGTTGAAAGAAAAAAAGCCCATTGAAATTATTCAAAACATTACCCTCGATACTATTGAAAACTGCTGATAACTGTTCTGACTTGTCTCATAAACACTCGGTAAAAAAGAAGGAAGAATGTGCCACAGGAACCCTTGGTACCATTTTTAAAAATATATTTGCAAACTACCAATTTACAGAGAAAAGAAAAAGAAAAAAAGAAAACTAAGCAAAGAAGTGGTAAAACCTGCAATATTATTATTATTATTCAGAATTACTCTCCATCCTAAATCCTAAAATCTTCTTTACAGAACAGCATAGACCTATCATTTAATCCTAACACTTTTAGTGGGTCTGGGCATAGTATTTAATTTACAATAATATAGGAAGCCAAATATGATAAACATGAGAGATATAATAGGGTAAGAATATGAATAGCAGTTTAGCATATGTGAGTTACTATTACAGGCAGTTTAGGTCAATTTAGCATTAAGCTAAGTGAAAGTTATAGGATTAGGAAATGTCAGAGGTGTAAAACAGAGATATAGGACTTTCTTTGGGGAAAGCAGCAGCTTGACTGGCAAGTAGCCAATAAAGATAATTTTTGCCTTTGCTCTGCTGAGACAACGTTGATTGTTTATATCCATTTATATGTTCAGACTGAAATGTTCGGTTTACAGACTAAAATAACAAAAAAGGGGTTCAGCCTTCCTCTGTGTTCAATCTTTCTTTGAAACTTAGTCATCAAACACACATAAGGTGACTAAAGTAGGATTCCTTTCTTACATGCTTTGAAATTACATTTATTCTCAATCTTAGGTATTTTCCTATCTTTTATGCACATTCTTCTATATTCACGTTATCATTACTGGTATGTATTTTATATCAGAGTTGCTATTAATTTTTCTTTCAAATCTCTATGTCTCTGTGTTACATGATATAGCTGTTCAAGAGAACTTTTCCATAGTTGTGGTGAAAGCCTGCTCGCTGCTGGTTTGCTGAACTTCCCTCATTCCCCATATAAGGTCTCAGGGTCAATAGGATAGAAAAGTAGAGACAACCATAGTCATTTCATTTTGCATTATTTGCATTTCCCTGGCCAAAATAAGTTGCCCATACTACAAAAGTGAAATTCTTTGGCATGAGAGTCAGTCACTACCACTCTCCAATGACTCCTCTGCTGGAATAAGAAGACATAAGCAGAAGGGGACAGAAAATTCATTTTTGGGAGACAAAACCTACATCAATCGCAGTGTTTTATCTACGAGTGCAAAGGAACAATTAGCTCACAAAGGCAATTAGGACAATATCTACTCTAATACCTCATTTTAATTGTCTCTATATGGAGAAATATATAATAAACACAAATATTTTAAAGTGAAAATAGTACGTCAAGTACTGCTTTAAGAAGGAGCTGTAATATACTCTTTACATGTCATTTCAGAGGTGGGATTCACAGCAGTTTTCAAATAGCTGAATGAGAACTGTCATGTAGCACAAGCAGCATTTCTCATGTGTGCTACCCATGCTTCAATTAAAAGCAAAATAACAAAAAAAAAAAAGAAAGAAATCCACAAACACCTCAAAACTGTGAATAACTTTGAAGTCAGTTATTATTTCTGCTGTCACCATCTGAATATTCTATTTTTTCCTCCTTTGCCGTTGTCCGTTGTCACTGCTGGCAAGAAACCGGGAGAGCTAAAGAAAGCAGAACTAAGACAGATAAAAGGGTCAGTTTGCTGAGACAAAAGATGATATCATGTCGAGACAAATTACAGAGGTGCTGTGTCTAAATGTGTTGAAGCAATAACTGCTATACAACAGCCATATCAGCAGGGCTGCTCTGTGCCTCTTGCTTACGCACGCTGCATGTAAACGAGCGCCTTCAGCCCAGGCGCTGCAATTCAGGTCACACACACACGCAGCTCCCCGGCAGCTCCGGAGACAGCTAGCTACTGGGCCACCTGCAGGCCATCCTCCTCAGCCAGAGAGAGAGCTGAAAAGGAAGTCATTGGAAGTGACAGGGAGCCAGAAACCTGCGGGCACAGCCCCAGCCTGACAGGCACGCTGACCTCGCAGTAATGGGCCCAAAGCCCTGCGCATCCCAGCTCACCCGCCCCGGCACCCGTGCCTGCTGGCCTCAGTGCCGTCACACACCCCGTCCTTCTGGGAGCTGAGGGGTGATGGGAAGGCAATTTTATTCTAAGAGCAGCGAGGCAAAAAGGAGGAGCTTTCTGGCACATCTGGCAGGATGTACACCGGGTCTTGCAAAACTGCTAACCAACTGAGCAACGTGACGGGTAAAGCGTAGTTAGCACCCGCAAAGTGGAAAATACTGCTAGCAGGCATGCTGCTCGCTCTGGCAAGGGGAAAACTGAGTGGTTAGCACTCCTAGAAGAGCAAGCTGCCTGCAGCTGGCTAGAATATGTTGTTCACAGAAAGAAAAAAACACCAACAAAAAAGGGTGGATGCATCTATAGATTGATTGATCTCATAATACACTGTCATCAGCTTTCCTCTCTACGTGGTGTTTGAGACCTCTCTTTCTTGAGAAATTAACAAGAATTAAATTTCAACAGCAAATAGGTGAGTGTGACTTGCGAGGGCATAGAAAACTGTATGAACTCCACAGTTCTTGCTGGAAACGGTCAATCTGCCCCTTCCAACAGCAGAGCTTGGCCAGGGAAATAAGCAACCCCTTACCCTGACGAGGTTTTTGTCCTAAGACGTAAAAGCAGCTCTTTTTTTTTTTTTTTGCTTAGAAAAGACCTCTGGATCCACCTGGTTCAACCTCTGCTCCAGCAGGGACACCCAGAGCAGGATGCCCAGCACCACATCCAGGCAGCTTTCAGATATCAGCCAAGGAGGAGACTCCACAGCCAGGGTAACTGTTCCATTGCTCTGTCACTCACAGAGCACTTAAGTGCTCCTAGTTCTGAGACAGAACCTCCCATGTTCCAGTTTGTGTCCATTGCCTCTCGTCCTGGCACTGGATACTACTGATAAGAGCTTGGTTCTGTCATCTTTTCACTCTCCTTTTGGTACTGACAGACATTTGTGATTTTTACAGTCATCTTGAATTCTGCAGGTGCTAGAACTGTTTTTCAAATCATGTGCGATAACCTAGCATTATTGGAGGCTGTTCTTGGACTTGAGGTAACCAGAACATTAGAAAAAGAGAAGAAAAGGATTTGAAGGTTGGCTCTAGAAACAGACTTTCAGTCTTAATGACAAACAGTGCTGTAGTCCCTGGAAGTTAAACATTGTGCTTCAGGAGAGTACTTATATAGTTGGAGAATTTCATTTTGAACTTCTTTGGATAGCAACAAATAACTCCTCCACAGCTCTTGTTGGAACAACTGTTCCAACAAGTTCCAAAAATGCTAGTAATCAGTAATCAAAAATGAGCCTGATTCTGTAGTCAAGTGATTAGAGTGCTAGAAAAAAAAGTTTTTTTTGCATGGTTCCCTGCAATATTTAATTAGAATATAAATATAAATAGCTATATAACAATAAAAAATAAAAGCAAAAATGCCAAAAGTGTAAAGTGATGATAATCAGAGACTTTCCTGTTTTACTTACAGTCCAGTCATTTTCTCATTCTTGAAGAACAGTGTCAACAGAAAGGAGCAGAAGTTTCTACATTACTAGTAGAGTTCAGTGTGAGGCACAGTCTTCATTTGCAATGAAGACTTGTACCCAGTTGACCATTAAGGTAGGAATTAAACCTATATTTACCATTTATAGGGCAAATGCACTTGTTTAATATGTAAGAGGTAAGTAATAAGACTTCCAGTGTTTCCAAAGAAAAGAAGAGGTTGCTGGTCCATGATGAATGCTCATATCCAAAAACTTATTTTCAATATTTACTTGTACAGTCAATGGATATATAGATATTATAAATACCCAAAAGCTTGGCTAAGTTGTTAAACCAGAGCAAAGAAAAGA
>JAOWBP010001760.1:79776711-79790733 GCA_028571105.1 Tragopan temminckii
CAACAGTCAAACCCCCAGTGCATTACATGATGTTATGATGTGGAATACTGATAACCAAAAGTCATAAAACCATGACACTACCATTCATCATCAGCCCCAAATGTAGGAATTCTGTCCAATATCTCTTAAGCTCTTTGTGAAATTTTTGCTGTATTTTTTATTATTTCCAAGCATAAGAACAGAAATACTTAAATAATATTGAAAAGGTGGCAAAAAACAAATATTCTCTTTCTCTGTTTATAACAAGATTTGAACTTCCATCAGCATCACAGAACGCTGTTGAAAGTTGTAGTTGAGCAAGTTTTAGAGAGAAGTCGGATGTTTATATGGCAGAATACAATCTAGTATCTAATTACTTCTAAACAACAGAATTTTTGGAAGGGAGAATAGAATTCACATTTTGAGCCTTAAACAGATCTCAGTCATAAGGGGAAGCGTTAAACGTTAAATTAACCATTTCCCATGGTTTGCTTCCCACATCCTCCTGTGAGAAGTTTGTTGCAGGCCATCAGGTTGAATGGTGGACCTAGATAGCCATTATCTATCCTTGTGCACACTACAGTCTTCTCAGATTATCTATCATCTTTCTAGAGATGAGAAGAAAGCGGAGTTTCTTTTCACTCTTACTTCAGAAAGACATTGAAAGCCTGGCGCTAAAGTGGTCTTCTTTTACAGTCTATGTGATGTGATGCAAATGAGAAAAAAATTCAAGGGATGCCTTACAATGGATCTAATAACCACACCATTTTTTGCACTCGTGATACATAAGAAAATGCCTTGGTATCTTAGCTACACACAGATCTTTTCATGTCCTCATCCTTTCTTATAAAAACTATATGCCTGAACTGTCATATGGCCAACATAACACCTCAACTGTAATACCTTGCCTGTTGTGTAGAGATTTCAAAGGCCTCATTTGAATCTCTATTCTACATCATGACACTTGTTCTTAGTGATTATTTTCTTCTGGATATACTGGAAAAAAATTTTTTTAGCATAGTTTGTTTTCTCTATCTATATTGTATTAATTCAAGAATAATATAACTCCACACATTTATGTCTTTTTTAATATTTCTGCCAGAAGTGCATGCCTGAACTTTTATCCTTACAGACATAAATGTTTTTCTTAGTTGTATAAAATCTGTTGTTAAAAAGCTTGCCAAGAATAAACATCTGTAATTTGGGAAAGTGGTATAAATATTATATTTGTTCATGTATGTATAAGATAAGGAACAGCATAACAAGATTCTAATATTCAAATTGCTTCACAGTTAGATTGCTATAGGCTATGCTAAATCATATATTTATCCATCCCAATTAGCAATTAAGTCCAAAAATTAGATAGCTAAAGAAATCAATGCTCGCCTCTCATTTCATGAAGGGTTATAAATTTACAAGACAAAATCTTTGAAATACTAAAAAAGAACCTACAAGAAAAAAACACAACTCCTGATCCCCCCCTGACAGAGAGGCCAACTGAGCAACAGCACTGCTGATCGATAATCACTTGAATAGTTATGGTATAAGTTATATTTTGTTAAATAAAATTCTGTCTTGGCAGATGAACTCTCATCTGGTCTCTCTTGAAACTAGAAGGAGCACACCAAAATTTCCCATTAGACAAAACAAAAAGGAAACTTCAAATTACAGATACTAGTCATACTATTCAGTGTAATATGGAAGTTATCAGGAAACACAGTAATGATAGAAAAACAAACACAATATTACCTTCCTGCTGCCCTTAATTTCTCCCTGAAAGCAGACCTTCTGGTGGCCTATTTGGTTTCTGATTCTTTGCACATTTCTTTTACTCTACTGGAAGTCACACTGTCAATTCTTATTTCCTTGATTCTTCCATTTCTAGAAGAGCTATAGGCTCGTATGTCTGAAACTTACCCATGGTTTGAAAAGCACTCTATGTTATCTCTTTGGTCCTTGGGCATTGAAGGCAATTGCTTTTGTATGCACTAGGGCTGTGACTGCAGTTACAAAACTTGAGTTCCTTAAGAGGATTCTCATGAAAGTATCAAAGAACCATTTTTCTTTTAGTAGTTAGTCTGTAAGGACTGTGAAGGCACCACTAATTCTTAATTCTCTGATAAGCCTCACCTGAGGCCTTCAAGCCAAAGATATAACATTTAAAATCAGAAGTATAAGAGAGATTCTAAATTAAATTTAAATATAGCCCAATTGGATTGACAAAGAATTCCAAATTCTGTATGACTGAGCTGGGCTCTTACACTTTGAAAATTAGCAATAAGTTGATTTTTTCATGTATACATATTACATATATATGCATTAACTATAATGTGTTTAAAATTTATCTAGTTCACACAGTTGTTGTACACAGATTTCTCCAATGAAATAGAAGTCTTCATTCCAGATGGAATAACCAGGTAAGTCTGACAATGACCTAAATGGTATTTTGTATCTATCTATTTATCTAAAATATATTCATATATATGTTTCATTTAGCCCTTTAATGGGTTATATATTAACGTATGTAATAAAAATACTATATGTGTGTTCTATATAATGTTTAATACATATCTGTTTCAGATACGCTAATGTATAAGTTACAACACTATAATCAAAGTAAGAGCTTGTTGGGCAATCGGGAGGCTAATCTGTACTCATACAGCTGGAAAGGCAGCTGCAACATTTCTGTAACTATTCTCCAGGTTTAGTTGCACAAGCGTGGAATTTGTTCAGTCCAATCAACAAGTAGTTGGTTAGACATTAAAAGCTTGGTGGATAAGACCTGCTACCTGGCTGTTCAAGCTGTAAGCAGGTGTGCCAGTTCTCCTCTCTCAAACTGTCTATTCATTTTTATTTTTCAATTTTCATAAACTCAAACAATGCAGATGTTCTTTCTTTTTCTCTCTCCATGTCTTTTTCATTGTACAATCTCTCTACTTCTTTTTAATCTATTTTATGTCTCTTTTTTAAATTATGTATTTTTCTTTAGTATCAGTGCAAAAAATAGTCTGAACTGGCTCTCCAGTTACTTTGTCTTCTGCTGCCTCATCACTGGCATTTCTTGCTTTCACTTTATCAATTTTATCCTAAATGCTGCTCTAGTAATCATCTACATTATGGACAGCCTATATTACAATCTATTCATTAACCTTTCATTATCTTCATTATATCCTCATTCCTGACTTCAAAACTCTGTTCTCATTAGTGGCTATTTTCTCTGCAGTTTCTTAAATCTGTCCTTGTTTCTTTAAGTTATGTGTCCTTCAGCTTCTTCTTTCATTCCTGTTTCTAGCCCTCAAATTTTGAAGTCTTTGGATTTCTGAAATAAGTGTGAACATGCAAGAGTGAAAATGCTTGCAGTCAAATAAACTTCTCTACCAGAAACAGTCAAGGAGACCTTGGTGTAAATTTTCAAAGATCATCTTCACACTACCTTCTGAATTTTCTGACTAGTTACTAATTTAATGTTTTTGGTTCCTAAAGTTCTCAAGAGTTAATAAAACATGAGCAAGCATTGTTAGCCTCATTTTTATAGTGGTTAGGAAGGGTAGATGTAAGGTCAGTTAAGGTTAAGGTAAAGGTGATCCCTGATCTTATCTTGCTAAAGGTTAAATGACATTTTAATAGCAGATAGTGTAATATAATTAGTGTAATATCATAAACTCAGGACTGGGTGGACAATCCTAGGCTGATACTCACTGTCAGTTGTTCATGTCAAAGAAATACATTCTTTCCTACTGTAATACGGCAAACTGTGAAACTGCTGCTCATGCTCCATTGAGATGTGTTGATATACTTGGATAAACAAGGACTATTCATATATCCAAAGCTAAAAATATTTTCTTCTGAAGATACAGTCATGGAACAGAAACAGGAACAAAACTCACTGTTGAGTTCAGTAATAGAAAAGAAGGTACTTTTTTTACAGTTGAAAGGACTCTTTATTTTTCATCACTGCAACTGCAGCTGAGACAGGTGAACCAATAACTGGCCCTCAGATATATTAAATTATGTTTCATTGATGGCAAGATCCAGTTTCCAGCTAATACTCCATTTAGTAGATGGCTTAAAGTGCACCTTAATCTGCATTGTGCCCCAAGTTTGACATTATTTGTGTAGGGCGACACAGGTTGATAGTATTTTTTTTCTGCTGACAGGCACAGTTCTCTTCTCCATTAAAGCTTATGGATATTTATAACTCAAAGTGTTCTTGTAGTAGCTGGTAATATAGAACACTTCTCTGCAGTCTACTGTTTGACAGCTTCTATTCACTGAAATCTTACTGATAAGAATATCTATAGCTCTTAAATTTACTAGATAATTCTGCCAAGGTGGTCCTGATCCCTTAACTGAAAGGTGAAGAAACAAAAATCTAGGTTTTTTACCCAAAGTCTTCTGTCAGATTCTTAATAGCACTAATAGACTCACCCTACTTAGACAAACAGCAAATCAACTCCGACTCCCTCATCACTCTTTTCTACTACTTCAAAACACAGACTGTCACCATCCTTGCCGAAAACATTGTCATCATAGATACAAATTAGAATTCATTTAATCCATGCTTTATAATGCATAAACAGTATAAAACCCCAGCGCATTAAGAAGAAGGAAAATAGAATCAGAATTAGAGTATTATAGAAACTTCTATAATACATTGGAATGAACCTTTCCAATACATTGGAAGAACCTTTGGAGATCATCTGATCCAACATCCTGACCCAGATCAGTTTTATTATGCCCCCAAAACACCCAGGAGTTGAGACTCCAGAGTCCCTCTATGTATTCCATTTAATGCAGGACTAATATTTATCAGCATTCCAGTGAATAAAGATATTGATAATGTCTTGCCTGATAACACCCAAGCTTCAGCTTGTGGCTGTTGCCTGTCAGCAAGTCCAGGTATCTCAGCTTCTCATCACAAACCCCAGCACATTTTACCAGCTATACTGCTATGAGAGACTCCAAAATCCTTGCTAAATTATTTTATATCCACCACTCTTACCTCATCCATATAGCTAGTCACTTTGTCTCTGAAGGCAAACTGCTGCAGGGTCCTGATCACCCTGATTGCTCTCTGACAGTTTCTCCACAGCAGTCTTGAATAGGAAAACCAAAAGCTGGACACAGGAATTCAAATGTGTCCTCATCCAGTGAAATGGAATATTAATTTCCTTTGATCTTTCATTCAAAATTCCCCTAATGTAAACCTGTATGCAGTTTGCCTCATACATGTTGAGAGCACAGTAGGGGCTCATATTCACAGTGCCTGCTGTATCGCCATGTCCTTTTCAGCAGGGATACCATTCAGCCAGTTGGCTTACTGCTGTATTGAGCTACTCCACCACAGAAACAGATTTGAATTCCTCATGGCTAAGCTGCATAGGCTTTCCTTTGGCTCAGTCCTCTAGCGTCTCAACAACACTCTGAGCAGAAGTTCTGCAGTTTATTTGTGTCAATCAACACAAATTCAATTTAATATCTTCCACTGATTTGATGGAAATTCTTGTCTAATTATTGAGATTGCTGGCAAAGATACAAAACAATTATGACCCCATGGGCTGTTTGGCTCATTACCAGTTTCCACTGGCCATCATATCAATGATTACTACTTTCTGAGCACAGACGTGCAGTCAATGCTCAGCCTACCTAAAAGCACACCGAGCCCATCCTTCTTCAGTTTACCAGCTATACTGCTACGAGAGACTGCAAAATCCTTACTAAATTATTTTATATCCACCACTCTCACCTCATCCATATAGCTAGTCACTTTGTCTCTGAAGGCAAACTGTTTTAATAAACATTATCAGTTCCTGATAAAGCTTTGTTACTTACTTGCCCTTCAATGTTTAGAAAAAATACTCAGAATGTTTCCAGGGACCGAGATGAATCTCACTAGCCTGCAATTGCCAGATGTCTCTTTCCAACATTTGTAAAGCTTGGCATAATATATATTTATATATATATATATATTTCATTTGTAATGCAGAGTGCATTCAGAATGCATCAGATATGGGCCACAAATAAGTCATGGCTTCACAATAACCGCAGCTATGTGCTTCAGCAGTTCCAGACCAATCTCACTCAGGGTTTAGAGTATATCAAGATCCTCCAAGTGCTTCCTAACTTGCAGCAATTCCACTCTTGCTTTCCCAGGTTTGCCTGGTTTCCGCAGCCTTTTCCTATAGGCACTAATATTGGGAGACTGGAAAATACTTCAGACTTATCCATGTCATCCATCACTAGGCCATCTCCTGTTCAATAGCAGACTTTTTTTTTTTTTTTTTTTTTTTTTTTTTTCTGAACAGAATCTCTTTTTGTTACTCTCCATGCTGCTATACACTTTTAACTTTGGTCTTTGGCCCTCCTGTTTTCCTGCAAGTGAGCAACGTTTCTCTTCTGTGCCCATCCTCGTTTGCTATATCTTCCACGTTCCCAAGTTCATCTAACATTAAAAATCTATTATTTCATATGTTACAGTATTGACACTTGCATTGCATTTGTGTGCAAATACAGGTTGCAAGTGATGTTTTGATGCCATGTACAGCAAATTAATAGTGGACTAATGTAAATATATGTATATTTGTATGTATAGAGACAGACAAATATGTACAAAGCCACTTATTAAAGCCCACCAAGTGAAGCATGTACAGCAAGCCTGTGAGCAAACTGCATGACCAGAAAATCAAAGTTACATTCTTTCTCAACAAGAAGAAACTAATTTTCTGTAATTTAGGTATATTTGTATTCAAATCAAAACTTATTAATTGTATCCCTCCACTGTGACACCTCTAAAATCTGTAGCACTTTTCCAACTACCATCACTTATTTTTCACACCCACCTTAGAATATACAAACCATTATTCTAGAGTCTTTTTTTTTTTAATCTTCATTTTCTGTATATCTTCCTCTTGCCAAACAACTTATATAAGACTTTCAAGCTTTTTCCTGATCCCTTACTTCAAAAATAGCATCCAAAGGAGACACTTCTCTTAATGATTCATTCACCCTGTAAATGTTAAAACCACAATTTCTGTCTGCAACATTGTCTTTAGTTTTTCTTATTAGATCAGAACACCTGAATGTTTTTTAGTGAAACATTTGTCTAGATTTTCCACTTTTAACAGTTCAGTAAAATCCATTTTCTATTTTAGAGCAACATATCCTGTCTTGAAATAAATCTATTGCTATTTTAGCGTTTAAAATTTCAAGACTCAAATTGAAAGAAAATGGTTCAATTCTTCCAAGCTTTTTATTCATTTTTTTTTCTTTGATATATTTATGACATGAAATCTTAGAACAGTTTTTCTGTCCCTTTCAGTAAAGGAGCAAACTTAGGGAAGAATAAGAAACATTTCCATCCACTACTTAA
Source organism: Tragopan temminckii (assembly GCA_028571105.1). NCBI lineage: Eukaryota > Metazoa > Chordata > Aves > Galliformes > Phasianidae > Tragopan > Tragopan temminckii. The sequence goes on from JAOWBP010001760.1 coordinate 79,784,060, forward strand.
ATCAGCTCAACTACATGAAGTTTGTATAATTTCTATGTTTACATTGAATTTATCTGTAATTAGTATAGGAATAGAAAAAAACAGAAAATATAAAAATGTTGATTTTCCCTGTGTACTTAGAACCACCTTGGAAATAGAGTTCCCCCCTTCAATTTACATGAGTTCTTTAAACACTGGACATTTTTCTCATATTTGAATAAAATATGCTGTATTTCTTTTTTCCAGTTCCCCTGGGAAAATGTAAGCCAGCATTTATGGAGTCTTTTATGACATGTAGAGGAATTGAATTCTTGGAAAATTACAAGAAAGTCCTGCTTCCTGCTGAAATACAGGAGGAATTCTACCTGTAAGACAGCAGTCACAACTAAACTTTTAATGCAGTAATATGCAAGAACACATTATTGGTTTACACTTATATACTTTTCTCTAACATTGCAAGTACTATCTTAAAGCTCTGTTTGTTTTTTTTTTTTGTTTGTTTCTTTGTTTGTTTGTTTCATTGTCTTTGATCACTGTTATTTACATGTGAGATGCAAGGTTTTGTAATTTTTTATAATATCTTTTACCCACTCATCTTAGAGATATTTGCCAAGATTTTCAAAAAATTTTAAATATTATATTCTTATATTAAATTAAAATAGGTATATACACAATAAAGGTGGTGTTGACTTCATATTAGAGAAACAAAAAGTATTTTTTTTTTGTTCTAATTTAGCTTTTATGGTCCTTTGATAGGGGCAACAGAGTTGATGAATGGATGTTAATTGCCAGTGTATGTCTCAGCAAAACTGAGTGGAAATCAAGGTTAATGTGTCTTCTCCTAAACTTTTAATATTGTTCCTCTGGAGGATCAAGTTCAAATCGCTACAGCCAGCAACCTCTGCACAAACAGGTTAATTTGTGATTCAAATGTATAACTCCACACGAAAAGAGGTATAAGCAGTATCTTTAATACTTAATGACTAGCAGTAAATTTATGTTTGAGAGGAAGATACTTATTTCAGCCTTTCTTGAGAGAGCCTGATTTTTCTTGTATCACAAGCAGTTTACAGAAATCACTGTTTCTTACTATGTCTGTGGAGCCTAAAGCTGTTAAAAAATGAACGTATCTAAGTATCTGAGCTCATAATTCAAATTAGATTACATTGAAAGCTTAACATTGGAGGTACTAAGGACATGGCAACGTGGAACAAAATCAGTACAAAAAGGTTATTCTCTAAAGAAAGTGTCAAACAGAAGCAGTCAGATACCAAGATCAGAATGAAAATGCAGTGTGGGAGCCTTTTGAAGAGAGCAGATTTATTATTATTACAATTTTCATATATTGCCAAAGGTACAGAGAAAATGAGGTCACAAGAGACAAGAGTCACAAAACTGTGATTCCTTTTATATCAAAATGACTCTCAAAGGCTTTCTTAAACAAGAGTGGAAGATGATGTACTTACTCATGGAGAATTGCATTAGGATTCCAACCAGGAAAAGACAAGTAGCACATAACTAAGGAAGAAACACTGCCTTTATAGAACGTACTAGTGCTTTGCTCATGCATTTCACAGAGTGATGACACATGCTTCCAGTAATGCAAAATAAACTCAGTTAAAAAGGCGTAGGACTCTGCACCTTCAAAGGAGATTCCTAAGAAGGGATATGATGAAGGTCTGTAAGTTCCTGTTCACATTCTCCATGCTACTCGTGAAGTGACTACTGGCTAGTGCTCACAACAAGGAATAGGAATGGACAATAAAAATACCAGCCAAAGTGTGCAGAATAGGCAGAGGAGACTACATTTGCATGGAGGGCATGACTATGCTCTGGAACTTTTATTATTCTAACTTATTGTCTACGTGTGCCAAAAGCAGCAAAGAGAGGTCAGACAAATTTCAACAAAGGCTGTATTCTCTCTATAACTACACCTCTTTTTTCTCAGGTGATAAGTGATAGGATGTGAGGAAGCAGTCTCAAGATCAGCCAAGAGAGTCACAGACTGGACATTAGAAATAATTTCTTCATGGAAAGGCTGGTGAGGCATTAGAAAGAGCTGTCCAGGAAGGTGGTGGAGTCCCCATCCCTGAAGCTGTGTAAGTGATATATGAACATATGCTTGAGGATGTATGTTAGCTAGGCTGATTGGCTGGACTTGACCTCAGAGGGTCTTTTCCAACAAGATTCTATAAAAAGTTGTTTAATGGTGAACTGTGTGTACAGTCCTTAGCATGCCTAAGTAACGTAGTGCCAGAAAACAGGAAGATAGTAGTAGAACTGTACTAGTCCTCCTATAGAGGACTTCTGGGCTTTGGTTATTGCTATCAGAAACAGGATACTGGTCAAGGTGCAACTTTTGTGTTATTCTGTGCTTGTTTCCTCTCCACTGTGTGCTTTTGTTTAGAGGAGAATTTCTCAAGGGAAGGATGAAAAGAGGTGTTCAGATCTCAGTGATTGTCAGTCACATTGACTTTTGTGTCTCTGAACAATTTTCACTTAGTTTTTATTGATTAACCATTATTATTAGATCAACGTTGTTATAGTTGAGTGCATAACTTAAAATTAAAATTCACTGTTTGAAAGTATTTCATTTTGAATACTGGTATTGAAAATAATTTTCAAACAGGCTAAACCAACTAAAAGTTGTGTTTGCATCTCAGGAAACTTCATCTGGTCTTTTTTTTTTTCTTTTTTTCTTTTTTTTTTCCCCCCGAACATTTAAGAGGAAATGACAAGTATGATTAAAAAGAAAGACTTGAAGGGAAAGGATAGTCAGCATCTCCATTATGCAATATAGCTTCTATACAATTAAAAAAAAAAAGGAACCAAAACATCCATGACCCAATTTGTCTCTAAATAATGCTTATTCAGTATTCAGTAGTTTTCAAAAATTTCACTTTGCAAAAGGAATATAGAGAAAAGGCAAGGAAATGTTTTGTCCAAATATTGTGTTTTTGCACAGAATAGGGCATGTTGCTCCTAAATTTAGACCTCAGATTGCCACTAAATGATATTAACTTTTTATTACCTTGTAATTTTGAATAAATTCTGCAGTCTCATTCAGTAACATTACAATACTGTCAAACTCAGACAAGAGTGTTTATGACTTCCTTTTTTCAGCAGGGCAGGGATTAGCACCTTATAGTTTGTCCAGTTTCCTCTTATACAGTAATATTTATAGTGTGTTTGATTAAATATGTAAAGTACAGGTGCCAATGGTGTCTGACTATTCTGATGGTTAATGGTGCTTTATAGATCCAGAGTATTTGGAAACTCCATCTTTGTGAATGACTTGTCACATATACGTATGTGACAGTACATGTTTACACCTATATATATATGTTGTTACATGTATGTATATACACAATAATAAAACACACAGTCATATAAATAATGAGTGATGCCTGTGAAGAAATTGAAAAGCTTCATCTGTAAAACACAGTGTAAGTCAAAAAGGATTATTATGAAGTTTGAAAAGATGACAGAGGTTTTTTTTTAATATGAAACTGTCAGTTTTATGCTAAAATCTAGTTTGAGGTTTCTGTAACAGATCTATCATTGACAGTTTTCCTTTTTTTTTGTGATAACTTCGAGAATTTCTGACATTTTTGCAACTAATTTTTTTCAATTTCTTTTGAGATTGTTGAGACACTAATAACTGCGGTCTGCTTTTAGGATTACTTAGAGACATCTTCCGCTCCTCTTTAGAATAAAAAAGCCAAAGGATAGTCACTCTTCTGCTAGAAATTCAAATCCAATTTCCCTAGTCTGAAGACACTATTGTCTTTTGAGATCACTTTTAAAACAGTGGCACCCTGAGGCAATGGGCCAGAAGCAATAGTGTCTGCAATTAGTGTCACATTCTATCCAGACCAGAAGGGTAATGTGTTTTGTTTTTGCAGAAACCTTATTGGCTATGTAACTCAATTTTATGATGATGTTTTAAGAATTCCCATGTTATATACTCTGAAAAGGTCTGCATGCTCATTAAAGAATTGGTCAAACGGTATCTTAAGGAATTTGAACAGAAATTGAATGTACATTTAGAGACATCTGCCAGAGATTTTTTTTTTATTTTTATTTTTTGGTAGTGAAATAAAAGGGTGACATCTCAATGGAATGTCTCAAGAGGCGTTAGTGTATAAAGATGGTAAAACCTGCCTATTGATTGCTATCATTGATAGATTATTGAAACTGCTCTGAAAGCTAATGATTTCAATCAGGATCTCAGTCTGTGAATACCTGTGAAGAATCAGCATTTACTCACATGGGTTTGGCATAATATTCTAGCTAAAACAGTAGTTGGCAGTAGATATCAAAAGAAAAAAACCTACAATTTATAGAATTCTAGGATGAAATTCTGCCTCAAGAAAAGACAATGGGGATTACGTTAAGCCCGAATTTCAAAAATAGAAGAGTTTTTTACAATAATTTAGGCTGACTTAGTGAAAATGTAATGTCTGCATCAAGTCCAAAACATCTACACCTGCTTAAATGATAGGCTTCACATCTGCTGACATCCTCTGTTAAGCAGTGGCTAATTGCTTCCATTGTTAATAATTACCACTAGTGATGGCATTTGCCTTAATGACCTTTCAACACCTTCACTGTAGAGATTCATCAGATTTAGCTGTGGCTTCTGAATATATCTCCACTTCTTGTGAATGTCCCAACCCCCCATTCTCTACAACTGCCTCTATGCTCTCAGTGCTCTGCTGCTTTCTGGTTCATGGTTTTAGACACCTACTTGACTTTATAGTGAAATGGAAAACAAAAATGCATATTAACATGGTTTATACTTAGATGTAACACATTAACTGGAAATCTCAAGGAACTGCAAGATTAAGTTCTTTAATAGAATCAAGATTTTGGAAAATATCATCTGGTAAATTCTGTCCCTCAAATATTTCATTGCAGGCCATACTCGTATGGCATCCTTTACAGTCACATACAGTTTGACCAGCATGAAGTTTTTCTAGAAATGCAGCCAAAGCATACTTCCAGAATGGATTTGAAATAAAAGGGACAATTAAACCAGCATTTCTCAATCAATTTCCAATCTGAAAATCAGATATAACTGTTTTCTGAGAAAGTATGAATGCTTTTCAGAGCATCCGCTAAAACACTGAAATAGATTTAAATAATGCATGTTTGGTAAAGAAACACTGCCTTGCAAAAAAACAAAAAACAAAAACAAAAAAACCCCAATAATAATAAAATTAAGCAATCATATAATTTCACCAACTTATGGAAATTAATAAAAACTTCATTCTCACCTGGTTTTGTTAAACAAAAATGTCTAAGTAGAATAACCACCATTACAAAGGACTGTGCAGTACTGAGCTTTCACAAAAACTACTGTACGTGTTTTGCGTGCCCTTCAGCCCACAAACTCTTCACAGAGTGCCTAAGTTATAAAGTTAACAAAAAAATCCGTAAGAAGATTTTAAAATAATAATTATGAAAGAGAAGGTATGTGTTCTTATATAAGCATAGCTTATCTGTTTTTTAATACGCTGGCTTATGAAGTCTTTTTTGAATTCTCTGATTAATACAGATTTAGTGTGCTGCAAGATATATCACCAGTTGAACACTGGTGCTAAAATAAACATTTTGCCCTGTTTACATTAGTAATAGGGCAGTAGAACCATTAATAGCATAACAAAACAGAACAGAAAAGATATTTCAGAAATAAAACACAAGGTTTATTACCATCATAGACATAAATATTTCAAATTAGTAGGAGCAGATTAGGTTTTGGAAGTTAACTGGAAGGAAGAATAAGATGCAGATAGCACTGGATAATATGATCACTGAATAAGAAAACCAAATGTGTTGGAACCAGGATAAATGATGCAGAAAACAGAAATCCTAATGGCATTACTACTTTTGGTGAGGCAGGACAGGAGAATTTCATTTGGGAGACAGCAAAAGAAATAATAATAACTTGAATAGAAGAAACTAAATAAAATCTTTTAAATTATTTAAAGAAAAAAAGAGAGAGATGCACATACCAGTACCTCATTAAAGATGAAGTTCTCATATTTTACATGTTTAAAAACATTTTGCATTGTGATTTGTTCTTGTTATTCTTTTTAGGTGCTCAGACTACATTTTAACATTCTTTAAATCCAGAAGTGAAAAGGAAATATGAGTCCTCCTGTCTGATAATTGCTGTATGAATTCTGTCACCAGACATTTTTGAAGATACTCTTAAGCGGCCCCAGGAATCTGTGAAAGAACTGGTTACTACACAAATGCACTGTGAAATGAGCTGCATTCTGGGCTTATTTATTGTTTTCCAAAGTTCAGAAAATTCATTTTCAGCAACCCACTGATTTTACCCACCTGGTCCTCACTGTTGATAATATTGTTGAAAAAGTAAGCCTAGTTTCCGCTTTGCCTCCCGTACATTAGCACAGATGTCTCTGGATTGAAACTCCTTCAGAAACAGGTCAGCCGTATCTCAGTCTTACTTTAAAACTTATGTCATCAACAGAGCTTCTAAAGGTAAGTCACTGTTGAAATAAGAAATTAATTTATTTGAAAGATTTTAATGATTTATAATCATGTTTTTACTTCTATGGCAGGGTGTTGATGTTTGTTATTTCCCACTGGAAAAAAGAAGAGAATGAAAAGGGGTTATTTCAGTGATAATACAGGCAACTTAGGTTACAGATTCTCAAGAGGAG
>JAOWBP010001760.1:79790833-79810413 GCA_028571105.1 Tragopan temminckii
AGTAACATAAGAAATATTGAAGCTAAAATAAGCAACTTGAACAACAAGAGGAAGCTTGCAGTTCTGTACTACACAATGAGAAACTAGACATGAAATAGATGAATGAATAGATGATTCTATATAGACAAAATAGAAAATTATATCTATGTATATGCATGTGTATATTATTTTGTTGCATGGCCTTAAGCAGATTACACGCTCTTGGAGAGAAATCCTGGCCTTGCTACTCTTGCTCTTAACTTAAATAGAATCAGGACTTCACTCTGGGTCTCATATTCTGAAGGCGAGAATAAAATGAGTCCCCACCTTCTTCATGAGTGTATCGCAAGTTGACACATGAATGTTTAGTTCATAAAAATTAGTTATGTTAATTAACTTATTTTCGTAAATTCAAAGATTCTAAAACAAATCTTTGATAATAGCAGAATTTGAACAAAATTATCCTTTTCTATCATCATCTCTAGTTACAGTTTTTTTTTTTTTCCCCAGTAGTTAATCCCAACTGATAAATGAAATATAGTGTAATCAGATGGATTAATTACTTAATTATGTACTCTTCATTTTTACATTAACTCTCTGGAAAAAAAAAAGAAAATCTTTAATGGGACCCGAGTCAACAAAATTTCAGGAACTAACTGAAGTCAGTATTTCATTCCTTTTAGAGCTATTTGACTATTTTGTATGTTTGCTCTTGAGAAGAATTGTATCATTTGTCATCATCATCTTCATTACTTGAAATTTTATTTCAATTCTTTAAATAACACAAACAACTTATGAGAAACATATATGCCTTTACAAGATAGATAGGTCCCCAAGCCAGAGTACATTCTCAGAAACGCATCAGTAAAAACAAAAGACTATGGTGAATCACAGAAGGCATCCACTCTATCACTAGAGTAGATAGTAAGAATGGGAGCATAAGGATCTGACAAGGAGCTGTAGTGGGCTATACAAGTGCAAGTATTTGAGTTTTCAGTCACAGTTTTAATTTGAATGTTTTTCCCTCCTTTTACAACCACATTATGTTTTTTTTAATCATACTGTTGAAAACTTTACCTTTAATTAAGGATGAACTTAAATTTAAAAAATATATATATATTTACTGCAGTTAATTGGAAGTCTTGAAAGATGCAGTACATGACAAGAATATTAAGGAGTGAACAGAAAGAAGGTAAGAAGAGCAATCTTTTGTGCTCTTCAGGGTGAATGTCCTATCTACTTTAACAGAACGTTTTAAAAGATAGTAAGACAATAAACTAATGCATGCAATATAAATAGCATGATTAGAAATATGAAAAAAGAAAATAGATGCCCTACACAAATCAATAAGTTTAAGATGATCAGCAAGATATGATGCTAGAACAGACAGAAGATATAACCTTCTGAATATTGTTAATATATATAATTAACAGAAGAATATGCAAATTTCAGGAAAAAATAGGAAGCTGTATTGAACATCTCAGCAACACCTACTTTTAAGGTTATTACAGTCAGGACATACAGAGTAGGTGAGAAAGATTTCAGAATAAAGAACAATGATAAGAGAAAAATAATATAAGATCATGATACATTTTTTGGGAAAGCCTGATTTAGAAGAAACAATATGGATGTAGAGAAGATACAATGAAGGAAATATTTCTAAAAACATATTGTGATGTTTTGTTACAAGCTGTAACATTTTGGAAGAACAACAGGAAGAAAACATTTCTTTCCTCCATCTACATGCTCAAAGCTGAGTACAGCCACTGTTCAGTGGTTCAGGAACCATCTGGTTCTCCAACTGAGATTATAATGTCAGAAAAGGATAGGTAAAACAATAAAATAAATATTTGTAAATAATTGGCTCCCTCAGTTAACCCCTGCTGTATCATCGCTAATGCATTTTCTTACCCTTATTTCAAAAAAAAAGAAAAAAAAAAAAGAAAAAAGTTCACCTCCTTTCTCAAAAATCTACATTTTATCATTTAAAAATGTGTGATTCTTCTGCTATTCACTCCCTTTTTAACACTTAATTTAATCTCAACTTATCATTTTATCTCTGTGGATTGTATTCAAGATTCCTCCTTCCTACTTATCATCTTCTCTTCAAAAACTTGAGAGTTTTTTTAATACTGCTTCATCAGTGATTGATTGAAACTTTGTTCAAGAAGGTTAGAAAAATGTTTTAATCATGAAAAATGTAAGAAAAAGCTAAGGTAAGCTGTGCAGTAAGTATTGCAAAAAGATAAACCACATCCAGAATACAAGCTCAGCTAGAAGTGGATCTATACCATGTTGTAATCATATCTTCGCAAAGGCAGATATTTAGCCCTATTTGGTTTGGTTTCTGAAATAAGTACAAAGAAGCTGAAAAACACTGGAGTAGGACAAAGATAAAACTAAGAAGCAGCATTTTGATTAGAATGTGACAAGAAAATGGTTCAGACCTCAGGAAAATGAAGTTTCATTTTCGTTCCTATTGCTGTTAGTCACTGTGGAAAGGGACTCATTAGGGAGATAATGTGACTCCATGGTATCTCCTTATAAAACTAACCGTAAAAATACTGTCTAACTGTTCAGATTAGACATAGGAATTTTGCACTTTGTCACTGGTTTTTCAAGACACGCAATTTAATTTTTTTGTTATTTATTGCCTTACACTTTATTTTCTCCACTGCACTGACTAGTGTTCTCTAAACATCTTATAGATTTCAGGCATTTCTTCTTGTCAATATGCTCAGTACTCATCACAACAGTACCACCTACCATTTATAGGAAAAGGATGTCAACCTCTGCATGTCATGCTGCATATGGATTCTGAAATCCCTGTTATGCTTGTATCGAATTTGTCATGCATAACTGTCCTTATATTTCATTCAACACTATTGTTTTCTAGCTATCGTAGAAGACAACTGCTGGGAAAGTATTATTTGTATTTTAGTATGTACTTCCTTACTTTCAACAGTTCACATTTATGATATATACTGTGACATATACCACCACTTCATTGTGGTAAACTGTCAAGAAAAAAAGTATTTTAGTCAAAGTACAGTAACTATAGCCCTTTCATTTTCAAAATGAGACTTCATTTTTGGTTTTGCGATATAACTTCCATGGAGATGCTCTGAACTTTTCTCACCTGCTTGAATTTGTTGAACTTTTAAATTTTGTTTTAGTGATCTTTTCCCTTCTTAAATCTTACACCTTGTTTCTAATTTAACTCCTTTTAATAATATGAGCAAGTTTATGATGTTATTTTACAGCTTTCACTTGGTTGTGAATAGAACTCTCATAAAGTATTTTTTTGATTATCATGGGACTGCTCTCAAAAATCCCTACTGATAACTTTTCATAGAGCTGATTTTCAGATAGAAAGACAAAAGAAGACTATTGGGTCAGCTAGTCTGACCTACTGTACCTCAACAAATCATTACATTCTACTCAGTAGTACTACCTAAAATATGTTAGCTTGCACATAAGCTTGAACATATTTCTTCTAAAGTCTGTATTGGTTTGGGGAACTGTAACATTATGGAAAGTACAACAATGACAGCAGAGTAGTAAGGTCCTAGGCTGCAACATGTAAAGATTTGCTCAAATGCAACAGCCACAAGCACAGAAATAAAGACAACACTTACCTTCAGAAGGCCTCAGGTACAGAGGGATTTTGAGAGAGATACCTTTGCCTCCACTGCCAACCCTTAAATGAAGTCTGGGTAGTGGTGGACCCTGACTCCACCTCCTTCTGGTCACTCAGGTGCACTGCGTGCACCTGAGCTCCCCTGGGTTGGCCCTGCCTTCCCACCAGGTGCTCCATTATGGTTCAGGCCATGACTTAGCATTTCCACTAAAGGAGCAAAGAAAGAATTTAGCACTAGCTGTAGTAACTTTACAGAAGTTAATCACATTCCTTTTACTTGGATTTCCAGATGCTCAGCTTTCAGTCACTGGTTCTTGTCATGATTTCCTCCGATTACTAAACCCACTTTTTTTATATGGCATTTTTATACATGAATGGTAACTAATCACTAAAAGTATGTGACCTCACAGCAGTAGTTCTTAGTAGACTAAATCCATGGAATTGTGCAATTAAACGTGCAGGATCATCCTCAGACTTCCAGTCATTTTTGTCTTTCATTCCCTTTGCCACTATTTTGAACACTGCTTTGTATATATATATATATACATATGAATTATTTTTAAGAACAAAATAAGCAGTTCAAATTTTGCTTATGTGTTTACTGACACCTTGCCATTAGCTGCAGTAAATCAATATGGCTCTGTGCCATAATCTACTCCTCTTTAGTGCCATCTTCTATTCATAGAAGGTCTTTTCAGTAGTTAGTCCTTGACTAACTCTCTCATCCAAGATGATTTGAATTCAGAGTACAAGAATTAATAAGACTATATTGCTAATATTGTCTCATTCCATTTGAGTTTTCTCCTACCTACCCATTATATCTTGCATTATAATATAACTTTATAAATTCTGAGTTGGTACAGCACTTTTCAAAAATTGAGTTCATAATGAGGCCTCCTCCATAATTAAGAAGTTTTTTTGATAGAACATCTTCAATACATATGGTATATATATTACATCTACTTTCTGTTACTGACGTGGCAATTCTGTTGAAAAGCTGCAGTCAGAGGCCAGATATTCCAGATACTGGGAAAGGAATCTCAGTTGATGTAAACAGTGACAACTTCATCACCCATAATAGAGCCATGACAGTTTATTCCAGTGGAGTAACTGACCATAAGAACTCGAATCCCCAAATTATTCCGTTATCGGGAGATTCAAGTTTCCGTGAAAGGACAATATTATTATTCTTGAGTGATAGTGTCAGGGGGATTCAATTTGCTCCAATCAGACCAGGAGATGTGCTAGTGCCTCTTTGAAATTAAGGTCATGCTCAGAAAGATTCTGCAGAAAAGACCTTAGGAGCAAGATTGGGGTATAAATAAATTACATTATTATAACTTACTTATCAATGATGGACATATCCTGCAAATAGGTAAGTGCAGTATCTTGATGTATTTATTTGGAGTTTTGTGGGAACAAATATTTTCTGGGATGAATTGTTCTTAATTTTTCTTTCATGGTTTAATAGGTTTTTTGTTTTGTTTATTTAAGACATATAGTCTGTGATTTTACTGGGAAACTAGTTTTGTAGTATGACAGTTGTCTTACTTTTTATTTTACTGAAGAGAAACATCATATTTTCTTCCCTGATTCCTCTGATATTTCTTCTGCTTTCTATGACTTGAACTATTTAGTTGGCATTCTTTTTGCTGAAAAAAAAGATATACTGCATTGATCCTTGACGCTATTGGTTAATAAAAAAAAAAATATTTCTTGCCTTTTTAGCAATAGTTATATTTGCTAAAATCTTCCTTACTTTTGATTGTACTTTTTCCTTTATTGTCCTTTACATTAGTTTCCTATGGCTTGTAGGCAGGAGCCCTGGCATGCAAGTCAGACAGAAAATTATAAAGATTAACAACATTATAGAATGCTGAAAAGGAGACATCAAGGCTGAACAGCATGATTTTATTTTACTTTAAAATGCCACCATATAGCATGTGTTTAAAAAGCTTAAACCAAGAAAATATTTATATGGAAACAAGATAGAGTTGGATAGTGAAAAACAAAGATGAACTAGAACAGAACCTTCTTCCCACCCACCCCTTTCTCATGGGTCAACTTTACTCCTTTATTTTCAGATCTTCCTACTCTCAGCAGCACAAGCTTGAGGAATGGGGGTTATAGTCAATCCATAACAATTTCTCTTTGCTGTTCCTTTGTCTTCACACTTTTCCCCTCTTCCTCCTTGGGACACAGTCCATCAGACTGCTCAAGCATGGATGGTCCTTGGACTGCAGTTCCTGCATGGTCTCTCTATGACCTGTGGTCTCCTTCAGGACACATCAATTGTTGCACTGTGGGCTCCACCACGGGCCTCCCTTGGGCTGCAGAGAGCTTCTGCATTGTGTCTGGAGCACCTTCTGCCCTCCTTCTGTACTGGCCTTGGTGGCTACAAGTTTTTCCACTCAGTCCTCCATCTACCTCACATTATTTTCTACCCTTTCATAGAGGCCAAGGCTGATGGCTCTGATTGCCACTGGACAGCAGTGGGGTCCATTTCTGAGCCAGCTCTGTCCAGCACAGGGCAGCACCTGATTCTCTTCACAAAGGCCACTCCTGCAGCCTCCCTGGCTGCCAACACTTTGCCACAAAAACCCAAAACAATATCTATTCTGTAGTATTTTTCTCTACATAAATAAAAGTTAGAGATGGAAAGTATCTGTCATTTTATTATATCAAAATTACTTATTCATATTTAATGCATTTTCCCAATCTTTTTGATTTTCTTCTTCTTTTCAGCCTGATGTTCTTATGCCAAGGAATACATCCAGTGGATTCTTTAAGACTTTTTATGGGCAAATCACAACCATGCTTTATGTCAAGCAGAGCACACAATGACTTAAAACTATTCCATCACCTTAGGCACCTCAGTAGCCTCTCCAGGTCATTTACTGCTTTGACCACATCTCATAGTCACTCCAAAATAATCAGTAAAATGTCCGTGCCAATCAAAAAAAAAAAAAAAAACTTTCACGAAAGAATAGCCTTTATAGAAAGAAAATGACTTGTTTCCTGATACTGCTTTTGTTCTGTCATAGTAACAGTACTATGGAGCACATGGAGCACGCACAGATCTTGTGAAAGCCTTCGTGCATCAGGAAGAGGAACAATTAATTGCTCACTAAAGTAGTTTTGTCTTCTTATTCACTGTAGAGCTAGCTCCTGAAGTACAATGCTTAATGACATACTGTGACAATACTGTATCACATCCAACCTTCATCCTTTCTTCAGAGCTGTTTCTGAACTTCTGTTTGAATATATATATATTTTCCACAGAACATGTGAGAAGCCAGACAAAGTTTCCAGTACTTCAGCTTACTAGAATACTAAATACTGTTAGGACAGGTTTCTGACTCCTCACTTTAGCTAGCATAGTGTTATGCACGAGTGATTAATCAATATAGGTAAAGAAAACACACAGGTAGCATGAAGCAGCCAGATGAGATTAAAAGCTACTGAAGCTATGGGTTTGCTTGCTTTCAGATGTCCTCTTGATAGTAAACTCAACTTATTCCTGTTGACACTGATTTCAAAAGTCTATTAATTAACGTGGCTTCTTTTTTATCCTGTAACCTAGTTTTCTAGTGCAAACATTTCTGAAGAGAAAAGCCAGAGGCTGTGCCAAAGTTCTTTGGGAATTTGTCACTGGATTAAAATTCACCTTTAAGTAAATAAGCCACATCCTCAGAGAATTACATTTTGTAACATAGTGCATTTCCTTTGATTCCTTTGATACTGATGGCAAAGAACTTTCTATTTTGACTGATTTAGTGAGTACTTGTGTATGTGACAGGTATGCTGCTGTATGCTGCAGTAGAGAAACTGACAAACAAACGTAGAGTCAGGATAAAGAGTACCTACATTCTGTTTTATTCTCTGTGGTGGACTTCAGAGGGCAAAATACTTCACACTGAAGCCCTGCATCCTCTGTAGATCTAACATATATATAATTTCACTCTAGAAAGCACAAAACATACTGTGTTTTGTTTCTTGCAATGTTATGTTGCACCACAGGCACAGTGCTCTTTGGGTGCTAGACAAATGACTGTGTGGACATTAAGAAAATGTCTTATAATCAAAGATGTGTAAATTTAGGGAAATTTTCATGAATCGCTTCTATTTGAAGTCAGGATTGTGAATAAGGAGTGTTACACAAATGCTGTTGTGGTTACACAGTAATGTGGGTACACAGTAATACACCTGACGTAACAAACTCTCTGCCAGGCTCCTGGTCTCCCAATCAACGTGAGCACATCTACACTCCCGCTATGAGAGCCATGGCCTCTGCTGTTCCTAGAAGACACATAAATCTGAATCTAGACTTTGTTTAAGTAGATTATCTCTAGTGTATGTGAGACAAAAACATTTTTAGAATGGATTTATGTCTGGAACCAGGTATGCAAATGAACCTAAGCTTTGTTTTCAACATAGCTCAAAGCACGTCACAAATTCTAATCATGCATTATTTGGCCTGCATGACTGAGGTAGAGGATGTTTTGTTGGGCTCTTTTTGTTTGTTTGTTTTGAAATCTTTTGTAATACAAAGTAAACTAGTGATATAAAAATTGAAAAGCAAATGACATAAAAAAAAAAAAATCAGCAAATTCAACCCTCCCCCCCAAAAAAGTTGAAAGGTGTCTATAATATATTTATATACTAGCACCCACAATACTCCTACTGTGTTTATTCAGTTGACTCACTTTTATAATTATTTAGCTATTTCTAGTAGGGGCCCATGAGAAGGAGGAACAAAGTTCCCTTTAGGTCATTGTTTTTCAGATTAGTAAAATCTTAGCATTCTTGGTGTCACTGGCAGCATTTTTATTAAGTCAACCTGTTACTTTTACCATTAAAACACATCTTAGTAGATATAGGTAATAGAGATTGACTTGACAGAAATGACTAAATGGATGGATGGAATTCAAAAGAAGCTCAAATAACTACTATACAGACAGCATTTACACATGTGCTTTAGAAGTCTCTCTGAAATCCTATGTCCAGGTGAATAATAAATAAAAGCATTTGTTCTTTTGGTAGTTGCTGGTGGCTCTATTTTATTATTTTCATGCTAGATGGTGAAAAATTAGAAAGCATGGCAGCAGGACATCATTATGATAGGTGAAGATCTGACAATTTGCAGCTTTAGGTACATACCCTTAAGTTTCTTCCTCGGCCAATTAAAAGTTCAACCTTTGGTATCTAGTAAAATTTAGATGAAAGTTTCATGTGAACAGCCTGTCTGTCAGGATTTCTGTATAGTATATTCTGCTCTTGGTCAGACTGAATAGGCACTGAGAAAAGTAAAGAACAATGAACACAAAGGTAAGGGTAAAATACCTAAAAACTATATAAATACAGTAATTTAAGTAAAAATTAAGTAATAATAAAAATAAGAAGTATCAAAACTCCTTTCTTCTTCTGTCCTTTGTCCTCCAGAAGTCCTTGGAACTCCTTTTATCTGAAGTCCTTAGTCTCACTCTTCTTCTGCTTTCCAGGGCTCAGTAATATATGTTTCCTTTGACCTTTATTTGTAAAGCTAGGCCAATATTTTTAATCAGGTATTTACAGTCAGGCGCCTAAATCTATATTAAGTGTCTAAATAAGGCTTGCATTTTAAATGAGCCAGGCATTAAGTCAATAGCAATTGTGGCTGCTCACTACTACTGAAAAATAACTCGGCCCTTTTGGTGCCCAGTACTTTACTCACAAGCTCAAAAACATTCACGATCATTTTGGTGCAACTTTTACCTTCACTGTGCAGTATACTCCTTATGTTAAATAAAATTCTGCTCTCACACTACCTTTGGCATAAGAACAGAGCATTCCAGGCTGACCCAAATGACAGAACACGACTAAACGTTGCACAGACATTTACTTACTTTGTGACTATTTTTGCTGTTATGAAACCACCTGACATTTTCCAATTCTCTTGCATTCATCGTACAATAAAAAATGGCTATACAAAAAAAAAACCCACATCATTATTCTGCTTTCCCTTATGCTAGGGAAATCATAGATCATACTAGTGGAAAGATGCTCTGTTTTGGATGAAAATGCTTGTTCACCTCTTGGATGTGCTTCTCACACTATCTGTCTCCCAGCTGTTGGGTCTGGATTCAGGCAGGGCTCACGGGAGGCAGATGTCTGGAGGATGTGAAGCAGCCAGGTGACTGACAGCCATCCGGACTGGACACAGCACTGACGGGTAGGGACAGAAAGAGTTGATCCCACAGGGGGAATTGATGACTTTGCTTAGGGAGGACTGCAGAGGTAGGAAAAATCTGAGGGATTTCATTTAGAGAGAATTTAAGGTTATTTCTCTACCTCTCTACAGCTCAAGGAGACTAAGAGCTAGCAGCTCTCAGCAGGCTTTATCAGTTCTGCCAGCACAGTGAAGCTGATACAGTTATGCTCATGTAACAACTCACGTGATGCTCTTATTCCAGAATCAACACTTCTCTTTTTTTTTTCCCCATCTTGTTTAAATCTTGTGTAAAGCTGAACTGTATTTAAAACAAAACAAATAAACAAGGACAAACAAACCACAAAGGATTTTTTTTTTTTTTTTAATGTACCTTGAGCAGTTTAATTCAGCCCTTGCAGTGTCATGGTATAATTCCAGCATATGCTCAGCTCACAGTGAACTGTTTCCCTTGCTTTAGGGCTAATATTGGCTGGAAATGGAGACCTGCATGAGATAAACAGCAGTAAAGCCAATCGCAGACGAGCTTAGCTAAAAGCAAGAGATACAGTCTCAGTGCACACCGAAAGACAGCGTGAAAGGCTAATATATCATGCAAATGGTGGACTAGGAGCATTTAGGCACGGATGGGCTGTGGGCTGTGCAGAAGGAGTGAATCTCTCTGCATTCAGCTATGCGCTTGTGTGTGCGCGTCTCACTCCCCCTCCACCGCTCCCCCCGTCTCCGTCTCTCCCAGACAGGCAAACAGACCCGCTTCCTCCTTTGTGCTGCCAGTCAGGTCCTCCCTCTGCAGTCCTACACGGGAAGAAGATTTATAATAGCTGCATGCCATGCCAGTGTCTCAAAGAGACAGCATCACGCCATGTGGAGGATTTTTATATGGGGTTTAACTTTGCTCCACTGAATTGGAAAGGTACTTTTTTTTTAATCTTAATTATTTTAAATACTTAATTCCTGTAACTTTTATCTCCTGCTGAATTCTGACCTCCAAATACCAGCATCTTTAAATCAGATCTGCTGTCTCAGTGCTGTAATGGCTGTGATGTCTTAATTGAAAACATGGGGATGTAAGGAATTCAAAAGTATAATTAGGGTACGTTTCATTGTGAAGCTGTGAGGGCTGTTCTGTAAGATGGGCATCTGATATTTCTGACATACCGCATCAGAAATATAAGATTCAAACCAGAAAATGAAAATACAGCACACATGCAGTGCAACTGTACCATATGCTAAGAAATGTGCACCTCATAAACAGCGGGCTAATTAGCTAGAGAAAACAGAGTTGACTGAGTGATGATGCTAGAAATAAAAAGGATAATGAAATCTTGAGGCAGATTTGTGTAGGAGATCCACCTGGCAGCAACTTGCCAGGTTCATGAAATTAAATGAAATCAAAGGAAAAATTATAGGTGGGGAATAATGAACTTAACAACAATGCTTCCCTTTGTTTTAGGCTCTCAGTTGCCTGACTCTTACCTCTCTGATGGCTGATATGTATTAATGTTGGGCAAAGCATCAGAGACAGAAAAGACCAAAACCTTGAAGCTTTCCTCAGGCCTATTTAAAATCTCTATCAAAATTTGACAAAGAACCATTTCTTAGGATACTTCTCTTACTGTTCCATAACAGGAATACAAAATTACAATGGACTTTTGTCATTTAGCCTCTCATCCTCCCAGTTTCTCAAAAATAAATGCATGGAGTTGAATAATTTGATTTTGAGAAATCCTTGAATTGTCATCATCTGGGTTTGATATCAGCAACAGTTTCCCTCCACAGACAAACTTACAATATAAAAAAATAAAGCTTAAAAAAAAAAAAAAAAAAAAAAAAAAGGAATGTAATGGAAGCCCTGGCACTTGGAAGAAAAATAGAAGTACATAGTAGCAGGGCAGAACAGAGGCAGAATCTCTCTCTTCTGACTCAAATATATGCTTTAAATAACAACCAGTTGTGTTCCTTCCTCTATCCTACTTTCCCTCATCCTATAAGCAGCAATCTTGCTTGGGATTTACTCAGACCTTTTTTTTCTCATGGATCAGTGAACTCCATGAGAGTATTCACTGCATTCACTCAGTGCAGCAGGATGTCTAAGGCATCTCAACCAAGAAAACCTACTTCTATCATTGACTCGAGCCCCAAATACTTTCTCTGATTTTTCTCAGATGCTAGTGTTCTCAGAACTGTTCTCTCTGCATCATTCTTGAGCTCTTCTCTTAATCCAGTATTTTCAGAACACTTGCTTCTGCCACTCCTGATATTGACAGTCTCTGTCATCCAACTTCTACAGCTGATCCATTGGTAGTTTTTGTTGATGGAGCAAGCAAACAGACTGACATAAAAGATGCCTATCCCAGTGGTGTGTTGAGATTTTAACTGACAGCTATTTAATCTGTAACACTGACTACATCCGTTCCAATGTACTAGGAATACTGTGCTTACCCAGACTGAAGGAATGTCAGCAAAAATCCTGAGACATTTGGGAACTCTGTCTGCTCCCCTGCTACTATGCCATTGTTTGCAGTTGTTGAAAGACCCTTACACCTAATCAATGGCAAGGCTTTCACAGAATGAGCTTGAATCCTAATGGCTTATGGAAATTGTTTAAAGCTCTGTGGTATACTTTTAGTATAGGGCCAAGCTTTCTGAACTGCTAATGAAATCTGTAGCATCTGAACTGGAAGACTTTATTGCAAACTCTTATTCAACAGGTGCATTTGTGCACATAGTGCATGTATGAAAGAAAAATTTGAGTCAGTATATTACACTGAGTCAGTACATTACAGTTGCAAGTTTATTTGGTTTTTGTTTTTAGGTTTTTTTTGTTTGTTTGTTTTTGTTCCAGAGAACGGTATCTGAGAACAGATTCTGATGCTAGGTAGCAATCTGTGACACAATGACCAGACATGGGTCAGGGAACAGCATTTGCCAGGGATCATTCCCAACACCCAGCATCAGCCTCGGTTCTCCCTGCAAAAGTATTTTCAAAGTATCTGCACCATGTGACTCTTCTTCATACCCTTATGCTATACACTGGAACATGCTGCATATTCTCTGTTTCATACTAGGAAAGTCCCCATGCCAAAAGGTTGCAATATGACTCTCACATTATTTCACTTTGAACTAAAATGGGCATTAACCCATGGCTGTGTCCTGAGACTTTAATTTAACAGCAATGGTCTAGGAGACACTTAAGTCCAAGTGTCACACAGTATGCCTGCAGTCACTCTGTGCTGCTTGACCTCCAGGCTAGAAAATAGCCATTAGCCCTTTTTTATTTATTGACATATATAGCCAACAAAACCTTTTGAGATAGAGAACACTGAATGAGCACAGTGTTGAGCCAGGGGAAAGAAGGAAAACTAAGACAAATGGCATATGTCTCATGTATTTGTCAGCAAGATTAAAAAAATAAGTAAATGTATAGAACATTTGAGAGAGAAGTATTTGTTACCCTTCGTGCCTTAGAACACCAAAATATCTCAGTGGGATCAACTGAGTTTTTCTACAGACTTGTCACACCACAACAAAATGCTGAATCTCCAGAGAAATCACAAGCAAGCAGCTAATGCTCAGTTGACTAGGTGAATATTCATGTTGATGAACAGAAGGGTAGTCACAGAGCCAGAAAAAAGACCTTCCTCTGCAGCGTATGTTATTGAATTAAACTACACAAGTTCCCATGTCAGAGATAAATCTTATTTTGAAAAAGGAGCAAGGAAAAAAAAAAAAAGCACAATAAAACTCTAAACAAATAAACAAGAACAAGAAAAATAAACAGAACTTAAATACTTATCCTGTAGGAAGTTGTGGGATTTAGGCATTAAATTTAAATAAATCCAGTTATGAGAACATCACTGATGCCAGCAACCCACATTATGAGAGAAATGGAAATACTTAGCCTGGTTAAGTTTCAACCCCAGGATGCGAGCTCCATTTTGCATAAAAATCAGAAACACAGCTTACTGTTAGAAATTAGGGTTCTGAAAATTCTACTTAAGAGCAAAAGTCAACAATTTAACAAACAGCACTACAAGAGTTGTAAATAAGAATTTTAAAGTAATGAAGTTGTCCAATAGGAACTTAGCAGCTCATCAAGCTGAACTATCAAGACTGAAAGCCCAGATAGGATCTAGCCAATTCCACTCAACAGAACATTAACTAGGAAAGGCTGATGTGAACACAGAGTTTAAAACAAGTTGGATGATGGCCAGAAGACAAAATTTGTTGTAGGCATTAATGCATTCTTGAAAACAAACGGTGTTAAATATCATTGTAGAAAAAACAGTATAGTTATATATCAACTTAGAAAATAATCCAAGTTTCTCATAAATAAAACTGCAACCACTATTCATGGAATTGCTAGAAGTAGTGTGGCGAGTTCTTTATGTCAAGAGTAATGCTTATAACATACTTTCATCAATTCTGTAATCTACAGCTGCAAAGGTTAAAAAGTGCTTCTTATAGGAACGCCCACAAATAATATTCAAAGCCTCGATCGTCAGTGCCTTCATATTTTTTTTCTTATAGTCTAGGTGGTTCCAGTGCATTAAAACTAGTTGCAAGCACTAGGTCATCAATTACTTTTAGAAGAAAGTTGCCTCCAATGAAACACTGAAAAAAAGTGTATTTCTCCTGGTTTTAAAAATAAAAAGATTTTTCCTTTACAGAGTCAAAGGATAACCCAGGTTGGAAGGTTAATCGGGAAGTGTTTAGGGTAAATTCCTGCACAAAACTGCATAGGGAGTTACACAGGCTGGGAACTACACAGCCTCTAGGACAACCTACTTCACTTGTTGGCTGTTCTCATGGTGATAAAGAATTTTAAAAAAACAACCCAAAGAGCATTTGCTAAAACACATTGAGTAAGTGCTGTAGTGACTTTATTTCAAAACACCTTTAAAAAGGCAGTAAGCAGCTCTTTCTACTTTATTATGAAAATGAATACCTAAGAGATACTGAAATGTGCTAGCGTAATGTAGTGGCTTGCAAGAAGGTTATACAGCCAGTAAGAAGAGGATTACAGGCCTAAACCTTGGACTAAATATCATAAGCTGCTGACTTAGCTGGGGAGACTCAGATATTTAATAGGTTCACAGGGAAACTGAGAAAGTAGTGTAGAGGCTATTGATGTAGGACAGGATGAAAAATAAGAAAATGAATATGTACTCTTCTTTCATTTTCATTTAGGTTCTCTGAGTAGATTAGTGTAGCTTGCACATAACTATACATGCCACTCCAAAAGTAATGCCTCCTATTTATTTCCATGGAAATTACAGCAGCAATAACACTGTTTGATAGAGAAAATTCTCAGCTAAAGAACACTATTTTTCAACATATTCACCACCATTAGCTCTGCATTTTCAACAGTGATGAACAAATGCCTGCATGCCACATTTGTACAAGCCTGCACCAGCAGAGGTGACTCACTGTTTCACAGCTACAATTACGTCATTGCTGAAACGCACCACCCACCACCTCACTGTGCTCACATCCACTGTTTGGTCTCCAGATACATTCAGCAAGCATCAATTAATGCCAGCAGGTATCATTTTTTTTCCCCACACGGAGGAATTCAGTGATACACCTTTGCTTCATACGCACTTCCATGTCAGACACCGCTGTCAGACTGCCCCTCTGCTGCCATGGCAACAAAGGCAATGGAATATTGGTGGGAAGGTTCAACACCTACTGCCATACTACCAGTATCTGCCTCTGATGTTGCAGGCCAACATAATAAACAATAGGCATTACTTTCAGAGCAGACCTCATATATATATAGCCACAAATACTGCCTAAGAGAGTATTTCATGGTTAATGAAATTCCTGTGGGGAATTTCTCATTCCTGCAGGGATTATAAGTAAAGAATCGGATTCACTAATATTATTTGGTTCTTCCTGCAATAAAGACATGTTCATGATCCCTGATATTCCAAGGACAGATGGGCTATCTAATCACTGGCATGACCAGTCAGTAGGGGTAACCACTTCAGTGACATAGATTCTTGTTTTTTAGAGCACGCTATTGTTCTGTTCTACATATTCTTTGCCTTTAACAGACAGTCAGTTGTGTTGCCTCTCTTGATGTAGAAGGTTCTCAACACAAAATTAAAGATGAGGTATGATAACAGTCATCAAATACATGAAAGACTGACACAAAGAGGAAAGGAGCACCTTGTTCTTTATAGCATCAGTAAAGTAGGCTGAGAATGAATGGACTTAAATTAGGCACTGAGAAAAAAAGTCAGTGATACGGATAGAGAGACCGTGACAGTTAACACAGGAGACCGTGAAGTCACCATCACTGGATATTTTTTAGAATAACTATCAGTCAGGACTGATGTAAGTAGAGTTGAGTTTGTGTTGGTGCTGGGAGATGGAAGAGATGGCCTCCTGACGTCCCTTCCAGGCCTGTGCTTCTATTATTTGAAGCCTGACTTAAGCAGTTACAGCCTGTAATGTGTTTCAAATGGAATTACATCTTGCAAAATATTGCAATGAAACATGAGACTCATTAAAATCTGAAAACTTGAATGACCCCGCTAAATTCATTTCTGAAGTAATTCTTTGACCTCGTTTATTTCTCCTTTTCATGTATTCCTACCATTGCGCTTGAGAAAACTGCAACCTGATAAGAAATATGTAGATAACTGGCAGTGACTCAAGCTCATCCAGCTATGCTCATGCTTGACCTGCCTTTTCTTAAGCAGAATCATCCCATTTGTTGCCTGTTCTTAAGCTCATTGACGGGACTTCATATAGCAGGAAGTGAAAAGCTTGAAGTTAATAAGTCATACAGAAAATCTGCATACAACTTTAACTAATCACTTTTTCTATGGTAGTACTGTCTTTTTTTAAAATAGCTGGCTTCACCCAGCCTATTGGGTGATGGTATTTGAATAGATTTTGCTGAGCAATGACATACTAGGGAACTGGGCCTTTCCTAAATAAACATTCACTACTACTTTCTCCGTGGTCCTGAATAAGCCATAATTCAATTCTTCCTGTTTCCGTTTCTCAGTCAGTAAAGTGCTCCATGGTTTTCTTCCTCAAGACTCAGCTACAGCAGTCATGATTTACTTCTCAGCTGAAGTCAGCAGCAGGGCAGCAAGTTTCTTCCTTTCCATTAGATAATACTGTAATCAATAGGAATCATCTGCCCTCTTAACAATGGGGAGACCTTCCTAGGAAAAAAAAAAATTAACCATCCATATCAAATTGAAAGCAAATGCATAAGCTCCTTCCAGGTCAGTTAAGCACAGCGGGTCAATATCCATCACCTCCTACCCCTCTCATTAAGAAACCTCTCTCTGTCTATCCTTGCTATCTGTAGATAACCTCCCGTTGTTTTAATGAAGATTTATTTAATATTAACTTTTAATATGCTTCACTGAAACAAATGACACCAAAGGAAGAAAGACTTTCCCAAGTCTAAATAGAAAATAATTTTAATTAAATGATGAAAAAAATTACTTAGATTGAGGACATTATGAAATAAATAATATCATACCAAAATCAGATATTTAGTATAAAACTTTATGCTACAGATCTTCCAGAATTCACATATTATTGATCCTCTTTTTGTGAACAGCAGAAGAAATCAAGACAGACCTCCATTAACAGCAGTGAACTTGCACCTCTCTTAAAGTCAGGGAATTTATGACAAAAGAAAATCAGTAAATTCACAGTAAGAGCTGACACACTTAGTTACACAAAGAATGGTGATAAAGACATCAGTTTGTGAATGTCTAGGTACGTACTTAACAGTAGGAATATGAGAAGTCCAACTAAATTCAGTTAGACTTTTCAGTTTTATCAATATTCAGAGTACTGTACTAACCCTAATCTAGGTTAGAGAAGTTGATTAAGACAAAGTGAAATATCAGATTTAAAGAAAGTATTCTGAAAAAAAAAAAAAAAAAAAAAGGATTGGATGAGTCCAGTCAGAAAATCCCACATATTCTATCTGTATTGCCTGTTACAGGAACAAACGTATTGCCACAGCAGTGTGCAAAAAATAGCTATTTGGAGAATAACAAAAAATGAGTTGATAGAAAACTCTTCTGTCTCCAAAAAAAGAGAGGAACAGCATTTTTAAAAGAGGGGAAAAAAAAAAAAAAAAAAGCAAGAAATATTTTACCATTAAAAAATACATTCACATTTTTCCTGGAAGGTGTCCATCACTCAGTGTGTAAGAACTTCCGGTTTCTGTTTTCTGTTCTAAAAATAAGTCCGTCTTTCCTTTTTTCAGGTAGTGAATTAAGGTTTAATTCAGATGAGAATAATTAAAAAAAAAAAAAAAGCCAATAATAGATTCCCATTCTCATTAGTAGACATAAATTAATACTTCCAGAATATAGTATACCCCCCTTTTTCATACTCCATTCTTAGACAACTTTAAGATCCAGTTATCGCATCATGGACCTTTCCATTGTCTAAGGAGAAAATCTAGAAACTTAGCTTTAGCTAAATATATATACCAATGAAGGATAGTTCTACAACTCTGTTTAAAAGTGATTTTATGGACAGTACTATGAGATGTCACATCTATAGCATTTAATTGATTTCCGTGTATTTGATAAATACATTAAATATTTGAGATAAAAGTTTAATTTCCATCACTAGTAGTCTTGCAGACTCAAATTTATGCCTCTCTGCAATGAGATCTATTAATTGTGCTGGTACACCTTTGCAAAAGCAACAGATAATCTCATATGCATGCCAGTAATAGAACATGAAGGAAATTGCTAACATGGACTAGTTCTATAGGACCTCAATGGATTTAAGATATTAAAGAACAGGGGAATATCATCTGTTCTGAGTAATGACTCTTGTTATATAAAGACCTTCCTTTTTGCATGACTTGCTACACCATGTGCACTGCAATATTTTTATTTGCTTTTGGGAACTACTAAAGAGACAAAACTGTGCTTTTAAGTTTCTCTGTATGAAAAGTCTGTAAAAATCTATTCTTTGCTTGAAGTCTGTAAGAAACCACAAACAATTCCGTATGTTTCTTTCTTTTGTGCTGCTTTTGTGCTTTTTTATTTTGCAATGTACAAACTTACCAGTGGAATCCAATGGCAGACCTTGATTAACATTACTTAATCTTTTTCTTCAGAAATATTAGACTAAAAAATTGTTTTAAAAACAAGATAAAATGCTATCATGCCATTACTCTCATTTCATTAACTATGATCATCTTATTTGCAAGTTAGTCTATCCAGTTTGGCATCTTTGCAACAAGACAGAATGCATCAGGAAAATCTGATTTTGAAATGTATGTTTACATATTCTATCTATCTGTAATAGTATGTTACTGACAGACATTTGTCACTGATCATTCTGTTGTGATCTGGTTGTACAGAGAAGTTTTTACTCTTTTCCTCCCCAGCAGAAGAGATTAAATGTGGAAATGAGTAACTGTAAAAAATCTTTTTTGCTACCTGTCAACGGTTTACGGGCTGGTTCGGCCTGGTTCCGTGACTAGTGGGGCAGAGGGATCCACGGATCCGCACCTCCGGAAAAGGGAAACAGGGGACCCCAAAATAATTGAAAACAGCAGCAATGATCTGAGGTGAAACAAACTAATTTACTAAATATAGTATCAGCAAAATATAATTAAAGAGAATGTGTCCAAAATGTGGATAGGCCTCACCACAACGCTGAGGTGAGAACTGCAGTCCAGTTGAGCTGATGAAGAAAAGCAGATGGAGAAGCACAGATGGAGGAGCGCAGGCAAAGAAGAGCAGG
>JAOWBP010001760.1:79810513-79836993 GCA_028571105.1 Tragopan temminckii
TCCCCCCCCTCCACCCTCCCCGCATTCTAGCCCTGTTACTGCAGTGTGAACCAGAAATCAATAGGGCTGCTCTAATGGAGGTTCCAGCTGCAGTTGGCTGTGCAGACACACGCACACGCACACACACACACACCCAGAGACACTGACGTCTGTGCAGCTTTCTCAGCCGATTGGGCACCACATCGGATGTTCTGTGGAGCAAAGAATAGGAATCATTTACAGTCTGCTAAAAAAAAAAAAAAATGGTACCTTGTATTTCCCTGTCTCCAGGAGAGCCTGGCTGAGCTCGCCATCCAGTCTGGCTTCAGCGCATGAGTGAGAATACCTCTCCAGGGTATGTGCAGTCACCGCAGGGTAAAAGATGACACCCCGAGATTACCATGTAAACTGCTGTGGCACGGAACCCTGCAATTCATATGAGATGTTTTCACAGGGTTAAAAATTAAGATCAGAAAAGATAAGAATGTGAACATAGGAAAACAGACATGAAAAATCAAAGTGGTTTAATTGATAGATTAATGGAGCTCTTGTGACCTTGGATGCATTCGCAAGTATTTCTGAAGAGTGTTTTAATGAAAGCTTATTTTTACAGGCTTTGTTAGAAATTATGCACTGAAAATTTACTACTGCACTCTAAGTTGCTGCTTGCTTCCCCTTCCTTCAATAGAAAAATATTTCATTTGGTAACGATTAGCTTCAAGCTTAATTTCCTAGAGTATTTAAGTAATATTTTTGTATTCGTGCATAATACTACCTATTGTTACTAAAACATGTTTGCTTGAGTTGTTCTCTTTTTAAACAATAAAAAGTGGGCTGTGTCATTTACCTGACGTTGTAGCTGTTTATCTCTGAAACAAGAAACCACCATGTTGGTGAATGTATAAAAATAATCTAATTCTCTGCTCCCAAGATAAGGTATTCCTGGGATCTGCAGCACTGCAGAACACCTCCCCCACCACCCTGTCAATGTATTTCAACTTCAGTATATTGACAGCAACTGCCCCAGCCTGAGTCTGGCTCCAGTGAAGCATTTATATTCCTTCCACTCAGCCCTGTGTGTCTTTGCAGGACTCAGGATGCCAACCCAGGATCAGCTCTGGAGAAATAAAGGCTGAGAGAATGAATGAATCATAAAGCCATATTGCACGGCAGAGTCACATCCCTGTGACTGTCTGTGTTCTACAGTTCATTCTTATGCAAGAATGTGGTTTAAACCCTACAAATTATGGCAC
Organism: Tragopan temminckii; assembly: GCA_028571105.1. NCBI lineage: Eukaryota > Metazoa > Chordata > Aves > Galliformes > Phasianidae > Tragopan > Tragopan temminckii. Next base: position 79,811,746 of record JAOWBP010001760.1, read on the forward strand.
GTGTCAGGCTACTAAGTAATGGATTGTAGGACACTGTCGAACAAAGGGGGCCAGGAAGCACAGAAGTCCACCTCTCCTCAACATCAGCAATTACTCCATCTCAGTAACCCCTCCCCAAATATTTATCTAATCTCTGCTTTAATTATTTATACTGGTTGCTTTTTTCTGCTGTCCTTGGCAGTTTGGAGCACAAATTAACCGTCCTCTGTTTCTCTGTGTGAAGACATTCTGCCTAAGGTTTTTTCCTATTCTTTCTGCCCAATCCTTATTAAATATTAACCCCTTTTCTACTGGACAGAAATCTCAAGCTGCACAAGGATCATAATTTCTCTCCATTTAAAATGTCTCTGCTTTCATAAGCCACTATATACATTTCACAGCCTAGCAGCAGACTGCTTACCAGACTGGTAAACATAGCGTGATAAGGAAAAGTTAAAGCATACAATGCAACTATTGTCCTGGAATGTGAAATTGGAGTCAGAAGTCTATAGGCTCAATATGCTGAACCTATATGCTCAAATGTGTTTCTTTTGTATTATTTTTAGGAAGCAAGCAGATAATCACATAATGAAATGAGTAGAATGCTACTTCTTGGCTCACACTGTATTTATTAATAATAGGGAAAATGAATGGTGGAAATGCCCAGGAAAAGAAAGCACAGTGCAACTAATCCTGACATTCCCTAATCTTTCCTATCTTTTCCTAATACTGGAATTTAGCACGCTTAGAAACATCAGCCCAGGGCATAATGATAGCCACTAAGGATGAGCGCTTACTGAGTATATGTGGATTGGGTAACTTCTTTTTCCATCTGTAGTTGAGAATCGTTCTGACTGGAACAGCTGGCTCCTGTGAAATCTCCAGTAGAGATGGAGGCTTGGCACCACAGACTAATGGTTAACTAAGTTCTTTGTAAGGATTAGCCACAAAAAAAATGGTGCTAACAAATTGTTTAGCAGGTACTAGGTCTTCCAGTAGCTAAGTCTCCACCTCACCATACGTGAGAGTATCTGAAAAACAATCTTTCCCACTCCATATAAGTCTTGCCATTTCACTGATGATCTCTGATATATTCCAAAATCTGTGACTTCTGTTAGAACAGCAGGTTACTACTGATCATACCATATTCACTAAAGCAATGTAAAGATCACTTTGATGAAACTCAAAGGAACATCTTGCAGACGTTGCTCCAGCACAACACAGCACAGCACAGCACAGAGACATGGTGGAAAGTACACCTTAATAAGAATTAGTGGGCTTCACTAGAGAACTCAGACAAAAGATAATCCAAGTAAGGCACAGAGAAAGAAAAATGATTTTATTTCAAGAAAATCTTGTCTCAGCCATTAGGTTATTCACAAGATATTGCACACACCATACCCATGTTAGCAATGCGCAAATGGGGCATAACTATTTTTCAGTATATGTAAAGTGGTGGTACAATACTTTCTTCTCACAGATATAATGTTTTCACACTGTAGTGGTCCAGTGCCTGGTCAAAAGGAACCACCATACAAAAGAACGTGTATCTGATTGCATACATATGTGAAGAAATCTCCTAAAATATTGAATTGAAAGTTTGTTGCTTGCCTCCAAGCATCTATTTTCCTCACGTGCATTGTCCAAAATGTCAACAGCTATTAGAAATATGGGAAGAAATGACAGGGATCAAATATGCAATCCCTAATGAAATGTTGGTGACTCTTTCTAAACAAGCTAGCCCATGTAGTTACCCTGTCTGAGAATTCTCCATTAAAGCCACACATAAGAGGGAACCATTTTACCATATTGAACGGTACAAACACCTTTTTTTTTTGCAGAAAAAGTACCTTATGGATGACAGCTTCAGAATATTCATGCTGCAGCTTTCATGTGAACATGGAAGTGATACCTCTGATATACAGCAAAGAACTCTGACTAACTAGTATTTTTTATCAGTGTTGCTGGTGTCAGATGCTGAAAACTGCTGATTGTGTTCTCAAGATGTTTGTACAGTTGCAAGCAATTTCTGCCCATGTTCCAAGATGACTGAATGTAAGTTGTATCTGGTCTGGAAGCTAGTTAGATGTGGTCAAGTTAATAAAAGGACTGCCAGCTAGATGAATTGGTTGAGCTAGCTGGTTACTATGTGCACAGGGTAGACATTGTTCTAGTCCCACTAGATAATGAAATACTAATACCTTCGACACAGGTGGAGGAAAAAAAACCCTGATTGTAAAAATGGGATAAAATTGCAGAAGACAGTTCTGAGCAATAACATACTTCAGTTTTTTTCTCATTGTCATCAGCAAGGAAGAGGAGCAGGTCCATAGAGATGTTAACAAATTGGAGAATTTGCCAAAAAGACAATAAAAACAATTAAGGAATGGAAGGGAACAACTCATGGGAAAAGATTAAAAACTAAACATACAGAGCACAGATATGAAGTGAATGAAGAAAAGATAAGGCTGATCGGAGATCTAAAACTGTCAAAAGGGTAAAAAAAAAAACCTGCTAAGGGTTCCCAGAAGGGATACTCATACCCATATATGAGGAGTCAGGGTAAGTTAAAATTACCAAATTTAATAAATGACAAAGAGGCACTGAACATTGTGATAGCATTCGTAGTAGAATAATGCAAGGAAATAAAAGTCATTTACAACTGGACCAAACAAAACGCTGTAAATTATACCATAGGGAACAATCCTAAAATGGCTGGAGAGTGATTTAAACAATGTAGTAGGTCTTTTCAGCTTCTAATTTTAATGATTCCTAGTTATTATTAGTTGCTATCTCTATTTAAGTGATAGTCCCCACTGTAAACTATTTGACTAAGTAAGACACATAAAGGGAATTGGAAATCTCAAATGGAGAAAAAATGATAAACAAAGTTCCTTATAGAATGTTCAGATTTTTTTCTAGTTTAAAAGGGAAAATAGAAAGGAAAACAAATATATGTAAAAGTAGGAGGAAGTAATTTTCTTCATTATTTTACAGATTATAAGCTTAAGGCTTTTGCAGCTCTTGAAAAGCATTACAGTCCAAGGTACATGTTAAATACATGCGAGATCATTTCACAGGAATGTGCAAAACTGGGGTGCAGTTTTAAATTGATAAACCCATTATATGCTTGTCAGACCTGTGTGCTTTTCCTAGTGATGACTTTACTTGATCCCAGAAACAAATGCTTAAACTCTTTCCTGAATCTGGACTTAAGCTCCTATTGTTATCGATATTTCGGTAGAATAACAGTTCTGTAGTTACAGAAAGTCCTGCTTCCTATTCCATATATATATATATATATGTATATATAACTTATTTGTGTTGCTGCAGCAGTTTAGAGCTTAATCAAATACTTGATGTGAGCTGTAAAACTACAAGCAAAAACATATGACTGAAGTTCTAAACAACTTTAGGAAGATGACCACAGGATAGCTAAATATAGGATTGTGGGAGAATTCATAGACTCAACACTAAAATTAAAACTTAGTTCACTGCTTTTACTATCCTAAGGTATTCATAACACATTTTTTAAAAGATACGATTTTGGAGAACAGACTTCCAGCAATAAGCGCATCTTCTAAGGGGTTGTAAAGAAATTCAGAGAGAAATAGCAGATTATAATAGGACAGGCCATAAAATGGGCATCATAGCAAAAAGGTGGTAAAGGAATGATTCACAGAGGGAAAAAAATTCCAACAAATTTTTCATGATAACTGCAGTTGAAAGTGGGATCACTTCAAAGTAAAGACATATACATGTAGACAGTTAAAGTCCCATTATAGTCAGTGGAGATTCAGTCAAGACAATCAACCTTGCCTGAAAGAAATTAATCTGGTCAGACAGGATGTGCCACTTCAGAGAGAGATGAACAGCACCCCAAGCTCCATCACGTTTTCTCAATCTCATTTTGTTGCAAGAGGAACTAAGATGCTGAGTATGTGCTCAGGACATTCAAATTAGGATGTTTCAGCTTCAGAGCAAGAGAACTTCATATAGATTCTTTTATCTTGCAATAAATATTACTCTTTCCAGCTGACTCAATTTTGTAAGCAGAGACATCTACTGCTAGCTGACACAGTCTTGGCTTTCAGCTGCTGCTTCAGAGGGCACAGGTGTCCCTGTAGTTATTCCTGGAAATTTCTGCTAGCCCTTTACAGTTATCTAGGAGTGCCTTGAAGTGGCTAAGATACTTCTACTAGGGTGACTGAATGCAGCTCATAATGACTCCCAGTGTATTTGTACTTGTTAATAAGGAATAATAACAAAAAAAAAGCTGAAATCTTCTGCCTCATTTTGCATATTTCTTTTGCTTTGTTTCCTTCCTCCTGGAGATAGTTCATACAGTACCTTTCTTTTCAAATATTTACTGTTTAATTACTAAGCTTAATGTAAGTCTCAAAACTATTTAATATTGCAAAAATATTCAGAGGAAAAATGTACCAAAAACTTTAGTCAGGACACAATATAACACTCTATATTTATAAACTTAAGAACAATTTGATCCAGTACAGTCAGCAATCTCTTCTGGGTGACTGGTAATGTACAGTTGGGAAAATAAAACAAGAACAGGTACTGATCATTTCCTTGGCATACTCTCCACAACTCTCCAGCTTGCATTGTACAGATGTCCTGTACAAAAATCTGCGTTGGTATCATCATGCTCAATAGTTTAGTGTAGATACTTCCAATACTATCATTTAATCATAGAATCATTAAGGTTGGAAAAGACCTGTAAGATCATCTAGTCCAACCATCCACCTATCACCAGTATTGCCCTCTAAACCACACGCTGTGATTTAACCCAGCAGGTGGCATAGCACCACATAGTTGTTTGCTCACTCACCCCTTTCCAGTGGGATGTGGGAGAGAATCAGGAAAAAAACCCATAAAACTTGTGGGTTGAGACGAAACTATTTGCTAAGATAGAGAAAAGGAAAAGGATAATAGTTATGACTACTGTGTGTGAATGTATCTAACAAGTGATGCACTAGCAATTACTCACAATCCTTAACTGATGCCCAGCTAGCTGCCCAGCAAGCAGAAGAGAGAGATGAGCTCCCACTCCGTTCGAAATGCCTCTGCATGATGTCAGATGGTATGGAATATCCCTTTCATCAGGTTAAGTCAGTTGTCCTAATTCTCTTCCATCCCAGTTTCTTACACCTTTTGTTGCAAATGGCCTCTGTACAACACTGCTTAACAGCAACTAGAAACACTGATGTGTTATCAACATCGTTTTTTTCCTAGAACCAAAAACATAGCATCATAACCAGACACTCTGAAGAAAAAATCCATCCCAGATGAATCTAAGACACCATGCCCCCATGTTCTACATCTACCCTTTCCTTGGACACCTCCAGTGGCTCCACCACTTTCCTGAAACCCATTCCAATGCCTAACTGCTCTTTCAGAGAATAAATTCTTCCTAATATCCAACCTCAACCTCCCCTGGTGCAACTTGAGGTCGTTACCTCTTGTCCTATCAATTTATTTTTAAATCAATGTATTCTTTTCCTATCACAGGCTTTTAATGCCATAAGTACCATTCATTTGTTTGTGTAGTAAAATACATATATTTAACAATGTCTTTTTGCTCGCTTTATATCTGATGTCTGCTAATCTCACTGGGAATCTTAATATGTGTATTGTGTCACCAGTCATTCCTAGCCCATATTCCATGACCTTCATGCTTGTATATGATCATCAGTAGCGTAACTCCCCTTCCATTATCTTCATGCCAAGCAGAGAACTTTTGACTGTGGAAATCCTTGCATGGAAACTATTGCTTACCTCTGAACCCAAATACACATGCAGCAGTCAAGGATGTGTTATGTTTATATACATGCCTGCTGGTATAAGTGTGTGTATATAGATATGTATGCACACGAATATGCATGCACAGACAATTACCAATGGTAGAATATTTTCTGTTTTATTTAATTTCTTAGTGTGATACTTACATATTTTGTGGGGTCAGTTCTAGGCACAGCTGTACAAACAGACATATAGGATGTCATGACTTCTTTACTATGGCATTTAATTCCATTTCTGTTACACAAACCAAAAAATGTCATCCCCAGACCATCCCATTAGCCATCATTTTACACTAAGAAAATCTCATAATCTTAAGACGCTCATTGTTTGATAAGAACATTTTTCTCTTAAACAGCAGCTAGCATTTTGATCACCGTTAGAGTAACTATATGCCTTATTCCTAGGGAAACCTAGGAACAGAAAGTAGTAAGGACTGGGAAGATCTGGTTTAGATAACAAAAAGTCAAATGTTAGACAAAGCCCTCTGTCTTCCCTCCTTGTCTTCTTGATACCTAACTGCAACTGCATTTTCTAAAAGAAGAAGCTACAGAAATAAGTGGTTCTCATCCTTACATGGCAATTTATTAATGAGAATATTTGCCCAGGGTCTAAAGTTCTAAGGGGGCTAAAGGTGCCTTTGAAATGCCAGAGAGCTACACTCAATCTCCAAACAGAGGTGCTGGTCACTTCTAAGAACCACAAAGTGGTATTTTAAAATAGGCAGACTGCATCACTCATATACTCCTCACCTTTCCTCTTTCTTTCCTCTCTTCTCCCCTCCCCTTCTCTCCTCTCCCCAGTTCACATCAGTGGAAGTATCTCCATAAACAGCGACAACAACAGGATGGAAAGTATCCTCAGCAAATGCATGAGTGACAACACATTGTGGAAATGTGTTAGAGGGTGAGTCTGCCATTTGGAAGTGACTTCAACAGGCTGGAGAAATTTGCCATGAGAAATCTCATGAATTTAAATGAAATAAATGCATGATCCTGCACCCAAGAAGAAATAATTCCATGTCACAGTCAGATAGAAGGCTGAAAGAAGTTGGGAATAAAAGGACTGGAGGTCTTTGTGGACAGCTAAGCATGAGTTAGCAGTGTGCCCTTGAGGTAATTAAGTTTATCTGTATACTAGGCTGTATTAGAATATAGATAGTAAGATGATGGAAAGGATTATTCCATTGCGATTGAGGAGTTGAAGATTATTTCTAGAGCAGTTCAGATTCAGGTTCCCCAGTGCAATAAACACTTCTATAAATTTGAGCAAGTCCAGATGAGGGTCACCAGCCTAAGAAAGCTGGAGCACTTAAAATATGGACAGAGGATGAGAGGTGTGTGTGTTTTCAGCTTGGAGGAAAGATGGCTGACAGAAGATTCACCTGCTGCCTTCAACGATTTTAGAGGTGGTTATATAGAAGACAAAATCAGACTCTTCTCAGAGATGCCAAAAATAGCAGAAGGGGCAGTGGTCACAAATGGCAGCAAGGGATGATCCCGTTGGCCATAAGGAAAACATCCTTCATCAGGGGAGTACTTAGCACTGTAAAGATTTCCCCAGAAAGTTCTAGGATTTGGAAGTGTTCAGAATTTGACTGTGAAAGCCGTGAGCATGCTGCTCTAACTGAAGCTAGGCCAACTTTGAATAGGGAGTGGAACCAGGTAACCTCCAGAGATCCCTTCCAACCTAAATTGTTCAGTGATTCTAATCACATATTTAAAATTAAAGAACAAGGGCATTTTCAAAGTTAAAGTTCAATTTCCAGTTCCAAATTCCCTGTGTTAAACTTCAAAAAGATGTACAACTGTTTCTAACTATACTGCACCTGCAAGATAACAGGTTTGTAGTAATAATGCATGTAACACAAGGAAAAAAAAAACAAAAAACAAAACAAAACAAAAAAAACCACCAACATTTCTGCATAATCCCAAACTAAACATTTGGAGTACAGCCAGAAAAAAAGACAACATGGTTATGCTGTAACTTGACCAAGATTTAATATATGTACAGAATATATAGAATATATCTGAACTCAGATGTTTGTACTCAGAATGAACCAAAAGATAACTTGTTAACAAAAGCTGAATCGGCATAAGAACTTATTGCTTACACAGTTTATAAACCACGACATTATTAAATGCAGAGGAAAAAAATTCAGTCAAGATTCATAAGCAACATAACAAGGCATGTTTTGTGAAAGGAACCAGGGATAACATCTGAGTGTTAAAGGAAAAAACATCTTCAGAATCAAAAGTGAAACAAATATATATGATTTTTAAAGAAATAATGAGTATTGTGCTCATGGGTAAGGATAAAGATTCAATAAAGTACAAGCAGGATAAAGTACAAGCACACAATTCAAATGTAAAAGGTTTTATATAGAAGTGAAAAGTGTTTTCAAACCATTTCTATGTTAGAAATAGCAGAACTTGAAAAATGAAATAAAACTATACAGGGTATCACATATATATAAGGCATTTTTTCATTCTGTTGGATGAACTCCATCTTTTAACCCATCCTCTCTGCAATAGAATCACCTTTTTTTTTTTTTTCTTTTTTTACTTAATACTTTGCAAAAACAAGGACCAGAGAGAGAAGAAAATAGCTGTTTTCTCTAAGCATTGAAAAGAAATTGTTTTTAGACAGATCTGCACAACACTGTAGCTCAGTTTAAGCTCACATATGAGTATTGAGAGCGTCGAGGAACTTGGTGTTTACTCCAATAATTAAATAACTCTCAATTTCATTTAATATAATATCATGGAAGAAATACATCCAAGTCTGGTGCTTTTTCCTTCCAGTTCCTAAAGGAATTGTTGCTTTTCTCTCATCTAAACACAGTTCATAATTACTTTTCAAACTGTCACAGAAAGAGACTAAAGAAGTTCTACTAAGTTACCTACGGGTGACCTTTAGGTGATTCATTCAAACAACAAATGTTAAAAACACAAAATAATTCTAACAAAATAAATGGTGAATTTGCCATGGCAGTCAGTTTTCTGTTCCTTGGATGTTAATCTTTTTTTTTTTTTTTTTTTTTCTTCTGGAAAGTATGAATGATAATTGAACAGAAACTTACAGCATCATAAGAAATACACTCCAATTATGTTTTGTTACAATTCATATAAAAACTTTTAGCAGATAATAAAACAACATTACCTTCTACAGAATGTCTAATTGAAGTCAATCATGTGGATAATCATTTATACAGGAAGGACCTAAGATTTTGGAAGTAAGACAGAGTGGATATCTAACTAATTTGGAAGCGAATAAATATTTCATCCATATAATTCTTAAGAAAAGAATAAACTCCATCATGAATATCAGTGAGAATATACCTGCTGCAGAAGTCCTGAGATGGTGGAAAAGGCTGATTTTTTAAATATATCACACACAAAAGAAATCTGTCTCATGGTGTATGTATTTGACAACATCTTCACACAGTTTACAGTCCTCCTGTGATCCATCAAGATTTTCAATGCAAAATATTAGGAAAATATTCTACCTACCAATGGAAAGATAATCCGAACAGGTAAAACTAAGTTGATACTTTAAAACAGTATCAGTATTGCATTGATGATATAGGCAGGAGTTATTTGGGAACACAAGTCTTTTTTTTTTTTTTTTTTTTTTTTTTTTTAATAAATAAAATTTGCCAGAGTCTTGTGAAGAATGGTAAGTTTCTCCTATTTAATGAAGAAGGACTTAAAGGCTGAAGAAATATTTAACTTTTAATTATGGTAAATTATGGCTTAATTGGTAATGAAAAGCATTCAGACTTATTAAGTTAAAAATTGTGCAGGTTTTAGTGAGAGAAGGCCCATTTTTTAAGAACCAGTAGATTAAGAGAAAAAGCATTTGATCAAAACTGATCATGCTACCACAGGCAAATAACTTACCAGCCATCAGCGGTATTACTGTAATTTGCCATGTGCTCTCTTCCAACTGCATCTAATTAGCATTTTATTTCAATATTCACAGTAAGCTATTATGACATAGCTTAAGTGAAGTGAATACATTTTATACCACAACAGCAAACTAAAAATACACACACAGTAGATTTAGCCGAGGTCCTGAAGCTCGTTATGTTATGGTAATCCAACCATTTGCAACGTGTTTAATGTTAGCATGAATCTGGTATGTCTTCCTTGCCACGTCCTCTTTCTCTTTCCTCCTTAGATTGAATTTCAGGATTGGGAAAATCAAAGAGGAAGTAACTCACAGACTGACCATATGACCAGGATTTCCAGACACCTGGGGTAAGTAGGATCTGGACATGCCTTGTGGAGATGATCTGTGCAATTGCTAACCATCTGCATCATGTGCGTGTGCTAGATCAGATGTGCGCATATGTAGCAAGTTCAGCGTGTGGCACACAGCCCACATTTCCCTCTGAGATTCCCTGGATGTGTGCCCATCCCTCAGTTCTGCATACCTCAAACAACTCCCTCTATTCCCTTTTCTTGTGGCATACAAAAAATTAGGAGAGTTCTTCAAAAATGTGAAGAGCGTGGTAAGAGAATGGCAACAGCTGAACATTTTTTAAACTTCATCAAAAAGATTATCAACAGTATTAGCTGTGAATTATTTACTGCAAACAGCAGCAACCTACTATGTACGTACAACAGTACAACCAGCTGAGAAGAAACACCATACACTTCACCAGAGTGAGCATTTACATAACATGGTGCAGGCACTCACTATTATATCACTGATGTGACGCTTTTTGTAGTCCCCCGAGTGCCTCTGGCTTTGCAAAGTGCATCCAGCTAAATAGCACTTGTATGGCCCTAGGACATATGCCGTCTGGCCTCCTGCAGCCACTGCTCAATTGAATATAATGGAGTCATGCTAAATGACATAGCCCTCAGCATGGTAGGTGGAGGGGGCAGGCACAAGCACAAAGAATTAATCAAGCAAGCCAATTCTAAACTGTACAAATTCTGTCAAGCAAATATCTATAATATATTCTGTCATGGAGACTGTCAAAATGGGCTAAATCCACAGCTCAAGTGGAAATAGTACAGATACTCTAAATTACACCACTTATGGCAACATGGACTAACAGGGGATCTTGCCTTACTTTACAGGGTTTAAAAAAAAACTTGATCCCACAAAGAGGCTTAAAAACCACATTTTCTGTTCTATACATCTTCCTCCATTCACTTAACTTCTTTTTTATTTTTTTGTTTTGGGTTTTTTTAGACATTTTTTGGGTTTTTTTTTTTTTTTTTTTTTTTTTTTTTTTTTTTTGCCTAGAAGTAAAAGATGGTATTGTCCTGTTATTTCCTGGGCTGTCAGTAGTGCCAACTTTGTCAACAGCTCTGGGAAAAAGATTTGTTATTTAACTTGTACCCTAAGGCTGTGCAAATGATCTGTAGTAAGTAGTTGTCAATTTTTCCCCTTCTTCTTCTCCTTCTAAAATATTTTCACAATTTGCAGTTTCCATCAATTTCTTAATTCATGCATTTTCTGTAATTAGCGCAACTATCCAGCACAGCAACAGAATTATATATTAAACAAAATAATAATAATAATAATTATATATTAAACAAAATATTTTTTAAAAAAGCATTCATTTGATCAGGAATTTGCTGTACCAGAAGCATACTTCTGTGTTTTCTGCAAAGCTAAAGCACTTGATGTTACTTCACACCACTGTTCTCCACTTCAATTAAATTAAGGTAAAAATTATTAATAAAAGCTTCAGACCATTTTTTCAGGTTTTGTAATGGAGCTACAAAGACTTAGTTTAAGTTACTGGATAAACAGATGAAGAATAATTAGAAAATATTAGGATGGGAGATTTTCCAGTGAAAGAAAAAAGAAGTGTTCTAGAGTCCAAGTATGAATGAGATATAAATTGAAAGTGAACAGAACAGGTTATAACCCAATCTCTGGAATGAACTTTTTATGCCAATGAAGGAGTTTATTTCTGAGCTCTGCTTTATTATCAGCTACATGTGAAATGGTATATAAATATTATTTACTAGCATAATTCACAATTAATTAACATTATTTGATATGTAACATTAACTACTATCAATAGCAGTGGAGATGCTAATAAAACTGGCTTCTTCTCACTGTTCTGGCATTGCAAAAAAAAAAAAAACAAAAGGAAGGTATACAGCTTTCTTGAATATAAGCAAAACGGAAAGAATTAACAACCCAACTGGATTTCTAAACTTCCTGCATTTTTAAAAACATCTTTAAAAAAAACCAAAGTAATCAAACTATAGATCAAACTATACAGGACAAGTTTTCTCTGAAGCTGGAAGGATCTTGACTGCCACCAGATCAGAAATGTGCATCAAACTGAAAATAAATATGAACAAAATCAAAAGCAGCTTAACATCACAAATACCATTTTGAGTTTTCTGTAGAAGTATAGTAAAATAGCATGTGATTGTACAGCAGTGAATAAGGTCAATCAAACATGCTATTATATGAAAATCTTCCGTAATGTCCTCACGGTTAAACCCTCCTCACTTTATTACATAAATATATTGGTTAGTGTTTGTGAGCCTGTCTTCTACAAAACAGACTCAGGAGGCATATTCCCTCTGAGACAGGTGCACAGCATGTGGCTCTCAGCTGGGTAAAAAGAAAAGCATGCATATGCATGTTGCTGAGCATAGGGAGGAAGGAGAATGGATGAAAGTTGAGCTGATGCAAAAGGAGCATGAAATGAAAAGACATACAACACATGGAAAAGGGACAGATGCATGAGTGTAATAAGTAGAAAAGAAAGTTACGTGCATTAAAATGGAGAAAAATAAGTAGTAAGCAAAAAATAATACTCTCCTATTCACAGATATTAGAAAGATTGTTTTCTTTAAATTGTTACTGGTTTATAGGGTATCATTTTTTCTCAAATAAAACTAGAATCTTTCCAAAAAAGAGCTCTTTTGTGAATGAATTGAAAAACAGATAAAAGTGCTGAACTCAGGGGAGGTTCAGAGGGAACCCAAACAGAAGATGTACTAACAAGTTAGAAACAAAATCCTCTGATGTTGTTTACCACTTCATCTTCTGTAAAGTCCATCTGTACGGGAGCTCTCATTTCTGCACTAAAGAAGTGTTATACAATGATTAGAAGTGATCATGTAAGCAGAAATCCCACAATGAATCAGGATGACAGTTCAGCATTTTCTCAGTTCACTTGCAGGAGCAGAAAATTTTCAAAAGAATTGGAAAGACAAGAATACTTCTAAATTGTATTCATCTGTTAGTTCTCTTCTAGATATTCTACCTTTACTTATCCATGTTCCATAAGCAGGATGCTGTTTTTTTCTTTTACAGTAAATCTTTCATTGCTTAGAGATCTGTAAAGGAAAACTAAGAGCCTATGGTTTCAAGTGAAGCTAAAGTTCATCTTTAAGTCCTGTTGTGTCCCATCTTTGTATAATTTGATCAGAATCTCCGAAGAAATTGCTATTTTCTCTTCACTGTCCTGTTGAAAGATTATGTATCATACCAGAGTCTATAAAAACCCTTAACAACAAAATAAAATATTTGCAAAAGTCACCATAGGAAACTATAGCATCAGTTGAGCTTCTTTATCTATTTTTAATAGGTGCGTAGTCTGAACAAGAAGACTGACAGCCTCATACTAAATAAATATTCTGTACCTGTAGTTCTTAACAACTAAATGGCAATTTCATATAAAATTCAAGCTAAAGAAAATTCAAATAAATTATACACAAAAGAAAAATGCAACAAGAGTATACTTGGAAGTAAATCTCTATCAGTGCGCACTTCAAAGATAATTCTAGAAGCACCAGCTACAGACACCAGATTCTCTCTCTTTTAGGTACTTTCAAGTACAATTTATTTGTAATGTTACAGAAATTTAAAAAAGAAAAAACAATAAACATTGAAAGCTGTTGAATATATGTTCAGTTGTATAGTATTTTCTGCTTGGATATAAAACTTTAGAATTCTATCTTCAGTTAGACTGATAAAAGTAAAAGCTATTCAAGAAATCATTTGCTGTTTGTCTCAATTTTGCAGAATTAGAAGGATTCTTTTTTAATAAAAAACATTAATTTTTCTGGATATGCATTAGAAAATCTGTTTCACTTAAGCAATTTTTGCAAAACAGTACGGGAAGAGAATGTGCAGATACTTAGATTAAGCTGATGTTGTCATTCTGGGAAAAGGCATCTAAAAAAGATCAGCTTTTTTTTCATGAATTAAATACTACCTCCACATGAATTCTGACATCATATAGCATTGTCAATAGAAGTTTAATCTCTGTTTTTACAGCAGGCGAGAGTTAATGGAGAGTTAAGAAGTTGGCCACAGGGAAGACAAGAAGTATTTGAAGTGAGATGGGAACTGTCCTTCACTAAAAAGGCCATTCACAGAACTAAGTTTTCGAAATAAATGTCCAGGTAGTATATAGAAAAATAAGCTAGATAGGCATAAAGGATCCAAACTGAAATTATATGCATATTACAGAGAAGCTGCTGTGATATCCAAGTTCAAATTTTTGGGGTTCCTCTAAGAAACTGTTCACACAATGAAACTTCTGTTGGCCATATAAGCAATAGCTTGTATAAAACTCACGTTTTAATGGGCTTGATGGAGAAAACACCATTACTCATCAACTTTCCTCTTTCTTTCAAACATATTTCTTACCTCACATTGCTTTCCTCTGCCCCTCCCACACACTTAAGTGATGATATCTCTTCCCTCTTTCCTCCAGCACTTCAAAGTTCACAACATTCCTTTCTAAATAGAACTGCTATCCTCTTTTTGTCCTCCACTTTCCAGTAACAGTATTTCTGTGTTTTCTTCTTCTTCTGTCAATTAACATCCGGATTTTTCTCCAAGTTCACCAAGAACCACAACATAAAACCTTCAAATACCAAATCCTTGCTGCTCGCCTGTATGAGTAATTAATTTACAAGGATTGGATGTGATAAATTGTATACAGTTATCTTCTCCCTCTTAAAATAACATTCCCATTTCTTATTCACTTAAAACATAAACTGAATGTAAGAAGTGCAACATTTCTTCACATAGTTGAAGACAGCAGCAAAGTAAGGTGATTTTGTAGAGGGAGGGATAAAATGAAAGGCAAGTGGGAAATGTAGTATAACAAAGCATTTATTTTTCCTGCATTTTACAGCATAACCTTTTCTTTCGTTCTTTGCAGTCATTTTTCTAGGCAGGATCCTGAAATTTATTACTATATTAATTATTAATTATTATATTAATATATTAGTAATTTATTAGTAGAGAGAACTTATAAGCTATTTTTCCCATTGCTTCCATTCTTCCCTCCTTAAGATGACTAAATGATCATTTGGGGATCGCAGTGTGAATCTGTTTAAAAGTGAGGAAATCTTATTCCAGATCTACCTCTAAGGGAAAATATATAATGTCTACACAAGCTTAAGGAGTATAAAGAGTAAAATCTGAATGGAGAAACAAAAATTGGAGAACAGTATTGGAGAAGAAGAGGCACTATAAACTGCATTAAGAAAAGTGCTACCAGCAGACTGAGAGCAATGATCCTTTCCCTCTACTTAGCATTGGTGAGATCACACCTGGAGTACTGTTTCCAGTTCTGGGTCCAGAGAAGGGCCACTGAGATGATGCAAGGCCTGGACCATGTCACCTATTAGAAAAGCCTGAGAGACGTGGGATATTCATGCTGCAAAAGGCTTGGAGGGATCTCATCAACATGTATAAATTCCATCAAGGTGTTTAAATTACCTACTAATGGGAGGACATAAAGGCAGAACTGGACGCATTTGAGCGGTGGTTAGTGACAGGGCAAGAGGCAATGGGCAAAAAACAGAAGCACAGGAGGTCCCCCTAACCATCAGGAAGCACTTCTGTGCTGAGGCTGTGGGGTTTCCTCCTTGGAGATTTTCGAAAACCACTTGGATGGGGACACCCTGATCTAGGCATTCCTGCTGGAGCCAGGGCTGGGCCTTGGTCCTGTGATTCCATATTATGTGAAAAGTTTCTTCTCTAAATAGAGTTAATAACCCATGGAACTGAATGTAACACTTTTAATTTCAGTTTTTAATTTATTGCTTGGAAACAACTTTTCAGTGGTGAAGTTTATAAAACGTAGCTTCAGTACCCAGTAGAGGCGTATTTGCCATTTTAGGCCGTGCCTACTACAAAGTAATTCATCTGCAGGGGAGCGTTCCTTAAAGCCACATGAATTTTCTCAGAAAATTCTCTGCTGTGTTCCTTTCCCTAATAGGGGTTTTTGTTTTGTTTTTGTGTTGTTTTCCTTTGTTGCTGTTGTCAAATGTTGTTAACTGTAAGAGTGAAGGGTTCAGATATTAAGAGACCTTTGCTGACTGCTGAATATCATTGTATAGATATATGTGTACATAAAACCTGAATTAAAAGATATAATGCCTTTGTTTTATATGTGTGTTCAAAGGAAGAGCAGGTCAAAAATTTAAAACATATTTCAAAGAAAGAGAGGCACCAAAAAAAAAAAAAAAAAAAAAAAAAGATGTAACACAAAAGGTGAATGAGATGTAGCAATTTAATTGTAGGTCTGTGAGTAAAAGAATGCACTTCTGTACTGGTTCAGTCTCAAACTACAAAGTGATTTCTTCACCTGTGGAATAGAAATAATGCAGAAAATGTTAAATGGCAAGATCCTATTTTCAAAAGAGTAAGATACTTGAAAAAGGGTACAGTATACAGGAAGAGGGAGACATGCACTGACATCACATGCTGCAAAGGACTGAGAAGAGCCTAACAGCCTTTTCCTTTGGATGGTCTATGATGACACGTCCATGCATGTACACACTTGTCCAGAAGTTACATAGCAAGTCAGTCACTCAATTGAGGTTTCCATTTAAAAAGTAAGTAGATGCAAAAGCTTGCAAGCGTTATTGTATTATTCAGAATGATTGCATGCACTTTGACATCAGTCAGGTAACAACACTCTGTACATATAGGAAAGGAGCATGAAAGAAACATTACCCCTTTTTTTCCCCCCACTGCATATCATGTTCAAAGACTTTTGTGTTTTTTTTTTTTTTTCAAATGACAAGTATGAGGGTGGAGGATAGTCTCCAAACCTAAGCCTAAGCTACCTTGGAAAGCTTTTCCTTTCTCCCAGCAAAAGTATTTTGGAAGCACTGTCTGGATTCCCCGAGGCTTTGACCAACCTGAACATCTCTATCAGAAAACAACAATTTTCTCTAGAGATATATCACAGACAGTTGCAAGAATTTCCACTGTCAAAGCTTTTCTTGTCTACTCAACTATTATCGCTTTGATTTTAGTCATGACTGAAACTTGCTACCTGTCAGAGCTACTTGTTCCACTTACATGCTTGGAAATTGGTATGCAAATTCAGCTATTCAGTAAAATCATCCAAACCAGAGAACTGAAAACATAGCTAGAATTTCTAGGAAATATCTGACCTACGCTACACATCCTGGAATATATGACTGTAATAAATATCTATTAAGTCCTTTAAAGATGCTGTATTTTAACAGCAAGTATTTTATGGTCCACAAATAAAGCAATATTTTTCACAAATAAATTTATGTATACTCAAAACTGTCATGTGTTTACAAACATATTTTGCAAATGCAGACAAGTTTCACAATATTTTCTAAAATAATGTGAACTCTGGATACTTAAGAAAATTTGTGCATCTTAGTAAGAATTTAGAAACACACAAGTTATTCACCAGGATTAATCTTTCTTCTGATTCACTGTGGAAAAAGAAAGACATATTGCAGTCATGCAAGTGCACAACACATCATTGTGTCAGATCAGGTGAAGGAAGGGGGCAGTAATGAAGCCTCAAGGACAGATCCTTTAATCTGGAGCCTTCCTCATATTCTAAGCAATGTCCTTCAGGCTTATCCAGGCATTCAGCTTTATATGATGCTGTGTCCTTGAGTGGCAGAAACTGTGGCTAAAATACAGCGCTTGACAATTTCCCTTTAGAATTACTCATGTGGACTAAAAGAGTTACAGAATAGTTCAGGTTGGAAGGGACCTTTAAATAAAACTCGTTGTATTTTACTTGAGATCAGTGGAGTTTCCTTAGTTACATTTTCATTTTTTAAGGAAGTTTAATGTCTTTCCACAAAAGCTGTTTTAGCTATATTTGAAGTTGCATATGAAATCTCTTAGTTTACAAACTAGTTGCTACCCACTTCTCCTCTCCCAACCTCAAAGAACTTTTTAAAATGATTCCAAATCAAAGGATGAAATTAGAAAAAAAGCAATATTTTAACTTTAGAAGAGAACATTTCCACATGTGAGTTTCTATGCTGAAGATACTCTTCATTTCTGATGGTATAGTTAGCCTGCATAGTTAAGTTGAATACTGATGTGACTTGCTAGCTTTAATCACATTGAAAACTTCACAATACCTGATATTTCACTTTAAAAGCTGGATCCTGCAGGCAAAGAGATGACTCAAGTACTTAAAGAAATCTGGCAGGATTGGTCACATTTTCCACTGAAATAATTTTGGTGGGTTTCAGATCCTAATGCTCAACCAGTCCATAAAAGAGCTCATTGCATCCAAAAGTGCACTTCAAAGCCTTTCCAAAACTCCTACTGGAACTACACACACCTTTTACTTTAAAAAAGAAAAAAAAAAGACACAGAGCTTTTATAGAAAAAAACAGCAGTGGCATTCTAGCATACCAGAAGGTTATGTTTTAAGGAACTGGAAGAGAGGAAATTAAAAAGAGTGTAAAAAATGCTTAAAATATTGTGGGGATTTTTTATTTTCTTTAGGATCCTTATGTATGCTGGAATAGAAGTAATACACTTGTGGAATAATAGCTATGAGGGTAAATATCACTGCTTTAAGGATGCTCAAATAAATGCACTGAGGAAATAGGGTTTTTTTTGTTTTTGTTTTTTTTTTTTCTCCTCAGTTACTTAAAAGAATTCCCTGATAGAATTGCTGGCTTTGGCTGGAATAAAAAAAGATTCTCCATATAAGGGACATGCTTATTTTAGGGTTTTGTAATTGGCAGAATGGAGAATCTCCAACATCTAGTCATTTCCCATCTAAATATGCGTTCTGTTCAAAGCCAGTGGAGAAAAAAAAAAAAAAAAAAAGTGTTCTTTCAAGAACCTCTAAGAAGGGTTTACCAAGATTCTGCAGCACATTTGCCAAGACTCCTTACTTCTTTTCTTTACCTACGCTATGCATACAAAGAAAACATGCAAGCCTGTGGGAGCAGGCCAGGAAGATGCCAAATGTTTTTCCTGGCTGACTTTAATGGACAACTAATTGTATTCAAATAGACCTGCACATGCACAGGAATCCCCCAGATTTATGCAAATAGCCCTGAGAGACATCCACCAAGCTGCTTGTAGAAAGTCAGATTTCAGCAGCAGAAGATATCACTTATTCTCAGAAAAAGATGAAGAAAACAAAGAATCATGGAACATCCTATCAGGAACTGATTTAAATGCGGGAAATGAGCAGCTAGCATTGCTTTCAAGGGCTACAAGTGTTGAAGAAGCCATTAGGTTATTTGAAGTCCTCAAGTTTTCTCACAAAATAAAGACATTTTGAAGACTTATTCTGGCCTACTGAAGAGGCAAAACTCAGGGAACTAAATATCTAAATCAGTTTGAAAAGCCATTCAGAATGTCTTCTTACACTGTGCGTTACCAAGAGCTTCACCTAACAGAAAGCATGAAAGGCAGGAATAGACAGATGCTTTAGAATGACAGATGAGCACCTGCCAATTAACTTACTTCACGGATAACAGGAATGCACTGACTCTGTTAATTGTTACCTGACTTCTATCTTTCCCATGTTAATAGGTCAGGTTTCTCATGCAATTTTAGCGACATAAAGCAGGAAATCATTGCTCACTGAGACAGCTGTAGGTAAGCACAGTGCTTGTTAGGCCCACTCCCATCTCAGTACTATCCCTTTTTTTTTTCTCCTAATAGAAAAAAACTAGAAATCTCTCAAGAATATATCTGGGACAGTACAGTCAATGGAAGTATTTATTATTAACTTTCTAGAATCACAGAATCATTGAATTGTTTGAGTTGGAAGGGACCTCTGAAGATCATCCAGTCCAACTCTTGGTAGAGATTGTTTTCGTCAGACCTCTGAGCGAGTCTGAAAATGCTGTTTCAAACAGCAGCACAGCTTTCCCTCCTTGCTGTTCCCATCATTGTAAGGATACAGCACCACCACACCTCAGAGGCCATCTTGGTTGCACTGTGTGCAGCCTGAGGCCTGCAAACAGAGTCCCTGCTTCTCGAGCCTCACAGCTAGAAGCGGCATCTGTGTTAGGGCAAAGTCAAACGTCGAGTTGAGGTTTGTACAGAAGGTGCCTGGCCCCATACAAGGCTCAGAATGTTCTGGAAGGTGACGGCCATCTCAGCTACTTGGGGTTGCTGGCACTTTAACACAGGCGCCCCCCACAGCATACATGTTCTCCTCACATAAACACTAAACTTCAACTCAGCCTTGCCTCAAGCAGCTGTAAAACAGATAACAAAGCCGCAGCTGTGAGAAGCACACTGTTCTGATGCACACTGTAGCTTCAGCTCCTCATTCCTCTGAGGCTGTCCATGGTGCTGGTGGTGAAGAGTGTGGGCTGCCAGAGGCACTATGATGGGCCATGGGAAGGAGCAGCAGTGGGATGGGACACACAGTGAGGTCTGCCAGTGCATAGCAGCAAGCAGAAGAGCTGGCCAACATCTTTCCCTTGACAGAAGGCTGCAGGATGGGCATCCCTGCTTCAGGCTGCTCACAGCTGTGTGTCAGAAGCGGCAGCATCCATGAAGACAGGTTCAGTCTGCCTACTGAGGTATAAAGGAAGATTTTAAAAGTCCAGAAGCCCAATTTAGATGCCTTAATGTGCACACGCTCCCTATGGTCTAACACAAGAACCTCAGAACATAAAAATCATCCTTTCCATGTGACTGTGTACCATACTGTCACCTATATTATATAACAAGAAATCTGAGGGACTTCACAATACATCATTTTCACGTTCCTTCCACACCTGAGAAAAATCTTTCTTCATTTTGTAGCAAATGCTGGGTATTGAAAGAGATCTTTCGGCAGCTTTGCATTTTACAGAAAGCTTCTTAGATTTGATTTTTTTCAGTGAAAAGGCCTAATTCAAAGCTTGCAGAGTTCATGACAATCTTGTTTCTAGAGGGTACAGGGTCAGATTAGATTAATTTAGCTCACTACCCATCCTGATATCAGGTCACAGATTTCAATTTATTTCCCACTTGCACTTTCCTGTGTTAATACCTTCATTTGTAAATATTTTCAACAGTCAGGAGCTTTAGGCATTCTTACTGTAATATCTACCTCAGAGGATTCCTGGTTTTTTAGTCACATGGTACATGTTTATTCATATTTCAGTGACTTCATTTAAACTTGCTTTTTCTTGTTGGATTTAGTTACCCTGTTGTTTCAAGAATAAAGACCCTCTAACTGTGGATCATTAAATTGGGGTATTGCACAGAAATGCCAGTTCTTCATTTGCAATTCTTCCTTATTTAGTCTTGGAAGAAAAAACATAGAATCTTATGGTTGGAAAGACCAATAAGATCACTTAGTCCAACTATCAACCCATCATCACCATGCCCACTAAATCATGTCCGTAATTGCTGTATCTACACATCTCTTGAGCATCTCCAGGGACAGTGATCCCACCACATCCCTGGGCAGCCTGCTCCAATACCTCATCACTCTTTCAGAAGAAATTTTTCCTAATATCCAACCTCAACCTCCTCTGGTGCAACTAAAGGCCATCACCCAGCAAAATCTAACAAAAATGCCCTTTCTGGCCTCTAGGCACCCATCATAATTTCTCAGTAAGTTATATCAAGCTTAATATCTTGTAGAAGTTTTAGAACAGTAACAGAATTGGGTGATTGTGTATTGTAAGGATGGAGAAAGATACAACAATGGTAAGCAGCTAAAGTGATCTTGAATGAACAAGCCGAAATCCTGAAAGGGTGCTTATGGAGTGTAGTTTAGAGTGAGAGGTCTTCCTGTTTCATTCTCCCTCATGTTATACACTGCTTGATGAAAACAGGGAAGGAGAGCAAGCCACAGCTCAGGTCATGTCATGCCTTTTACCTATTTGTGGAATGTTATATCTATCTTTGACTGTCAGGACTGTTCAGTGTCATCTTTTCTCTTAAATTCGTAACTGACTTTTAGATAATAAGTAAACCAAGAAATATATCAGATTTTTTTTTTTTTTTTAATCTCTTAACCCTTGAATAAGTATAAGCAACAGTTACAAACCTGTGCAGTTTTCTTACTTCTACAGAATTCCAGTAGTAATTCAGATAGTAAATATGAGTATATCTGGCACAGTGAATGTCCTATGGCTGCAAGATGCCTAAATAATGTAAATAAAATGCTCTTAGGCATGCAACTTTGTCTGTCTTTGAATATTTATATGGTTGAAGGCTTACCAGGTTATACATGCTCAGAATGCAAGTCAGATACCAAAACTGAGATAACACACAGCCAGAATTAGTTAAGTATGCAGCTTAAATATTTAATGCGTCCTTAGCTCTGGCTACTTTTTCCAGTATGTGGAAAAACCTACACAATTTTTTAGAAAATTACACTTATCCACAGTGCACATGTCACAAAAATAGTAGTTGTAAGATGAAAGAGTTAAAGTGTCCTTTTTGAAGACAATATATTCCCAAGAATTAGTAAAAATTTTTCTAACCTTAATGTCTTGCTTTTGATACATTAAGTTACTTATAATTTTCTTTAGCTTTTCCTTTAGATTCCCATCAGCAAAGATTAGGAGGAATCAAATAAAGAAACCTTGGTCGCTTCTCTGACCCCTTATATTCAGTGAATCATAGTCAGCTCTGGTAAAATGAACATTATTAATCAATATTAGGAAGTAGATGAAAAGGAAGCAGAGGAATAACTGTATCTTGCAGCAAAAAATAAGGGTTGTTTTATCTGGCCAGGATGTACAAGACCAAAGCACTCTAGAAAAGGGAAAATGACAGTTTTAGCTGCACGATGTCTAAAGGCCATTTGTATTGTACTGATAGCTTTTATATATCCACCTAAATCAGTATAATCAGTATTTTATATAGCCTGTTTACTCAGTAATACTTGACATACTGCCCTAGTCATTCTGCCATTCATTGGTGTAATTTTTCATCACAAAAGAAGGAATTGTGGTCGTACCAGCCAAAACAGATAGTACTTCCATTTTTTTTTTTTCATGTGGGAAGCTGTAGCTTATTATTAGGAAGCAAGATGTTCAGTGAGAAAGACTGTGGGATACTTAAAAATACTTCTGAATTTCCCTTTTGGCTCTGGTACTCATCTTGGGGAAAATCATATCACTTCCTATGCATTTTCCCTTTTCCTATAAAATAGTTTGAGTTAAAGCTGCATAGATTTCTAGCTTTCTGTCATAGTCTTCCTTCCCTTCCAAGACCACTGCAATCTTTTTAAATTTCTTTTTTTTTCGCAACTTTCTTTCCTATATAGATTTATGAGCAATGGAAGTTTTATAAACCATGTATAAATATAAATATATAATATATATAAACATATATAAATGTGAAAATTCTTATTTGCAAAATAAAGAAGTGACCAAGTGACCTTTTTTTTTTTTTTTCCTAAAGCTCCTGCTATGCCGGAAAGAGATTCAAAAAAACGGTGTTTTGTCTTGCTCTATCATAGGAAGGGAAATTTAGAATATGGGATCTACAGAAAACAAAAAGAGTAGTACTAAGTAAAGCCAAGACGCTATATTTTACATAGTTTCCCATGCCTTAACATAGGGGGAAAAAAAAAAAAAGGCATTACTTTATTTGCAGAGACTCCAGGTCTTTCTCTTATGGAACAGAAATAGTTATTAATGTTTTGTGTGTACCATAAATGTGTTAATCATATAGAATGACCTAGTACATACAATATTTTCACTTCTCAAGAGGGAAAATAAAGAAACAAACAACATCTCTATTAAATATTGATAAAATACAAAGATAATATTTACTGTAAAGAAGAAAATATTTCTAAGAAAGTTAATGGTGGAGTAGAATGAAATTACACAAAGAAGCTTACACAATACAGATAACAATCATGATTTCTTTTGGAATAAAGTTATGCTAATATTCATAAAAATAATTGTATTCAAAGGTCATACATTTGTAATGCGTTAACAGTTCATCACAAGCAACATTTTCCAATCTACCTGACCAGAAAATCTTTTATAGCTGTCAGAGAGCAGATATAATGGGTAAGATCTCTTTTTTTTTGGCCCAAACCATCTTATTAACTCTGATTACTCTACTTGTTTGTATTTAGATCTTAACCATCATGTTTGCATCATACCCAGTTCAATACCACCATCACCAAAGGCTAGAGTTCTTCAGCACCACCACAATACAAATAAATTTTAGAGCAACTGAACTTGCCAGATAAAATGAAACAAAAATGGACAGAAACAGCCAAGCAAGTAAAAGAATAATATCCTGCACACAATCTTACAATTTGGTGAAAACATTTTTCCTACCTAACTGCACCATGGAATTTTTATAGCTAGATTGCTTAGTATGTCTCTAGTCTTTGTAGGACTGTTTAGGAAAATGTCCTTGGTAGTGATTGTGACATTTATCTAATAATATTTATTATAATGATGGTACTGCATTGTTACAGTATTCATTATTTATATTTACAAAAATAATTACATTACTGTACTGTATAATACAGTAACGATTACCTTGATTAAACAACTTATGCCTGTGTGCCTTCTTTGCAAGAAAAACAGTGGTTGTATAAACCACTGCTTCTTTCCTTTAGGAGCGCAGTGTGCTAACCAGATCTGTGGCAAGACAATGAAGAAGATGGCCAACGTTTTCACCTTAGTGTAATCATACAAAAGCTGGCTTTGATCTGTAACATCACATGGAGTATTTCTTTCAGGAATTTGGAACAGCTAGGCACTCAGTGTCTCAGCTCTCCCCATGAAGAAGGAAAAAAAAAAAGCAGTACTGCTAAAAAAAGGGTAGCAAGGTGAAAAAGCTGAAGCAGAGATATGTGAGGGGAAGAACGCTTCCGTCTTCATTGTATCTTCTACTCTGAAGTAACGTACATCCTGTAACTTAGTCAACCATTAATCAGAAAAGTATTTTTTTAAGAGTTGTGCCAAAACTGATAGATGCATGTGACAAATCAATTGGATAATGATAACTTCAGCGTTCACGCAGCACTTGAATTTGATTCTGCTTTCTCTCATCTCTTTTCACAGAATCACAGAAAGACCTGAGTTGGAAGGGACCTCAAGGATCATGAATCTCCAACCCCCCTGCCACAGGCAGGGCCACCAACCCCCACATTTAATACTAGACCAGGCTGCCCAGGACCCCATCCAATCTGGCCTCGAACACCTCCAGGGATGGGGCATCCACAACCTCTCTGGGCAGCCTGTTCCAGCACCTCAC
>JAOWBP010001760.1:79841543-79853057 GCA_028571105.1 Tragopan temminckii
TTGTAAAAAAAAAAAAAAAAAAAAAAAAAAAAAAAAAAAAACCATAATATTTGTGTCCATCAAGGGAGACCTGTTCTTATCTGCCCTCCTAACTTTCTTTCCCTTGCTGGCCTAGACTGTTAAAAAATAATAAAGCCTCTAACAAGAGTTGCGTGAGCTACAAATGCTAGTGGTAGCATCTGCAGATCTGCTCTCATGCCACATCAACTATTTGCAAAGTGACTTTTGTATTAGAAAAGATATAATGATTATTACAAAGATGTAGAAAAGTTCAGAAACTGCAAAAGCATTAAGATAATAGTTCACTGCAAAGCAGCGTATAGCTAGTTCACATGCAAAAGCATTTCACAAGACAAAAGGACTTGCACAATGTTATCCAAGCAATGCAGTGCATCCAGTTCTGTTTTCTACATCTCTGCCAAACATTGACAAGCCAGGAAATACTGACTGTAAGTAAACGTCAAGTGATTAGACCTACTTTGAAAATAATCTTTTGACTATGTAAGCCCAATTCACAACCGCAATGCTGAGAGAATTCCCATTCTCTGATGTCTCCCTACCTACAGACATGAGGCTTTCTGCCTGCTGAGCACTTGGAAAAATGAGCCACTTCAGCAGACTTCAGAGGTATGTGGATCTGAGTCCTCTTGAACTAAGTAAACTTGAAGGAGATAGTACCACATAAATCACTGAAACTGCAGCTTGAGAAAGGTTTTGACATACCAGGTTAATTTATTTATGCTTGTTAATTTAAAATGAGATGGTTGGCAAATCAAATAGTATCAAAGTCACGTGAGTTCAACAGGACCATGTGGTTTAATCAAACGTATTTGGGACTTCATTGTAGCTGATTTTGTAAGATAATTTAAGGAAGTATCCCAAAAACCATTTCTAGTAGAAAATCAAACTGTTCAATTTTGGAAAGATAAATATTGCATTTTTTTTCTCCATTGTTGTCCCACTCACAGTTTTTTTGTAACAGAAGCTTCCAAAGTTCTTCCATTTTGATGAATGTGCAGTTTCTTTGGTCTTGAAGCTCCATTAAGTAGCAAAATTGATCTCTGACTTGCATGCTTAGACTCTAATTTGGTAAATATTTAAGTTTAACTTCAGAACAGCAGATGAATATTCCCATGAAGTTCAACAGCAGCACCCAGGTGACTACATCATACAGGAATCAGGATCTTATTCTGCTACAATCTGTCTACAAGCAGCCGTATCATTTCCTAAAGCATAAAGTTCCTCCCAGTGTACCTAGCAGACAGCTGCAATTATTAATAAATAACGTAGGATGTTCTCAAGATTTGCAGCAATGTATTCAGACTTGTGTATTGTCTTGTATGATGCATGGAAGGGTTTATGTACTTAAAGCAGTTGTATGCTCTCCATTTCCATGCAGATTTTTTTTTAATTATGTCAGTAAATCACTGTGCAGAGTTCAAGGCAGCAAAAAAGCTTAAAGGTAGCTGAAGTAAAAGTGGCAACCACTGAGTATATTTAAAAACATAATTTTCCAGAACTATCTTACCACCAATAAAATCTAACAGTGACACAGAGCTTTGTAAAGAGAAAGGCTGCTTAATAAACATATCCTATCCCTTTCACTTTGATCCTGTTTTGATCATCAGTGTTTCAAGATACTTGTAAACAGGTGCAGCAACTTGCCTCTGGAGAGAACAGTAAAATATTTCTTGGCTTATGTCATGGGCGTGATGCCTCTTGGGGAAAGACTGTTTTCTGTCTTACCACAACCAAGGTTATGGTTATCCAAAAAAACTACCTACAGAAATGGCATGCCAAACTCAAATTTACTATACAGACTTTGAGGCAAAATGATAAAGCAGTCAAGAATTCAATTGATAAAGCAAAGATTAATATAGCAGTATAATATTAATATTTTAAAAGTAATTACCTTGAAAGCCATACTGGGAAAGCGTGTAGGTTAACAACTGGCAGATCTAGAAACTAATACAAAATGCGTAAAATGCACTAAAGAATGACTTCAGTAGGAACAGGATTAGGCCACCAGCCCTGTAAATGCATCCATGCAAATGTACTTTCTCCTTGTTCTAATAAAGCTGTCTGGCAAATTCTTTTTGCTGTTACCATGGCTCTAACATTCTGATGTTTCATCAGAAAAATAACAGCTAAGAGTATGTGCGAACACTATCTGAGACACTTTTAGTCATTTTAGGGTTACAGTTAGCAGTCAGGTCAAAGCCGCTTCTTTAAAAAATGTTAAGCTATGTTCTGAAATCTGTAACTCTCCAAGCTGAAAAGCCATAATATGTATCAACTATGTATTTGTCATGATAGGCACTGATTCTGCCTTCCCAGTTTTCAGTCCTCAGTATTTTCTCTATTCATCCCTCAGCTGTCAAAAATAAGGGACAATTCGAATCTCATGACTTCTTTGCATCCTTAAGTCAAAATACTAAAGATGAGCAAGAAAAACAGTTATAGGAGAAAGAGGCCTTATTTTTAAGTCCTGTCTATAGCAGAAACCTTTCCAAGAAACAGCTGTGCCACCCTACAGCTCTTGGGAATGCAATTTGTTTATGACTTGTGCTACTTTGAAGGCTTCTACAAAAACAGACTTCTCCAGGAATGACTCCAATAGACAAAACTATACTGAAATTCTGGATAGTCAATGCAGTTTGCAGACATTTTTTGGCAAAATAACTGGCAATGCATTGTGGGATCCTAGCGCTCTGCCCAAGCAGTTTTAAGAATTTAGACACAACTTCCTAAATTCTTGACTTCCCAATTTCCATGCTTTCCATACTGAGTATGTAGCAGCATTAGAAATATACACAAACCAATTGAGTTCTTATGACTGTTTCACAGATTCACATCTATTTTCTCCACATGTACAGAGCTTAAATTTAATCAGCAGATTTTTCAAGAAAGGAAGAAAATTGAGGAAAAGCAGATGATAGAGGCAAAAAATAGAAGTAGGGATAAAATACAGGTATTCACCAGGCACGTAAACACAGTATGATTTTTAGCCCTTGGAACAATCATGATGCAAACCTAGCAAGGTCAACAGCAGAAGCAAAGCTTTCAGATACAGAAGACTGTCATTCTAGTTCCTGTAATTGCTTGCTGAGTTCACATGAACCTTTCAGTGCAAATGCCTAAAAATAAAAGGTATTTGCACCCTGGAAAACTGGCAGCATACTGGCTCTAGGAACTGTAAATCCCAACTGCTACCACTGGCTAGCAATTTGGTGTTGACAAAACTGTAGCAATCATGATTATTATAAAGGTGTAAGAATTGATACTCATGCAAACTGTAGGAAAGCAAAAATAATTTAGTAGGCAAAATACCTCTTTTCTCCTTCTCCTAACTGCCATCTGCATAAACACAAATGACACTGTTGAGTTGGATAAGTAATGATGGTTCACTAACTGCAATGCAATTATGAAACCTATGTAAAACTCTCATTTTTAGGAACACTTTTGCAGTGTAGTAATGCAAAAACAGTTTTTAAGACCATAATAATTACAGTGCTACCATTACTTTATTAACTACAATTTTCAAAAAGCCAGAATATCTTTTCTTTCCTAGCTCCTGAAGTGCCATCTGGAAGTAAAGATACAAGAATTGCCCAATGGTTTCTGATGTGTATTTGGCAAATTAAAAAATGCCTCTGAAACAAAAATGAAGATGCTTTCAGTGAGAGTAGAAAGACTGATGATTCTGAACACAGAACAATTATAGGAGCCAATCTGAATATAATTTCTAGAAGCTTTACAAGAAAGCACTCATATGTGTTACTGGCAGTACTGCTTTAGATCTGCTTGCTCTGCTCTTAGAGTAAGCTATATCTACAACTGCTAAAAAATTTAATTTCAAGTTAACCATATTTTAGTGAACCTGGTGACAAATATTTGGTGACTCTGCACATAGCAGGGGGGTTGAAACTAGATGATCATTGTGGTCCTTTTCAATCCAGGCCATTCTATGAATAGGTAAAGGGAGTTGTTTTTGTTTTAACAGATTAAACACATCACAGTCTTCACAAAATAAAACTTTATTAACCATAATAAATATGTAAAATGATAAATAAGTGCATGAGTCACTAACACATGAGCACTCCTGTCATACACCCTTATTTTCTCCTGGAGTTGGCTGGAAATTACACTATGGCAATTTGTGCTGGCTCTTGGGCAGGTAGGAGGTAAAGAAAAAAGGTATATGGGATGAGACCTGGTCCACAGAGCTATCTATAAAGCAAAATGACACTGCACTGAAATGACCAAGTGTTTTGCTCCATACTGCTTTGCAGTCTCTGTATTTGCTGAATCAGGACGCTCAGACTTCTAGGTACACTAGTCCAAGTGTGCCTTTTCTCCCACCTATTGTGTCACCAAGGACAAAGAGACCTATGGAAAAGATCTATCCTCTTCTTTAATTATCATCTGTTGCTTCTTGGCCAAGGTAACCAATTAAAAAAAAAAAAGACATACTAAGTAGGATAGATTATAGATAATAGTGTTCATCTATCTCCCCATATATATTTTTTATCATGAAACATGAAGCAAGTCAGACTTGCAGATAGTTCAGAACGTCCACCAATGATGGCTGCTCTATCACCTTGAAGAACTGGCATGAAGTATATGGACTCGCACACACCAGCTGTAAAACCACAGTAATAAATATGACTGAAGAGGAAATGGTCTGTTCGTGAAGTACTGAGCCCTTGAGAAGGTTCTTCAGAGCAGCTGGAGTTTACCCAGACACGCTACCAGCCCTTCTGCAACAAGGACTGCTCCAGAGCTAGTGATGGTGAGGCAGTATAATTTGCTGTAAAAGGAGAAGCAATACAGGCCCTCCCAAAAACTTCACTCTCAAAGTTTAAAGAACACATGCTGAAAAACAGTGACAGTGTCCTAAAGGACAAAGGGAACTTTCCTGCAAAGATCAACCTGAAAAATCCAGAGAAAGTGGATGGCTGCTATTGTTTAATTCAGTGAGTAGTAAGTTCTCCAAACCAACCAAACAAAAAAAAAGTTATTTTATTTCCTCTCAGAAAAACGAAGAACTGCATATATGGAAGGAGGTTCATACTACAACGTCTGCATTTTATTCAGAGAAAACACAGCTTTGGTGACAAAGCAGCTTACAGTCTTATCTTTCCCATCTATTTTAGATGAATACTAGATATCTCTTTCAATGCCACTGTTTTCTTTCTTCCCCTGCATGATCTTCAGAATTTAGAAACTCTATATGCCCATATATATAGATATATACACACATATATATATATACTTAGCACACACATTTATGAATACAGGGTGGGGTCCATTCATCTCATTTATTTTACGTATGATTGACAGTTCACATGGGAATGTTGAAATAAACTATTTGAAAGGCACATTCTTTGTTCCCTGTCCCCATAAAGACACCAGTCTGAGGAAGGATAAAGGAACTGAGAAGCAGTGAATTCCTAGAGTTGTGAAAGAACCACCAGAAACAGCACATGTGAATAAACACACCTGAGCTTTCCCTGTTTTTCCACCTGTTTTTTGAATTCATGAAGTACTCCTTACTTCAAGTAACCCTCCTGACTCCCCTAAGTATCCCTCCTCAACAAGTTTGCTGTCCATAACCATCTCTAAGGTCCTCTTCTTTGTTTTGAGGTCATATGCCCAAATGATGATGGAGTTCTCATCTTCCTTAGTATCAAATTCCTTTTACTGGTCAATTGGACCTCAGTTTTTCCACTGGCAGCTTCCTTTGAATTGAACATTTGATTCTCTTTCCCCAGCATGACATTGTTACTCATTCCTCTCATCAGTCTCTGCATCTTTTACTTTCGATGTCCCAATATGAGTTTAATTCCTGTGAGAATGCTGTAGCCTGACCTGCACCTACCATCCTTGAGGACAGAAGAAGTACGCTACTTTCATGGAATACCAAGATCCATTAACTCCCCACAGAGTAATGTCTTAAGCTCTGGCAGATCCAAACACACTGAATAACTTAAAAGGCCGAGAGAAGTGTTTTTTTCATCACTGGAAAATAGAGTCTGAGACTGGGGGCAGAATGGTCAACAGCCAATGGGTCAGAGCATTATGAATTTCTTGAACACAGCAAGTTTGTCTTAGTAAGCAAATAATAAATACACAACCTGTGCAATCACCTTACCAGTGTTAGAATAAATGTTTTTTTTAATCTGTCTCTGGAGTTAGTCTTCCTTAACTTGCATCAACTCTGGATGTTTACTAACAAGACACAGAATGGTCTCTGTATGTGTATGTGCTGACAAAACATGAGCATTACTTTGTAGTGTCAACTAAATCAGTCCAACTACACTGCATAACTAAGTCACTGCAAAAACACCATTCTGGATTCACAGCAACTTGCTTTAAACATGCCAAGAACACTACAAAGATGCACAGAAAATAAAAAGCCCTGTACTCAACCTTGTCATTTTCTTTACGAAAATGACATAACAGCTTTATTTCTCACTACATATGCATATATCTGGAAAACAATCCTAGATATTTACATGTGGGATATAACAATCACAAGGTATGCAAAGGCTTTATAAATAGTTTCTTCTTTAATCTCTTCCCCTTCCTACAACAGAGGAAATCCTCTGAAAATATGTTACTAAAACAAATCAAGAAGGACAGACACAAGCTACTCAAAAAAAAAAATCAGAAAATTAAGACATTCGATTTAAGAGTGAATTGTGAGGCCTGGGGAACCCTTTCTAAGGGTATTCCCTGATCCTTATACAGAGAACATCCCTGCTGCAGTTCTGAAAAGAATGCCAGAGCATCTCTGCAACCATGCCAACAGAGAGAAGAATCCCTCTCTGCAGTTCATCCTCATAACAAATCTTGGATACTCCTCTTCCTGAATTTTGGCTCTTTTATTTGAACAGGAATTGTTCAGGAAGTTGACAAAGATGGACTGGCTTAAATGCTGTAACACGGTACTTATTCACACCACATAAGGCAGAGGAACACTAAAATTAGGCATAAAATTTTATTCCCTTGGTAATATCCTCTAGCACTGGCTGGAGACAGAAGGAGAAAAGGGAATTTCCCTTGGAAAAAAATAGAACAAACTAATTATAGGAAAGATAAATACATGTGGTATTACATCTTTCAAGTATCACCATTTATATGAATGCATGTGAAACACCACTAGAAAGACTAGAAAAATAAGCTACTCATTGACTAGGTTCTGTTGAATGGCTACTATACTCCCTTTTGCATCCTGTCTGTAAACAAACTTATTCATTTCAAACATATGAGACACTGAGGAGATGTTCTCTTTTGTACTCAAACTGCATGAGAAATACATTTGGCCTACCACTCCAGAGAAAGATAATGCAAAGCTCATTGCTGCCTTTCATTTAGGGTCAGAATCAAGCTCATGCAAAGTAGGAACAAAACAGCAGCCTTCTTAAAACCTACTAAACCTACCAAAAAAAAATTTGCTACTTTATATTGATTCTCTTCACCACTGCAGGTAGTGATGGAAAACACTTGCCAGATTCAGCTGAAACAGCTGAAGTTATGCCATGTGGACAAACATTCATAGTA
The DNA here is from genome assembly GCA_028571105.1 of Tragopan temminckii. Lineage (NCBI taxonomy): Eukaryota > Metazoa > Chordata > Aves > Galliformes > Phasianidae > Tragopan > Tragopan temminckii. The sequence continues at coordinate 79,849,110 of JAOWBP010001760.1, forward strand.
TACTGTGTCCTCTTTAATCAATTTCCTGTGCTGACATAAGGTATGAGAGATGTATACTTTCAATACTTCAAAAAACAGGAGACCCAAGTGCTGGTTACGCTGAAAAATCTGTGCTCTTACAGATGTTTATGGGTTTGACTGGTGTAGAGCTATAATCAATTTGCTTACGATGGAGCCTCGAGATATATAAAATTTATCCTGAAGGAAACTGGTTTCTGAAACCAATTGCCTAGATGCATTAGGCAGGTGGGAATTTCAGCAAACCAAAGGGTCTACTGGCAGACGCAGCATTGATTTCTTTATGTTTTCAACCTACCAGACAGTTCTATGCCAGACCTGATTTGATGGATCTCTATGGGGTGCCCTGCAGCCTTGATTATTTCCACAACCAAGTCGGATAGTTTTGTTACTTAGTGACTGAGCTCTGCATCTGCATCTTCAGTGCAAACATATTGAACTAGCATGCACACTGCAAATCTGATCTGAGAACAGATTTTAAATCCAATCTAATAATAACGTTTACTGTTTTCCTGATCCCTTTTAAGGGATCAAAAATCTTATTGTGCCTGACTCCACATCCTAGTCCCCCTCCCAACACAACACATTCCCCCTTCATTTCAGTTTCATCACACTTTGGTGCTTTTTCCTCTATGGTTAAAATATTCAGCGTGGTTCTAACAGAAGGAAAAAAAAAATAATGTGAAGGATTCTAAGGAGATAATCTTTGTCAATAGTCTACAAAAGCTTTGACTTGCTCTCCTTGTGACTTTTTAATCTAAGATATGTGGTGATGATGCTATTTTGTCTGCACTGATTTTCATTCCAAAGACGCCTGGCTACACTTCTGTTTAAAGCATTATTCATAATCTTACTACATTTTCTCATGATTCCTTAAATGACAAAGAAAAGGTCAGTAAGTAACCTAAAATCAAAGTTTTCTTGCACTGTGCTATCAAAAACTTCACATCTTTATGGGAAGTTGATCAACATGATATGAACTTTATCAAGTTCAGGCAAAATTATATTAAAATCACTACTTTCATAAAGATATTCTTCAGTACTGCATACACGTTTAACAGCAAAGTAGTTTTTCACTACTGACTCTCTCAGCAAGACAACTACTGTGCTCAGACTTGATCAAGAAATGTGTTCTATCACAGACAACTTGGTTTTACAAATGTGTTTGTACTACTCATTTTAAAAAGAAATGCCTGTGCTGATTTCCCATAGACATGCTGAGGGATGGGAATTATATTTGCATTCTTCTGGAGTCTGCATAAAGCCTGACTGCTGCAGAACTGTTCTCAAAACAGTACCTTTTTTGCAAAGTTTCTATGCCTAGTTAATAAATCCCCATATGCCCGTTTGCATGTATGTATAATCAAAATACACTTTGCATATATCTTGTTCATCTCCTCAACACAAAAATTAAACAGCAATAAAGGAGAACCTCAGGAACAGTCCTTAACAAACGTGGAGAAATAATATACCTCTGAATACACTGAAGTAGCTCCTCTTCTTTCTTAATTGTCTTTGTCTCCAAACACAGATACTCAGTTCTATAGTATCAGAGATACAAGACTGCACAGTAAAACAATAAAGTCTTACTGTGAACTAAGAACTACTATGATAAAAATTGCCCTTTTTGAAAATGTGGGTATTTGAACCTAAAACAAAGAAACCACTTCCAGCGTTTAGTACTAAACTATTGCCCTTGTTGGTTGGAATAACAGGGAGGGGAAAAAAAAAAACAACAACACTGCCTCTCCAGAAAGTTCAAGCTGCAAAATGTATACAAAATTGAATTTTTCTCTGATTCGCTTAAAATTCTGCTGAATTCTGCATTTACTCACTGCCATCAACCGCTATTCTCTTTGTTTCACTTGATAAATCCACACAATTCTTAAAAAATGCAGTCATTACTTCCCCCCCCCCTCCCCACTGAAAAATTCTACTTTATTGTGCATAGCCTCACATCACTCTGTATTTGTAAGGCTAGGAGCATTATGTTGCCATCTCGATTGTTTTTAAATGTGCCATATTGCAAACAACTAGACACATCCACATTCACCAGGCTACAGCACAGCAACCAAGTTTAACCTTATCCTTCCAAACTTAAAGAACCTTGAGCAATCAGCAGAAGTACCTGCCCACTGCCTGCAAAGGGTTAACAGCATATTCCAAGATTTTTTTGTTTGCAGAGAGACACGACAAAGAGTTTTGCTTGGTAATTTTTGAAACTAAACTATCGTGCAAATCTGAAATGTCGACTAAAGGAAAAAGCAGTGGGAGAGAGGCAAATAGAGAGTGGTAGAAACTAAATATTGTTTGGAACTACATACCGTCGTTCTCCAAACCAACATAATTAAAGGTACAAAAAGCCCATACTTCTCAAATGAAAGGCAATCGGTCATCAAACTGTTCTAAAATTATCAAAAAAAATGACATAGAGACCATTAAAGGATAATAATTTCTACTTAACCCCAACCTTAACTGCAGTTTCAAAATTAGGTCAGTTAAAACGAAAAATCACCATTTTTAAGGAGATTAAGAATCATTAAAATTGGATAAAAAACATTCCTAAATGACTATACAGAAAAAGCAAACGTTACCAGATGTCACAGCATCCCTTATTTCAGGCACAGCATCCGAATTATATAAGAAATGCCCATCAATGGATGCTGTGTTCGAGAAGTGGGATTCCAGACTGACTCAGTGTTATCATCTGGCAAAAAAAAAAAAAAAAAAAGCCACGAAATTCAAAAATAGCTTGTTTATTTTCTTCTTTTGTTTTCTCCTTTCACTAAAGCAAAAAGACACATATACGGTGGAGATATGTGGAGCAGAGCCTCACTTTAATTTGTCAGTCAATAACTTCAGGTTTTAGAATCACTGTGAGTTTGTGTTAAATAAGCATATTTTTTTTTCTTTCCAGTCAAGAAAATACATACCACGCCAACCACAAGCAATCACACCGAGGTTTCCACTGAAGCAGCAGTCGTTAATTTTACAGATCTACCCACACTATGCTGGAAAACAGGCAGCAGTCGTTCCTAAAACAACAGCCTCAGAGGGCTCCATCCTGTTGGCAGGGAAGCAATGTCAAACTCCCCGCAGACTTCAGTGGGAGAGGGCCCTGAGCCGCTCCGCGTCCCCCGGCTCCGAGCAGGGGAGAAGTCCGAAGCCCGGCTATTCTTTGTTAACTGCCCTGAGAGTTGAACTTTCCATCACTTTGTCAACAACAGCAAAGCGCCTGCACACAACAACAGCGACGAAAGGCCATATTTACCTTGAGGGAACCGCAAAGGGAACGCCGCAGAATCGCAAAGCAGAGTAGTCCAAAGGCAGCGGCCACACGCGATCCAACCGCGCACCTCCAAGTAGGCCACGTTCCATCAAGCAGCCGCCTCAGCGCCAGCCACCCTGCCTTCCATCTTACCACGTTCACCCAGGAAACTGACAGACCCGCTCCACGACAACAAAACTCTCCTAATGCTTTTGAACGCCCACCATTTGTTCTCCATTCATCCAATCAACTTTGCACTGCACATCTTCTCCCGCAACTGAGGCTCAGAGGCAGGATCCCTTCTCATCTGTATGCTAATTATTTTGCCACATGGACAAAAGTAATAACGCTTTCAGACGGCAAAGCGACGGGCTCGCTGAAGTCGGAGGCAGAAATTAATAAGTTGCCACCGCCGCCGAACGCTGAAAAGACGGGCATGCGTGCAGCCCCGTGCCTGACGGACCAGCCGGAGCCTCCATCTAAGAGCGGCGCGGAGGCTTCGGGCTGGCAGCGGTGCCCTCGGAGCCCCACCGCCGCGGCAGCCCGGCCCCGGCCCGCGCACTTACCCTGCCTCCTCCTCCTCCTCCTGCCACCAGCGCGGCGACGCGCAGCCCCGCGCCCGCTCCCGACGCGCGGCTCAAGTTGCGGCCGCGCACGCCCAA
>JAOWBP010001760.1:79861530-79872116 GCA_028571105.1 Tragopan temminckii
AGCCTGTCAAATAATAGATATAGGTCTACTTTTCTATCTTTGCTTAAGCAGTACACTGTCATTTAACCGCTTCAGCACCACGGCTAGCGGCCACGAGCAGGGCGACGAAGCACCGCGCTCCTCCTTGCCGCTTGCAACTCCAGCGGGATGCACACAGCAGAGCTTTGACTTTTGCAGCTAAATTTGCCATACAAGAATGTGTTCACTCTTTCCATAAGCAAAACCATTCGTTCTTAAAAAAAAAAAAAAAAAAAAAAAAAAAAAAAATTTCAAGACATAACGAAAACAAGAATGTAATCTTTATATCCTGATTTGTTGCTTAATTAAAAGCATGGTTTAAAAAAAATAATGTTTCTTAAGTTTTTCTCCCAATGCCATAGAAGTGTTCAGGTCTACATACAGCAACCTCAGTCTTAATTATGATAAATAATGAGCATTAACATATGAAAATGAATCACAGAACTGCAGAAGTTGGAAGGGACCTCAACAGATCACTGAGTTCAACCCCCTGCTAAAGCAGGGACCCTACAATCATTCACACAGGTAGGCATTCAGACAGGACTTGAATATCTTCATAGGAGAATCAGTTGCTAAACATGTAGAGGCAATGGCTTCCACTATGCATTCTTGACCTTCTATTTCAAATCTGAAAATCTGATATCCCACAGCTCTCTTCTGTTTATATGGAGCTTTGCGTATACAAATCAAGTTTCTCCATATGCATTATCTATTCAGAGACCTGCGTTAATCTAAGCTTCATAAATACACACACAGCCACAGGCAATTTATTTGCCCTTGAGAATGCAGGAAAAATGAAGTCCCCACAGTTTTTTGTTAAAACGTTGGTAATTATAAATATGCTGTGTTTCAGGAGCTCAAACAAAAAACTCAATTACCTCCACAAAAGTAGAAATATAGAGCATATATACATACCTGTAAGAGGCTAAAGCTGCTTACCACCTAAGGAAAGAATATTTAAAAGACCAACTGAATGACATGGTCTCTGAGATGCCCTAAGTGATGCACTTATCTGACAATGTCAAAAATGTATCCAGTACTTTATCCTTATGAGTAATACATGTTTCAGTAGCAGAAGAAAATTCCCACCAAAAAGTTAAGTTCTAAATGATGCTGAGAATAAATGCCATAAAGACACCTCAATTCTTATTAAATCTGAGGGTACAGAAGAAAAACTAAGACAGTGAAACAAATCTCAAGGAAACATCCAGCTCTATCCCACTCCCTTTAATGGGCTGTGTACTTTCTTTCAGTCTAACTGAATATTTTAACAGCAGCAGTCACATTAAGTTGTTTCTTGTGGTGATGTAATTTGATTTACAAGTTTTACTGGGAGAGGTGAAATAATTACAACTCTTTCCAATAGTTAGATAATTAAAAAACTGACTTAAAGAATTAATTTTAAAATTTATGAGACATTTGTGACGGACAGACTTTAGCAGATAACAGCTTACATAAATTTCCAAATACTAAACATGCCTCTGATTATTCTGAATAATGAATGAATAAAAATGCAGTGGGCCTCATCCTGTTCCTGCTGACATTAGACAGACATCTGTCGTGTTTTCAATGGAAATAATATCATAAACTCAACCTCTAAAAAATAAAGTCAAAGCTCAAGATATATAAAGACAACAGGTTAAAAAATCAGCTGAAGAACATTAAGCTTTTTTTTTTTTTTTTCTACCAGAATATGAAATTCTGAATCCAACATGAAAACAGAGGACTTCATATATGGCATCAAAATGTTTTCCCTACCATTTAGGGTATTAACATTTTTTTCCCAACAATACTCTTAAATCTGTAAATAAGTGTAAACATTTGTGAGCCTTTACATTAACTTTTATGTACATCTATCAAAAGACAATCTCACTGTCAATACTGCCTTAAGATAAATGTGCACCACACTTACAAAACACTATTATATATAAATTAAAAAAAAAAAAAAAAAAAAAAAAAGACTTTTCTGAGATGCAAAAGTAAGAGAGTGAATGCTTCTCATCAAAGGAAATATCCAGCATTGTTGCTTAGTGCTCTTGCAAAATTTGCAATATCTGCACTGAAAGCAGACAGTCCGTGAGCATCCTGGCTAATACTGTACGTCATGTTTTCTGATGTCAAGTGTAGCTTAGGTAGGATCAACATTTTAAAGAATCAGCTGCTGCTAAACAATTTAAAACGAATAAGGAAAATGCACAACTAGCACTGAGGAATTTATGGGACAGCTGAATGCATATCTCAACAGTAGATAACCAATTCTCTCTCTGACTGTAAAGAACAGTGGAGAAAATGGGAAACACCACGAACAGCTGAATGAAAAACCTCTGAGCTTTCTTGATTGCAAGAAGCAATGGAGATGGTGAACATGGAAAGAAAATCTTCACAGCATTATTGTAGCTCTTCCAAAATGAGCAACCTGTCCCATGTCAGGAGAGTCAGGAATATGAAAATTTCCTTAAGTAGGTAGATGGCACCCCAACAGGACTGAATGACTCCAAATGCTGTCCCCTATTTCAAATCTTTAAACTACTACAGAACAATTTATGTTAGGAGAAAGGCTATTACATTCAGAGCTGTTGATTTGGAAGCACTTCAAAAGACAACAAATAACTTTTTTTGTGTTCGGATTCACCTTCTCAATACAATGTTGCTTAGAGAGCCTGAGCAGAAGAAAATCAGGCAGGTAATCAAAGCAGCTTGCTAATTAAACCAAGCATTGGGCAAATAAATGATTTTAATTTCTGGATCTTTCCTGATGTTTTCTGAAGCAAACTAGAGGTAGTGAAAGTATCTTAAGAAAAAGTGATAGCCATACAAATGGAAGTGTGAAACAGATAGCACCAACTTCCAGATTATAGACCTATACACCATATACTATAGTTTATGAACTGTAGACAGCACGGGTTATAGTAGATATAGTTTTATCCTCCTACATTGAGAGCTACTGATGAAAAATCTTATCATGAGTCAATGTGTGACAGCACATGGATTACAACCCCAGATTTGGGGCAGAACTTTTTACACATTACATAACATGCATAAATTTAGAGCTACCTAATGAATTCATGCGAAAATCCTGAGTACCCAGTAAACTTTCCTGTGGACTAATGCCCAATCTTACCCTTCGTTGTCAAAACTAAATTTTTCTTCTTTCTTACATTTCAGAATTCTGTACGGGGAGACTTTCTTTCATTCTGATACTCTGTCACCCTAAAAAACATCACTCTGTAGTTGCCAGTTATAACATGCCTAGACCAAGATAAATTCATACATCCCAATTAATTCATCTTTAAAATATTCACTTATACGAAGATATAGTGCTTTAAGATTCTCAGAGCTAACAAGTAGACTATTTATAACTAAATTTAATGCAAAAAAAAAAAGTCTTTGTTAGTGAAACATCCATTTCAAAAATTTTAATATTAAACAGAAAGCATTATGTTTATTTTGTGGTAAATCATATTCCAAGTAAAGGTATCAGTAGCACATATATTAACAGCCTTTTAATCACACTGATAACACATTATATGATGTAATACATTATATAAGCTCATAATGCCAAAACTCTGGACCTGTAAACTGCCACTATATTTACTCAGTTACAATTTACATTATAGAAAATACTGTTGTGAATGAAACTCACTGTTGATTTGTATGTAGAAACTTGTGCTGATTAGACTGCATGATATTCACAAACATTTGTTTGGAATACAGATAAACATATCTTAGCGTCAGAAGAAAAAAATAAAAGCACAAGTAATGCTAACAAACTGGTCTATATTTGCAAATACTTTTAGAATAAGCTAGATTCCTAAATAAAAACTAATTTTCACTATGAGTTATTCATTGTCCTTCAATTATTTTGTCATTTCAACAACAATCAAAACCAAAAGCAATATGTGAACATTCACCTACACTAAAAGCATTAGTCTATATCTCAATGTCTAAATGGAGGCGAGTGTCAAGTGGTGTCCCTCCTGTCTATACAGAGATCGATACTATTTAACATCTTCACTGGTAACATGGAGAGTGGCATAGCATGCGCTCTCATCAAGTTTTAGACTGGATATACGGAAAAAGTTTTTACAACAAGGGTAGTGAAGCACTGGAACAGGTTGCCCAGAGATGTGATAGATGCTTCATCTCTGGAGACATCCAAGGTCAGGCCTGACTAGGATCTGAGAAACACGATTTAGCTGTAAATGCCCCTGTTCCTTGCCGGGGAATTGGACTAGATCACCTTTAAGTGTCACTTTCAATTCAAACAATTTTATGATTCTATGTTAAGTTTACACATAACATCAAGCAGAATGGTGTGGTCAACACGCTGAAGGGAACGGACAACATCCAGAGGGATCCTAACAGTGCAAGAGGTGTGTCCATGCAAACAACATATGCTCCCACACCTTTCTTGGAGCAATTGCAAACAGGAACACAGACTGAACAATGAAGAGTACACAGGGGGTACCTGTAAATGAAAAGTTTAACATGCACTCACAATGTGTGCCTGCAGCTCAAAAAGCTAATCATATCCTGGGCTACATTAAAGGAAGCATAGCCAGCAGGTAGGTGATTCTCTCCATCTAGCCCACTCTTGTGAGACCCCACCTGGTGGACTGTGCTGAGCTCTAGGACCCCCAGGATTAGAAATACATGGGCTGTTAGAATAGCTCCAGAGGGGAGCCACGAAGATGATCAGAGGGGCTGGAGAACCCTTCCTATGAAGAAAGGCTGAGAAAGTCGGGGTTATTTAGCTTGGTGAAAGATCTACAGAGTCCTTAGAGCAGCCTTCCAGTACCTTAAAGGGAGTCTACTGGAAAGATGAGAAGCAACTCTTTATCAGGGAGAGTAGTGATAGGGTAATGGCTCAATGTCAAAAACAAACAAAAAAGGTAGATTTAATTAGATAAAAGGAAGAACTTCTTTACAGCGAGGGTTGAGATGCACTGGAACAGTTTTCTAAGAGGAGTTATGGATGCCCCATCTCTAGAAGTATTCAAGGCCACAATGGGTGGGGCATGGAGCAAACTGGAAGGTGTCCCTACACATGGCTAGACACATCAAAGTAGATGGTCTGTAAGATTCCTTCCAGCCCAAACCATTCTATGATGTTATGACATTAGCTTTATCATAAACACACTTCCTTTTCTTCCCCAATTTTAATAGTATTTTCAAGTAAAAGAAAAATAACCACTCCCACTTCTTAATGCTGTGTCGTTCAAAGGCAACACTGAGAAATATCACATTTACCTGGAGATAAAAAACTGCTACAAAGCATCCCAACTGTTTTTGTGGGATACAACGTCATGAATGTAAGAATAGAAATAAAAAACCCAAGAGGTGTACCTGTAATAGCAAATAAACAGAAAAAAAAAAATATTATGAATGTATGTACTGGAAAGACAAAGACTTGTAGTCCTCTGACAGGAGACCTCAAATAGGTCACTGGATATTTGCAGAGCAAGTTACTACAAATAAGGTGGGATGACATATCAGCTACAACGTGAATTATATTTCAAAGACTTGTACTGGTCTATACGTAGAGTCAATGTAGAGCATTCTTGAATGATAATCTGCAGATACACAGACAGATGCATCAATTGTCCTCCAAAAGTACAAAAAATGTATGATTAATAAAATTACATATGTGTAGGATTCATTATCCAATATGTACATTACTGTATGCTTCATCTCCATGCCTATAACTGTGCCAAAAAGAAACTAAGAATTCTTGACTAGAAAATAAAACATGCTAAAATAAACAATTTCTGAATTAAAAGATAATGCAAAGTAAAACAAGCTGATAGCCTTATTTAGATTCAAACAGAATTTAAATAAGGCCACAACAAAAAGAGATGCTACCTTACAAGATGTAGCCAAATTTACAGGAATACTCCCATTTATAAGTGAAAGGAGGAAACTTTACCCTCTCATCATCTCCCCTGAATAAGAGAGCTACACATATACCTTCATTGTAGTGTCCAACAACTTTGGGTTTCTCAGAGGAAACAATTGATGATGATTGCACTGTCCAAAATAATAATAATAATAAAGAAGGAGATAAAGTAACATGCTGTGTGGAGACAGAGAATGTAATGGCCTTTACAATCAGCACAGAAGAAGCAGAGTACTCTTCCCTTTACTGTAAAATTGTTCACGACTGGGAAGGATGGGAAAGTGAAGAAGAGAAAGAGAATGATTTCAAAATAGTAAATGGTCTCATGCAATAGTCTGAGCAGTGGGTGATATATAGTCAGCTCTTTGTGCCACAGGACAAAAAGTCATCCCATCATTAGTCTGAAAGTCTGCAAGTATCCTCTTTTCTCTGGTTGTGAAGGGTAGAAGAGTACAGAAAATAAAAGTAAATTAAACACCATTTCTGAAAAGATGTGGAAGATCACAAAATGTTCATATTATCTAGCAAAAGACACAAAGCAATGTAAGAAAACAAGAGGAAGTGACAAAGAAAGAAACAAGATGTTTGAATGTTGGATCACTGGTACAAGTGGGAGAAGCTTAAGGACAAGAACAGGTATGACAGAAAATTTCACACAAATGGCTATAAGGGGATTAAAACAGACCTTATTAACAATCTTGTTGAGAGGGTCACAGGAATGACAGCTGAATATTTTTCATAATTTTCAATATTTTAACTTCAAAAATATTAAGGTAATTCACAACATTACAGCTTCTGTTACATGCTAATACTATCCAAAAATTGTCTTTATAATGTAATATTTGATTGCCATTCCCAATACAACCAATATGCCTGGTTCATCACTCAAATCTTAACGGAAAAAAATGTTCTGTTGCTGGGAAAGCAAAGAGAGCCACAAGGCTGCCAGAACATATATGGGTCTCTAACACTTCGTCAGGAAGAATACCAGCAAGCACAAAGGTATCCACTTGCATCTCAACTCTACAGTAATAACTGTAAGAGATATGATTAAGAACTGCAGACTGTCCCAAATTCTTGTACTTAAAAGCCTGAATATGATTGCTTTCATGGCTTCGAAAGACAACAATTGACCCAAATTATCAGACTCTCTGAGACCCAAATTCTCCAAGATTTCTGAGGATATGAAACTGAACGCATTGAGTTCCTAAGAAACATTTAAAATTAAGAACAGAATTTAGTGCCGATATTGAGAATAAATTAGGAGTTCTATTGTGTGTGACTAAAACCATGATGTATTTACAATTTCCATCTTCTTTATGTCGAAGTCAATAGAAAAAAAAAATCCTACTTTATTTAAATGTCAGCAGCATAACAACCATAAATTTAGGTAAGACACTTCAAAACTCTCACCTTGTGCTACCCAATTATCTGAGGAATGTAGTATAAATTAAAACAACTGTCAGCAGTTTAGATTGATTCTCCTCTTATTGTCATTTATTAATATTGATATAGAGATCTATTACTGAAATGAGGATAAGTCAAGCCCTTAAACAATAGGTGGTATAACATTACCAGCTTAGATATCCATTTTTTTCCTGTATATTTTTAATAATCTACACTACTTAGAATCAAATATTTATTACAAAAACTCAAAGGACTTCTCACCTAATTTTTCCTTGGGGTTAATCAATAAGTCTAATTAAAAAAGATTTTTAAAGGGAAAAAAAAGCCAACAAAAAAAACCAATAACCTAACATTCAATCTCTCCAATACCTGAGGACTTTTGGTAATACTGAATGCAAGGAGGAAAGGCTTTCTACTTGCCATGATTAAGAACCTTCAAGAATTATTAGAAGCTAAGACGCAGATATTTCTGCTTGCCAGACAGACAGCAGTATAAAAATGTCTGAGTCACAGTAGCTATGAATTTTTGCATGCAAACTAGGTGACAGCCTAAACAGCTGTGATTAAAAAAGGCCACCAGAATTCCATGTTTCTGGTGATTCAGATGCAGGCAACAAACAGAGCAACAACCAACAGGTAATGATCCAAGTGTTACTGTGTTAAAGAGGGAAGAGAAACACCAGAGATTGCTCAGAAGCAATACATGGTGAACATGAGACAGGCACAAAGACTCGTCAGACAGAGAGGACTACAAAGGCAGAGATAAGGAAAGACAATGCTTATCATGACATGTTATCTATGATGCAAAATTTCAGTATGCAACTCTTATGTGCCACATTGAATGCACCATTCACTGAAATATGTAAACATGAGTACAAAAATCATTACAGTTTTGTTTCCAATGATGATCCAATTTGCAATTGCTGATCTGTATTTCTATTATAGAAGCCTTTGTGCTATTTTAAACGAACGCTCATTTTCATTCAAAATGAACATAATATGCTGTAGGGCAAAATTTTCCGAAAATAAGAGGATTTTTAAAAAAGCTTTCATTTTCATTAGTAAGTATCAGCCAACAATTTTTAAATAGTTAAAAGGTTAGGGAAACATAAAAATATGAATGGAAATGAGAAAACAATTTTCCATCTCATTTACTAATACTCCTCTTCAAAAAAAAAAAAAAAAAAAAGCAGAAGAAAAAACTGCATTGATGAACTTCAATAACTGTATTTATCACAAATTAATTACAAAATCTAGGTAGGAACAGGCTGCTAACATAAGGTAAGACAGGTTGCAGACAGTAGTCCTTTATGTAAAAGCAAATGTCAAAAGAAAAGCTCTGATATTTGGTTGTGGGCTCCCACTTTTCACATAGGCATTTCCTAAATCCATGCTTGATGAGCTTCTCCAGCTATAAATTCTGTAAATTCCCTCTGGAGCAGTGCAGAGTGTGCTTCATGAAAATGTCATCTGCCAGCGCTGCAATTACTCACACTCTAGCAATCATGTGCACAATGCAGAATGGGTCGAATTCAGGTGAGAACGAGAACCAGCAATCAAGCCTCTGGAATTGAGAACAAAGCCATTTTCTTTCATTTGCCATCAACACAACCATCAAGGCCTTAATTACAAGGCAAGTGTCAAGCCTGGCTGCTGAAAGGCTTATTATTATACAGCTCAGCTTCAAATCAGTTTTGTATTGATGAACTGCAAAAATGAGGAAGCTAGCTTAGCCCCACAAGAAAAGAAACGGGGACTAACTGATTATGTGATTGGCAGGAAGAAACAAGGCCATTTAAAAACACATTTTTAGACAGTAAAAGAATTAGTGAACAGCACACCTAAAACCTTTCCATAGACATGTTTTCCACCTCAACAGCAAATCTCAGTGGTCTGACAATTCAAAGGACACCTTCTTCAGTTGAAATTATTGTAGTATCCACAAAAAAAAAAAAAAAAAAAAACCCTGTCAGGTCACTCCTTTGGCCACACATTTTGCTTTTTTTGTTGTGGTGGTTTTTATTTTTTCAGACAATAACACATGGCTGTGAATGTTCTCATTGCTCCCTTAAACTGAATTGCATGTCTATATATTGAACACAAACAGAAATATTAACTAAACTGCATATGTATTCGCAAGTCCTTGCCCAGCAATTACCTATCCACTCCAGATTAGTTGTTCTCCTATCAAAGAGATGAGAAATTATCATTTTGTAAGCAAACAGATGAATTCATATTGATTCAAATAAATTATTAATAAGAAACTTGTTATAAGTTAAGCCAAATGTCACCCTTTTTACCATTTTCCGTATACATTTTCTGTTACAGCAAGGCCTAAATTTTAAAATGGCTGTTAATGCAATATTATGGATAATAATAAGTGATAATTTTCTTTGTCTTTTGGTTATCTCAACACATATTTCTGACTTGCATGTTTAACGTGACTGGAGAAACATGTGCTCCGTTCATTGATCTGCCCTTCTGAAACCTATGATGAACAGGCAAAAGTGGATCAACAGAACTTTACCACCAATTTTATATATTCTACTTAAAATGCTGACAGTCCATAGCTCTTTCCTTATTGATTGCCTCTTCCATTAGATACTCAACACAAATACATTTTAGTTCTTCCAGCACACCAAATCCTCAATTTCAATGGTCCATTCTTCAGCAGGGTATTCAAAAATTTGAACAGGAGAAAATAAACATTAACACAAAAGAGATGAGGGCACATGACAGTGATAGTCACATCTGCATTTTGGTATTTATTTCAATGGTTACAGGCTGGATTTATTTTCAATGATATATTGATATATTGATATTATATGTGATATATTGAAATTACATATAATTCATTAAAAAAATCAAACACTAAGAACTCAGATAATAACAGGATAATATCCACTGGAAAAAAATATATATTTTAGTAAGAAAAAAAAAAAATTCCAGATGGCTATTTTCATTTTTAAGGGGGAAAAGTAGTACTCAGTCTTCCAGGGAATATATTTGAGAAACTTTCCGTGATTTCAATGGAGATCAGGCAATTCTACCATGTCTGCTCGCACTTGTACTGCTTAGACACTTCATTTATTATTTTTTTTCCAGAACACTGGATTGACTACTTTTGACTACTTCTCATTTTGCCATTGAAATGCTCTATATTTATGAATAGTACAAAAATCTCTAATCCCACTATTATTACTTGCACTTACGTACCTCCTTTCTTCCAAAGGAATTTTAAAGGCCATCTGATTTATTTCAGTCA
>JAOWBP010001760.1:79872216-79890272 GCA_028571105.1 Tragopan temminckii
CCCACTATTATTACTTGCACTTACGTACCTCCTTTCTTCCAAAGGAATTTTAAAGGCCATCTGATTTATTTCAGTCAAGTCTCATTCCTTTCATTTAGGAGGTCATTATCTTGTTGTAGCTCAATTTAGGGTTCTAAATCAAGATATCTCACTGCACCACAAATATACATACAAACTACGCTTTCTTTTCTTAGTCTTTTCTTATTTAGGAATAACAAGCAGAACAATGCATTAGTTCCTCAGTTTCAAAGAACAAAAATTTTTCAACCTGCATTCTTCTGAGTTAATCCAGAGAAGAGCCAACTGTCAAAAATTACATATACAGGACAATATGCTGAAATCATTATGAAATGTACCTAAACTGAAAGATTCCTGAAAAATATCACTGATATATGTTGTTAATAAGCCCATACTTGGGTACCCAGATCAGAAGAGTGCTGTACTATGTCTGAAAAAAAAACAGGTATTTCAACAGCTCTTAGAATTGATAAGTATGTGAAGAATATTGAGATACTTAAAGACACAGTGGAATTGGTCCCAGTGACTGATCTGAAGTTTACTAAAATGGTTTGATGTTCTTAAAATGGAATGACTGCTGTGGCTAGAACTTTTGGTTACGTAAGGGCAAAAAGAAGGCACGTTAGTATGAAGATACAGATAGCTCTAGAATGTCTGGAATAAGAGTTATGTGTCACATGCTCTGTATACTGAGACAGAATGGAATACATTATAAAAACTGAATGTAAAGAAAAAACAGTAATTTTTAATACATAAAGGTAACAGATCCTTATGTGGATACCTGGGCAGGCAAGGAAAAGGGAAATCTTTTCTACGTAATTTGAGGATGCTATCAAAATAAATATGCCTGACAACGTTAAAAATAATTACTATCGTAAAGAAAAGATATGTTTATACTGAAGAGGACAGCTGCTATTCTAAAAATATTTTTGAGAAAAAATATTCCTACAGTTAGGGCAGCACCAACATTCACTTGACAGGTAGCAGGAATACAGAGGAACTGTAAGCCAATATCTCTGATAGATACACAGACATGAACGAGCCACTGCTATTTCTAACCTTGAACTTCATCATGTATTATGTACTTGAGTAAAGGAACACTTTTTACTTGGCAAATCACTTGACAATGCATAAAATGTAGAGGTATCAAGAATTACTCTTACTTGTTTCTGAAACTTTCCAAGAGAGCCTATGAGATTTCTGGAGTCTACAAAGACGGACTAAAAATAAATAAAGGAAATGGACAGAACTATAATTACGTTACTTTCAGTTGTTTGAAGGCCTTCATATAGATTTAATTCTAAAAGATAATGACTGTTAAATGTTCTTTGTGATCCTGAGTCCCTCAGTTTTGAGTATTCAGCCGAAGATGTTACTGAGCTTCTGAGACAACTCTGAGCTACTACCATGTAGAAATAATTTTATGATTTCTTATGGTGGAAGTTAAAGGTCACTCATCGTTTTGGACAGGCTTAGTCATCCTATACATTCAAGTCCTTAGATACAAATAGACAGCAAAGATTCAGCTAAACAGGGTCTTCTCTGGAAGCATTAGATGAATGACATAACCTAGATGAAAGAATGTTATGATCACTTCAGATAATCTTTAAGGTATAAATTCAGCAAAGTAGCTGAGATATTTGGGTTTCTAAATTGTCTACCAGACTCATTCCTCCAAGTTTCTTTCATAAATTTTTATAAGGATTTTATGGCCCAATTACATCTTTACGTGATAGAACTCATTCCAAAGGTTGTAATTTCAGTGCATAATTGCTGCATGGACCAAAAAGGACTCTATCAGATAGAGGTTTTTATCCAAGTTTTTTGGACTTCTCAAGATTATTTTTTCACATTTTTTCTAAACTATTTTCGTATTTTGAAGCAGTTAATGAAACCTTTACCATTAAAGAAAAAGAAAAAAACAAACAAACAAAAAAAACTAAAATTCACATTTGGCTCTTTTTTCTCTACTCCCATCTTAAATAATGCATATTCATGATGGAGTACACAGCATACCTTAAAATAAGATAATATTTTAGGCCTTTGATTATCACAACACAGTGCATATTAATGTAATTACAAAGTTATTTAAAAGCTGATAATGATAAACATTAATTGGAGAGCAGGAGAGAAAAGGAATGGTGAGTGATTTGTCTTTTAAGCAAGTGGTACTGGATGAACTTTTCTAAGTTCAGTTGGACAAAGTAAAACTAATGTCCCAGAGAACAAAGATCGGTGCAACTGCATGTAAGCTCTTTTCTCTGCAATATTTTCTCTCATCTTGTGTCACCTTTTTTTTAATACTTTTACAGATAGATAATATAAAAAAAATTTAAAATCCTGTAAAGGTTAAAAAACCCTTCAAAGATCATCAGTTGTGCCCTTCTGGAAGACACTGCAAATGGAATACTTAGCCATAACTTTATATGGACATAAGGTAAGTGTTTTCCCTCATGTTGTCTGAAATCAATACTGGCCAATTTCCCAGCTTTCTAAATCTATTACTTCATAGGTTACTACCATGTATTGCCATTGCATATATCATTCTTCTTCATTAAATCATTCTCTTGTCTTGGAGATCTGCATAAACAGGGCTGCTCAGGAAAAAAAAAAAAATAGCCTATGAGTTTAAGCAAAATGCAATATATAAGCTAAAATTTATGTATGCTATCGAACAACAAAATACAGGCAAATTTCAGGCTTTGTTTCAGAAAATAATTTTTTTCTCAGACTTCCAATTCATATTACTTGGGATGAAAATGCTAATAAGTTAACCTAAGGCATGTAATTCAGTATTAATTCCAGGTATGCAGACACATATTCAGTTTTGTATGTATGAAAAAAATAACAGCTTCTTCTACCATTGATGTCTTTCATGAACATCCATTCTTCAATCTTTTTTCTATAGAAAGCGACATGTTCCAAATTATAATATTATTGTCAATGTAAACTAGCTCTTATCAAGTTCATCCTTACTAACATCTGATCTTACATTCTTCTCCCTTTACAAAGCATAAAGATATATTGGAAAATAATTAAAAGTAAATAGTTGGTTTTGATGCTGTTATAATTATGCCATTTTTCCCTAAGTAGGAAAACCCAACAATCAAAATGCATTTTAATCAATCTTGGGACACATCAAATGAACTTAGAAATTTCTAGGTCCTCCATCCCTTAAAGCTCTTTCCTTGATCTGACCTGTTTCTTTCTGGCTCTTCTGGTTGCCCTGTCCCAAGACAGTGGCAGTTTTGATAATACATTACCAGACTGGACAGACGACATACAGATCAAATTGTAAATCAGCAGTAAACTGATGGCACAACCGGACTTTTGGAAAGTAGATGTTATGGGGCACTAGGAAGTATCCAGCATTCTTAGGATTCATCAGAAAGGTGTAATGTCTGTGTACAGAGCAGTCTTTCAATTATTCATACTATAAGCCTCTATAGACAATACATTTTGGCAATACATTATTATTATGATTTACATAACTGGCCTTATTGCTCTTCGAAAAGAAAGAACCAAGCAGCAAACATTTTCTAACCAGTAGGAAGCAGGGAAAAATCTTTATACAACTAGATTGTTTTGATGGAAAAGCAGCAACTGTGTTCAGGATACAAGAACATGAATGCCTCTGTATAGAGGAATTGTCTGTTTGGGTTATATTCTATGTGCTTACCATAGTAAACTTTACTTTGTTGTTTTTCATCTAAGTGTTGAACTCATTAGCCAAAGCGACAAATGAGAAAGTCTCCCACAAGACCTGAGCAGGCCTGCTCTCCATGAGTTGTTCTCCCAGTCTGTACTCATATCTGAGATTGCCCCAAGAATATTGCAACATGCATTCTCCTAAGAACACTGGCATAGTTTAGTATATGATGAATATATAAAGACATAAAATACTGAGCTATGAATTTGTATGGAACAGCTTCTTACATGAGGCACAGTTAGCCTCTAATCAATTCTAAGCAAATATTTTGATTTGAGTAATCTTTTTTATTGTTTTATTTTTTTCTGATCTGGTCAACAATAACAGCAATTTTCCTGTCAAAAATTTAGACGAAGCATCCACAGCAGTTCTACTTGCAAGTCATCTTGGAGGCAGTAAGCAACATCTAAATTAAAACAAAATATATGTAACTTCTTTGAAAACAGGTATCAGTCCAGAAAGCCTCCTGAAGATAGCGGCAGAGGAATAAAGAGAAATGAGGTCCATATGACTGAATAGAAACCACATTAAATAAGCAATCCAGATCATGGTTTTTCAGATGCTAGTGAAAATGAGCAACCTGAGCTACTGCAGTGCCACAACTGTACACAATGTGTACAGTTTCCACACAGATACATCAGCAATACTTGGTTAGTTGTCTACCAACAGTTGAGTACTGGTCACTATGGTTCTCCATCTTCTGGCAGAACTTAAAGGCAAACTTGCTATCTTTCCCCTTATATTAGGCACTGAAACAACTGGTTTGTTTTCAGTTAAAGCTGAACACTCTAAAAAACATCCAAATTATTTCAAAAAGAGAAGAAGTATTTTCTACAACAGCAAGAAATGGTTTAAGGCATAATGACTGAATACAGAAAGTATTTTATTGTCAAAGCATGGCATCTTTCTACACTTCTATCAAAGAGAAAACTGAAGCAGTTGTGAATTTCAACAGCAGGTCTTCTACTTATGAACCATCAACTCTGAAACAAACTCTTTAGCCTATATCAAGACTTACCATAGTGACAGACGAAACTGCAGAAAAAAAATGCATTTGTTCATTTACTCCTTCCAAAGTTCCAGTCTAATAATTTCATCAATCTAGTGTTCCTATGACTAAATTAGAAACAATAACATGGTATGCAGTTCACTCCAAAAATAATGTCCCCTATTTATTTCCATGCAAACTACAACAGATACAAAGAACAAAATAACACTGTTTGACAGAGCAAATTCTCAGCTACAAAACACTATTTTTCAACATTGTCACCACCATTAGTCACGAATTTTTGCCAGGGATGAACAAGAGCTCATAAAGTTCTGCATGGTTGTTAAGAACGTGGCTTATCATTTAGGTCACTGTTACCACTGCCTCACTGCACTCACATCTGCTGTTTGCTCTCCAGAAACATTCACCAAATGTCAATGAGTATCAGTGGGTGCCATTTTGTCTGTATGGAGTAACTCAATTCCATATCTTTGCTTTATACGCACTTCCATGTCAGACATCATTTTGTCAAGAGTGCCCCGTTGCTGCCATCTGTCACACAGCAACAAAATGCAGTGAAATACTGGTGATAAGGTTCAACCTCTACTGTCATACCACCAACACCCATCTCTAATGTTGTGGGTCAACATAATAAAATAGTAGAGAATACTTTCAGAACAGCCTTCATGCTTTTTTGCCTCCTGTGATATGATATCATTCAGCACACTCCTAACCCTGATTGGGGTTACATACTGGGAACGGTCTGACAGTCATTTTTCATGTTGTGGTATTAATCCCTACAGTAAAGACTTTAAGAGGTGAAACCTATGGGCACCATCTCAAAACTACTGTGGTTCTCTGTAAGGGACAGGAATCACTGGTATCAATATTTCTTTTAAGTAGGAAGAGACTGTCTTTTAACCATGGCATTTTCTAACTTCAACATTTCCTTTAATATTTTAATAAAATATTTTAATTAATATTTTAATAAAATTCCTTTAATATGTTTCTTTTTTCCTGTTTTACAGGAACAGAGAACCACAGTTATCTAGGCTGAAAAGAACCTCCAGCAGATTCTAGTCATATGGCTCAATCCTAGACCAATTCTGAATCGTGGCCAGGTTGCTCAGGGTTTTGTCCCATTACGTCTTGAAAACCTTCAAGGATGGATATCCACTGCCACCCTGGACCTGTTCCAGTGCTATTTCCAAACTTTTATTCTCTTAAAATGCGCGCACACAAAGCTGACACATACATCAGATTAAACAGACCTGTGACCAAGATTTTGCCTACACCCACACTTCAAGAGTGGGATTTTTAATATCTAGAAAAATAAATTAACAATTACTTTTCAGTCAGAATCAGGATTTCACAATAATACAGAGTTGTGATACATACAACTGTCACATATATAAACTTCGTTTCTTAGAATTGCTGATGTTTTGAATTTGATTGTTAATGTTCCAGTATCTGAAATTGCTTGAATCAGTTAACTGACAAATTATGGACTAAAGGAATGAAGTTACTTCATTCATTCTAGTTTTATTAAAGTTTTTTCTTACTTCTCACTTTATTTGGTATAGAGAAAGCACACACAAATACTGGAAAAAACACTGAATTGATTTTAATTACTTGATTATGATTAGAGTTTCAAAAGGTCTCCTGATGGGGTTTAATACTACTTAACTGGTTTCACTATCAAAACTGAACAAACCTATCATTTCATAACTTCAGCAATGGAATTGTTTGTCCAGAACTGAAAATGGGTCAGCTCATAGTCTGAATAAGCTTCTTTTAGAATTAATGAACATATATCGTGGAAGATGACTAAGAAACTATGGGAAATCAAAGAATTCAAAAACAAATAATAGGAGAAAATATTAATTCAGCCTGTAAACTGGATGAAATCCCACACAATACAGCCAGGATTTCACTCAAATATCCTTTTACAGATTGCTTTTTCTCACTGATGCTTAATAAATCCAACTACTTCAGAGCTGTAACCAATTCTCAACTTATAGCAAAAGTCTGTGTTTTATTTTTGTTGTTGTTTTGTTGTTCTCTTTTTATCTTCACCAAGCAATCCTTGGATGGGTAAAGCTCTGATAATTTTCAAATTTCAACTGTTATTAATAAATCTATAAAAACTAACCTGTAAGAAAATGGAAAGCAGTTCTTGTAGAGCTATCATAAACACTCTGGAAAGTCTCTTGTAATCCCATTTTACCCATTACTTCTCTTTTTAGGAACGCCTTGAACACCTCCAGGCACAGGCATCCACCACACCTCTGGACAACCTCCTGTAACAATGCCTCACCACCCTCACTGTGAAAAAATTTTTCCTTATTTCTAACCTAAGCCTATCCTCTTTGAGCTTGAAGCAATTTCCCCTTGTCCTATCACAGCAGACCTGATAAAGAGTCTGTACCCTTCTTTCATGTAGCTCCCCTTTAGATATTGAGAGGCCGCTATCTTCGCAGCCTTCTCTTCTCCAGGCTGAACAGCCCCAGCTGTTCTCTCATCCTGTCCTCAAGGGAGAGTTCTTCCACTCCACTGATCATTTTTGTGGCCCTCCTCTGGACATGCTCCAGCAGGTTCATGTTTCTCCTGCACTGAGAACTCCACATTTGGGCACAACACTCCAGGTGAGGTCACATCAGTGCAGAGTAGAAGGACAGGATCACCTGCCTCACCCCACTGGCCACACTTCTTTTGATGCAGCCCAGGATACGGCTGGCTTTCTGGGCTGCAAGGGCACATTCCTGGCTCATGTCCAGCTTGCCATCCACCAGTACCCTCAGGTCTTTTTTGGCAGGACTGTGCTCAATCCTTTCATCTCCCAGATTGTATTGGTAATGGATGTTGTCTTGACCTAAGTGCAAGAGCTTGCACTTGGATTTGCTGAATCTCAAGAGGGTTACAGTAGCAGAAGGGTTACAGCAAACGGCTTGCCAGATTTTTAAGACTTTCACAGGGATTCTGGTTTTCTCAAGTCTCAAATAGTTTCTGAATGTATTCAGAAATTCTGTGAAGTGCTTTTCTGATCATTTGGGAGTGAACAAAAATAAGCTTAACTCATTCTCATAGAGAAAAAAAAAAAAAGAATTCAGAATTCAGATCTGGGGGAGAAAAAAAAAAAAGCTTAGCTGAAAAATATTTGTATTTGAGGAAACACCTCTCCTTCACGGCTATCTGTGATTGCAGGTTGCAAATTCTCCCATCCAAATTACAGACTTTCTAGTCCAAATGGCACTTGCACGTGCAAATTTAGAGTTAAACAGGATCTAAGGGATTTACTGGTTGTACGCTGGGGCCCTGCTCAGGTCTCAACATCCATCTGTTGCACATGCATTCAGTCAAAATAGTGCCAGAGGCACTATGCCAGAACAGGGATAGCAGGAGCTCACCTCAGACCAGACACTGGCTTTGTTTGTTTTTAATTGATTCCACCAGCTGATGTATTGTGTTTAATGAGAAAACAACAAACAACAAACCAACATATGAAGAAAGCTATCCTCAAAAAATGTGTCCTGTTTTCTTTTGACTTCCAAGCCCAAGAAAAATAAGTCAAATACTTTTTGTTTTGCCAAAGAATTCAGTATCTCACACAAGTAGCACTTCATTACTATTATTACAACTGTTAGAAATCTCCAGAAGAATTTTCACTTTAACAACAACAAAAATGAAAGCATTAAGTCTCTGTTCCTAGTGATTTCTGCTCATTAGTTGAGGGCTCAAACCATCCTTCTAACTGTAACAGAGACAGGATTATTGTCAGCACTCTGCACTACATTCTATCTCAGTAAACAAGGGCAGCTTTTACTTGTGATGTACTCAGAATCACTAGCCAGATGAAGTAAATCTGAGGGGAACTTTTTCATTAGTTTCACCATCATCAATCATCAGTTTAGAGAAGGCAAATTTTGTGCCTGGAATGAATATGATGCAGGGCAGAACAAATAGATGGCTTGCACACAACTCCACATCTGACATGTGTTTTGTATACATGTATAAGAATATACTTCTCACTTTTGCTCAGTATAACACTGAGAGAATCTAGAAATAAATGGCAAGCCTGTATAGTTTAAATGTGCATTCCTAAATAAAGCAAAGGTCCTGGTTTGTTTTTTGAAGTATTTTTCCTCTTTAAACTCGGCTTAAAAACAGTCATGACAATTTATTTCTAATTAACATTAACCTCAGAAATCCGACTTTGTGTCCATCCCCAGCAGCACAGAGGAGGCTCCCACTCCAACATGACACTCTGGCCATCACAGAATCCAGCTGCCAAACTGCAGCAAATATTCATCCCACAGCAGCTTCTGGCCCCTTGGTGAGCTCTGCAGGCAGTGAAGCTGACAGCTCTGAAGTTGCCTGTGGGTCTGTCATGTCATTAGACTGCTAGCTGAGCTGACTTATTCTACTCGGTGCCATTTTTCTTTGACTTACCTTTGATCCTGAGATATTTGCATACTGTTATGTGCTTGGGAAAAAGTTCCCATGTAAAC
Source organism: Tragopan temminckii (assembly GCA_028571105.1). NCBI lineage: Eukaryota > Metazoa > Chordata > Aves > Galliformes > Phasianidae > Tragopan > Tragopan temminckii. The sequence continues at coordinate 79,881,440 of JAOWBP010001760.1, forward strand.
CTCTTACGAGCCCGTTGTGTTTGTTCATTCTTAAAGTAAGAGGTGATATCCCACTAATCTAGAGCCATGATGTACATTACTCGTGATGTTGTCATGAAATAACCTCTCTCACCACTTACATAACAGATCCTGCAGATAATACAAATTGATATGAGATATCCTGAGAAACTGCACAAGATCTAATAATAGTTCTACAAATGATACCATACGTAACTGTAGGTAACTTTGAAGCTACACATTAATGTATTCATCTGTTAGTCCCTTAAGAAGGCTGATTCTACTTTCCTTTCTACCCTGATTACTTTACCCATTAGCAAAGGTCTATCACACAGCTGAATCCCAAGCAAGCAGAGTGCTGGCACACTGGGAGTGTGGAAGGAGGGGAAGACAGCAAATAAAATAAAGGATGCAAGCTAGCCTGAACAGCAGGACCAAGGATTGGGGAAAAAATAGCAGAGATCAAATGACGGTGAATCAAGTTCAAGGAGCATTACTGACAAGGTCAGCTCTTAAGAATTCATCTAGCCTCCACAAACCGTTCTGTTCCAGGTAGGGGGCAACTTCTATTAGTTTCAAGAAAAATGTATTTTTTATTTTCAGCTTGCCATTTCTTTTCTGGAAGCTAGCTGTCCCAAAGAATCTTTTATTATAATACATTTCATGACAATGAAGTGATGACTCACTTTTTCTTCCCTAAATATACACATTAACAATTTCCAGTTGTTATGAATCTCTATAGTAGTTTTTAGTGTTTCTCTTCCATTTTTTAATGCCAGAATATGTAATGAATTAATTCAATAATCAAATTTAATTCTCATTAAATCTGAAAGTAGTTACCTCTAAAAGACAAAGATGTTCTGATCTGTAGCGGTTTCAGCGTGTAAAATATTATAGGAGTCAATTCCAGAATTGAGTTCATGAGTATGTTCAAAACGAGATCTTTACTGTATTTTACCAAAACTAGCCCAAAGACAAACCTAACAAAAGCATCAAAGACTGAAAACAATTTCCCACTAGCTGAGGCTTGTCCAATAACTAGTCACAAGGCATTAAGTCTCTCCCTTCTAATGACTTCAAAGCAAATCATGGGGTGATTCACTGAATCTGGCCCCAAAGAGATGACAAACTCTACCGGTGTCAAAATAAAACCTGTTCTGTGTGCAAATATGCAGATTTCTATCGGAAGACAGAATAGAAACTGGAAATTGTACAAAGTTCTCTTTGTACAGGCTGCCAAAACCTCCATTAAACAACTACTACATCATTTGCAGAGACTGCAACTAGCTCTTCTGCCACATCAGTCCTAGCCAAAGGAAAGCAAGAGTGTGTCATGCCTTCAGTCCTCACCAGCTTTGCCTACTGTAGTACCTTCCTTGGGATGCTGAAAGATAATAAAAACGTGCTCATACGTATAGTGTGTAACATTATTTGGAGTAAAAATCAATCATCCAAAATGAAAAATCTGGGCCAAATTTTCTGAGAACCTTTTCGTTTCATTACAATTACAGATGAATTTCATGGAAAGACCCACCTGCTGAAAGCTCTAGCTTTAATATATTTGTGTAAACAGTTACTTACTGACTGACAAAACTCAAGATTGTTCTAAAAGCACGTTAAAAGGTACAACTGAAAATTTTCATATGCTTCAGCTTTTATGCATAGATTAAAGGAATTTCAAAAAACAAATACGTGTGAAGTTCAACAATCTGTAAATCTGTTACCTCTACATGAAGCTACACTGAAGCTACAAAAATTTTTTTTCAAAAAATTCAAACATTCACTGTCTTTAAACTACACATAATTTAACCAGATTTTACTGATGTGTCCTTTATAAAAGAGAATAAAATTTTCTAGCTGTATCTTTTTTACAACTCTTAACACATCTTAAATATCAAAGGCAAGTGACATTTCATTTTGAAATCTGATTTTGTTTAGCTCAGAAAACAGAATCACAGTCCTTAGCACTGGATCACTTCGAAATATAATACTTTCAGATCAGATATGAACTTATAATTGCTGTTTAATTAAAATTTCTGTTTAATTACCTAATACACACAGTGCTTTGTTTGTGTTGTCTTCATGTGCTGTTTTGATTTTCTGACTTTATGACAGCTGCAAAGAAATGAACATAATTTGATCAAACAAAGCTAAGGTAGGATAATATGATTCAGCAAAATGTCTAATTACATGATCCAACTTGAATCAGCAGAGTAAGTGATACCAATTCACCGTGTATACGTTTTGTATTAGGTATCCCACAACTAGATTTTCTGTATTGTTGAAATTAAGGTTTGAATGTTGAATTTATGATATAGGTGGTACCCAACCCAATTTTGGAAGCAAATTAATACATGTTGTGTTAAACTGTTGAGCCTCTTTAAAAAACAACCAGCCTTTCAATCTGTGAAATAGTCTAAGTAAGTTCAAGACTAAGTCCACATGATTTTAAGCAGAATTTGGCTTAATAAGTTAAGCATACACATCAGTATTTTCAGTAGCAATTCAGCTCCTTGAATATTGAATAAGTCTTATTAATTTTGCAGCCACTCAGAAAAATCTTGAGTTTAATAATAATAAAAAAATCTACTATTATGGCATTGCTCAAAGATCTGACATTTCTCAGCTTCTAAAATTAGAAGTAACTTTTAAAAGACAGTTATTGTCACTGTGATTTTTAAATGACACCCAATTTTCTATGCCCTTCATGGAAAACTAAAGAAGGAATATTACAGCTTCTAATACCTTAAGGTCTGGTTTGGCACAATATGCAAAATTTTCAAATGAGCATTAGCAACGAATTCGCCAAGTCATTGAAACACAAGCTCAATTGAAAATCTGACTTTGCTTTACTACCTCTTTTGAGCCACAAGTCAAAACAAGGGCTGCAGTGAAGAGACTATGACACTACAGGGCAAGTTGTAAAATTTAACTCTGCTGAAAGAAACCTACAAAATACAGCAACAGATTCCACAGCAATAGGATACAACAGAACTTCTTATCATGAAGCACCAGAGTCCTATCATACTAGCTAATCATAAAACATACTTTGGACATTTTCAAGTATTCAACAGCTTTATCAGTTCTGTTGAAACAAACAAACAAAAAAAGTAGAATACAATCTCAAAAGTACATAAATCAATCAGATTTATTATGTCAACAAATTAAGTGCCTTTCAGTTTCTCTCTTCACACTATAATACTCATCTTCAGTTGGCTGCAAAATGTTTTCTTCCTTATTTTACATATCTGTTTTTTCACACTGCCAAATGCTCACCTGCCCCTATCTTTACCTTCTCCTCCTTCTATCCTTTTCCCCTTCCTTCTCTCTCTCTCTCTTCTTCCCTCCCTCCCTTCTTCTCTCTCCCCCTCCCTTCCTCCTTTCCTTCTCTTCTTTCCCTTCTTTCTTCTCATTTAAGCCTTTGCTCCTTTGCTCTCCCTGTCTTCCTTCTGGTGATCCTACTCACTCTCTGTCTGCCTGTCTTCTCCTGTCCCTTCAGGCAAAGTTGTCATATTTAGGTCCCATTTTTGCTCTCGGGAATCTGTATAACTGCTGCAGGGTTCCCCACCTCCTATCCAAATTCCCCCCTTCTAAGTCTGCAGCTTTCCTTGTGTCACCTCTGGACCAGGTCTCCCATTATCGTTCAGCTTCCTTGAATAAGTCCCCTTCCCAATAATTTACTTCCTTCCTCTTTCTCTTTTCCTCTTGTCTATCTGATCTAGTTAGACTGGTTGGAGTGAATAAGATCTGTCAGACAATACCCTGTCACACACTCATCCAAAGTTTTATAAGGGCAGTATTTCCAGTGAATTCCATCTGGAAGTTGCTTCCCTCTGAAAGTTATAACCCACCAGTACCAGTAACTTGCTTATTTTCTACAATGGAGGCTTCCCCATAGCTGTTTTCTGGTGAAACATAAACAGAGCTGAGCTGGAACACTTCTTTTGCTGTGTGCAGACAGGAAGATTAATTAAGTTCTTTAGATGCAATAATTACTCTATTTGTATTGCATTTGACTTTGTGATGCAAACAGACACAGTATATCACGAGAGCTTCTGAAAGCACATGAATCATCCAGGGAATCTCTGGTTACTGCACCCCATTATAAAGAAACAAACATCCCACTGCCCCCACAAACACATACCTTACCTTTTAGAGCATTCATGCTCTTGAACTGATGCCACAGACAGAAGCCAGTTATCCTATTCCAAACAGCATCTAAGATGAAGACATTTCCTCCCCTGCTCCTCTTCTAGCATCACTTACCAGTTTTTAAAATTCACATCTCATTTACAGCTATCATGATCTGCAGTAAGAGAACACATGGCAACTCATTCCACAATCTATTTTGTGCTAGTTCTATCCAAAATTGTCTCAGAAGATATATGGATATGAAAAATGGATTAAAAAAATTTCATAATGTCTGCTTCGTATATCTTAGATCAAGCTAAAGTTTCGACCTTCGATGCTGTGGTATACAGAAGAGTTAAAAGCCTAACGTAAATACTGCAAACATCACTACCTTCCGTAACATGCAGCAACCCTTCCCTAAGGTTTACAATATTACAAGCAGTTTTTGATTTAATGAGTATTTCTCCACTGCTTCCTTGCAGTAAATCCCTGAAGAAGAGAACAAAAACCTCATTTTCACGAACAGTTCCAGCAGAAAGTTAACACTCTTGTTTGTTTATGCTGATCAGTGCAAAAGAATATCCCAGGATTACCTGGGAGGAGACAGACAGCAGAAGAACAGAGAAGCTAGAAATACTCCCACAGATTTTATTTGGAAAGAGTGCCCAGCTTTCCAGTCTTGCCACATTTTGTCTTTGGACCTGGAGATTTATGTGTTTTCTTTCGTAGGTATCTCTACTGCTAAAGGTAAGGGAGAAACCAACAACAAATATATCCTAGATTGACTTAGCAGTGATAGAAACAGGTGAAGAACATCAGTTACTGCATTTTTGAGAAAGTAGTATTGCAATAGTTTCAATAGTCTGAAGTAAGGTATCATTTCATTCATGGTGAAGGATTTGCCTTCAAAATCTAAACAGACTGAGATTTTCAAGTGTGCAGGACAATGAGATTTAACTCATGACATTCATTCAGCTGGCTCACTCCTCGCATCCTGAAAAATGCTACCTTTTACTATATTTAAATAAAGTATGTAAGAATGGCAAAGGAACAAAGCTAAAGTAAATAATGTATTACCAATACATCAATATATCATACTATCCTCAGTCTTGCTTGAGTCAAGAGCAACATACTCTCATTAAACAGCCCTACGTAACAACCCTATGTTCCCAGCAAAAACAATTACTAGCATAGATCTGCACATCTCTTTAACTACATCAACCTGATTTTCACCTACCATCAGATATTAAATGCCTCATCTCCATCCAGTGTAGTTACAAACAATCCTAACATATTTTTTGAATGTCAAGAGAGTCTTCAGCAATGAAGTCAGTAACAGACAGATATCCATCCTCTAGTTAAACGTTTTTTTCAGGTATCACTATTCAAAACTCAAGACAGATTTTATAAGTAAATAAGTAGGACTTCAAAAACTTTATAGAGAATATTTTTCTATCAGCATGAAGAGAAGAGCTAAAATAAAGGTGTGCAAGTGTCTGGCAAACTAAGTGCATGGCCTCACACTGACACTGTGTCACTTCACTATATGGAGTACACGTCTCCCCAGGAATAAAATTCATGGCCCAATTTCAATAGCAGAACTCAGACACATACTAAAAAGATTTATGTTAGATATGAATAATACCAAACCACCACCCTTTCAAACTGACAAACTCAGTCATCTGGCCAGCTTAGATAAACTGTGAAAAACATTGAAAAAATCTATTTTACTGACATGCCCTGTAATCAAGATCTGCAAAGCAGTAGACAGCATCTGTATCTCAGGCAGACTGAAATTAGTCAACCGCTACACTGTAGTTTGCAAGTAAAAAGACAACACAGTTGTCAAAAGAAAGTACAGGGAATGGCATCCTAGAATTTAAGTACCAACAGTCACATTTAACCATCATTTACATCTTGTTTCTCAGACAAGCCACTAGAGGGTGAGACAATTGCAAAATTGATCAGATTTGAACAGGCCTATCTGGCAGAGGGCACTAGAGCATGTTCTGCTATGTAAGCAAGCAGTGCAGTGCGAGGAAATGAACTAGTGATAGCTGGTGTGAGTTTATAGATTCTTCTTTTTACAGGCTAAGACACAGTCATCATTCACCATCATGCAAGTGGAAGTATGAGTTTGATGACCACACAGTGATTTTTGTTGAAGTACCGGAGTAGAGAATTCATTATAAGCACAGAAAAGATCATTTCAGTGCATTGGCTGAGCAGGTCACTAATGACTAAATGTTGTTAGCATCAAATGCTAACAACGTACTCAAGGGCTTCCTATAAGGAAAATAATTTCATGTCTTCTCTCCCTGCAGACACAGCTACAAACCTCCATTACAAACAAATCTTCTTAACATTTCTGTTAGCTCTGAATTCACCATACATGACAAAGACGCCCGACTTCTAAAGGAAATTTCAGTCTCTTAGTTGACAACGTTTTCATCTTTGTAAAATCAGATCTCAACCTAGAAGTGGTTCCAGTCTCAGGGGAGTCCTAGATAAGAGAGTTGCATTGTGCCTTGCAGCTTCAACATTTATCATGGAAATGCTCTGACACAGCAACTAGGAAATTATCCTTTGTGCAACTGAACTGTATGGCACCCAACTATGGTTGAACAGCGTATCTAAAGAGCCTAACATTTCTTCTACCAGTCCTAGAAGCTGTTCCATACTCACTGATATTTTTTATGCAACTCTGTATTGTCAACTGCAGTATAGATGCTCCAGTTCATAGAGAATGATTGAGCAGATTTTGCAGCCATCAGAATAACCTCTGCAAAGCCACAATGGTGGCCTATATGAGTTTTCATTCATGGCTCTGTCAATAAAAAAAACTTTAACTGAATCAATGACACATGGAGCAACCTCTTACATAATGTGTGGTCCCTAGATTACCAAAAAAAAAAAAAAAAAAAAAATTCAAACCATATTTAGAAGACTGAAGATACCGTCAAAGCTGAAACAGACACAGGTGGTGAGAACAACAGCTGTGATCTTAAAGATCAGAAGACACTCGTATCAAGACAGGGAGCTATACATCAAGCTTTGAATCCTCCGTGCTGAAACAACAGAACAAATTTCAACATCAGTGATACAATATAATGGGATCCAGTAAAAAAAAACGTGAACAGAAAGAATTCCTACTCACATTTATTGTGCTATTATTCTGGGATGTACTTTTGCTTACTCATATTTTACGAAAGAATGATGCATTGGAATGCCTAAGTGCACTAAGCTAACATGACAAAAGAGACGCGGTAGCTCTCACTACTGTGGAGGAACAGCAGTGATTGATTACAGTCTTTCAAAAACCACTTGCGTGTCTGTACATGTGCTCATCTTATGCAAGAGAGGCATTTTCTGTGTGCATAGGTAAGGCAGAGGAGGATGATACATTTCAAATCCCAAAGTGATATTATAGACACGCTGGGAAATCTTACCTGGCATGACTCCGTACTTAGCAATTTTTTTCTTACAAATGAGGAAATTCAGACGACGGGAGATATGTGTGCGTGGACTGGTGATATAACACAGTCACAGAACAGTGATTTAATGTCTAGGTTAGCAAATTCAGGAATTGTTGTGTTTATCTTGTGTCTCATGACAGCAAAACTTCATTTTTGTTTGGAAAAGCCTCCGCTAAGCAGACACTTGTTTCTATACATCATGCAAATTGAGAAGTGACCTTCCCAGCAAGGTATAAAATCTCCTGAGATCTGTAAATCACATTTTTTCCTTAAACTATTTTTTTTTGAGTAGGGACCTCCCTCTGTGCAGTTAGAAACTGCACTTTTAATTTTGTTGCTCCATGCAACTGTAATATCTTTCCCATCTCCCTAAGTCAACTCCTTTCCATAAATCTTTCTTTAAAAGCATTCCTTATCTTCAGTTTTAATCGCTGCTTATTGTAAAATGTTTTGTGGTGCTCTGGATGAAGGATACACTACAGCTGTAGATAGTACTGTTTGGTGGTAGGAAGATAGGAAATCTGTACACGAGACCACTTTCAAGATTAAAATGCTAGGTTCCCTCCCTGGCTAGTGAGTTTCACCAGAGCTACCATAACCCCACACATCCCCTATAAATGCTTTTGTAGAACTTGGAAAGGTATTATTACAGACTTAAAAAAAAAATTCTGCCTGGAGTTACAGTCAGGAATCCTGCCATAATAGCTCTGACCAGCACTTCCAACTGATCATGCTGTCAGCAGTGGAGCACTGCAGGGGAGAATGGATAGCAATTAAAACACAAGCACTAGAAGTACAGGTCTATACACAAACTTAGCTGCTAGGAATTTCAAGACTACAGGCTTTCAAACACATTACACACCGAATTGTATTAGAAGACAGAGGAAAATATGTACAAAGGTTGCTCTGAAAGTAACGCCTCCTATTTTATTATGTTGGCCTACACTATCGGGGGCAGATGTTGGTGGTATGGCAGTAGAGCATGAACCTTCTGGACAATAATCTGTTACATTTTGTTGCTGTGTGACAGATGACAGCAGAGGGGCACTCCGACAAAACAGCACCTGACATGGAAGTACATACAAAGCAAAGGTGTGTCACTGAATTCCCCCATGCAGAAAAATGGCACCCACTGACATCAACACTTGCTGAACATTTCTGGAAAGCAAAGATGGATGTGAGCACAGTGAGAAGGTGGGTGGTGCATTTCAGCAGCAGTGACAGCAATG
>JAOWBP010001760.1:79930258-79960862 GCA_028571105.1 Tragopan temminckii
TCAAACCCCCAGTACATTATATGATGTTATGATGTGGAATACTGATCACCAAAAGTCATAAAACCATGACAGTTAGTCAACAGGAGAAGACAAACTAATGACACTTATCTGGACTTGTCCAGCTTTTGACTCAGTCACACATTACATCCTTATCTCTAAGTTAAAGAGAGATGGATTTGAAGGCTGGGCTACTCTCTGGAGGAGGAATTGGCTGGATGGCCACAGCCAGAGGTTTGTGGTCAATGGTTTCAGATTATAAAGCAGGTTATCAGTGATATCCCCCATGTGTCTGTCATGGGACTGGTGTTTCTCAACATCTTTATCAATGACTTTGACAGTGGGATGAAGTGCATGCTCAGCAAGTTTGCAGATTACACCAAGTTGAGTGGTGCAGTTGGCATGACAAAAGGAAGGAATGACATCAAAAGGAACCTGAACAAAGTTGAGAAGTGGGCACATGTGAATAGAGTGAGTTTCAACAATGCCAAGTGCAATGTGCTGAACCTGGGTGATTACAATCCCAAATATGCAGATTGAAAGAAGAATTTGAGAGCAGTCCTGTGGAGAAGAAGCTGAGGATTCTGATGGATGAAAAACTTGGTGCAAGCTAGCAGTATGCACTGTGTCCTGAGCTGCATCAAAAGAGGGGTGGCCAGCAGGGTGAGGAAGGTGACTGTCCTCTTCTCTGTCCTAAAGAAGCCCATTTGAAGTTCTGCATCCAGGCCTGGGCTTCCAGTACATCGAAGACATGGGAATTTTGGAGTGGCTCTGGAGGATGTTCATGAAGATGATCAAAGCGCTAGAGCACCTCTCCTATGAAGAAAGGTTGAGGGAACTGGGCTTGCTTAACCTAGAAAAGAGAAGGCTCCAGAGAAATCTCATTGTGGCCTTCCAGTACTTGAAGTGAGCTTATAAACAGGAGGGAGACCAACTTTTTAATTAGTCTAATAGTGACTGGACAAGGAAGAATGGTTTTAAGCTAAAAGAAGTGAAATTTAATTTAGTTGTTAGTAGGAAATTCTTTACTCAGAGGATGGTGAAGCATTGGAATTGATCACCCAGAGAAGTTAGGATGCCTTACCTCTGCAGGTGTTCAAGTCCAGGTTGGATGGTGATCTGGGCAGTCTGATCTGGTAGGTGGCAGCTCTGTCATCTATTTCAAATGTGATCTATTTCAAATCAAGCCATTCTATGATGTTATTCTAATATACAACATAAAAATACAGTTAAATGAACATACTGCTAGTTAGGTATGGTTCACTTTTTTTCCATGCTAGCATACCAATACCATTATGTCTAACAAGAATGTTTTCAAGGTTTTCAAAATCTCTACCCTGGAAGTGGGCATGAACAGAACCTAGCAAAATCATCTCCATCAATCAGGTATTTCCACAAGTGTTTCATTGTTTGCTCTTGAATTTTGCATCAAATAGGCTTGTCAGAGAAGAAAGCCTCTATACCACTGGTGGGGAAAAAAAATATTCTGACATGCAAGTTATTTCCAAACTATGTCAAGAATTTAGCGTATTAAACATTTGACTATATTTCTGGAATTGTTCTAACTGTGTAGGATTCATGTACAGGTAGACATCCTTAAACATCATCCAGAACTGACAGCCTGAGTCTGAAATTTGTTTAATGCTGTGTTTCTGCAGCCCAAGATCCTAGTTTTGAAATAGTTCCTTATTTATGGATAAACGTGAGCACATTTCTTCCTATACAAATGATGAAGGTATAAAATGGTTGAAATAATAGCACTGGACAGGCTTTCTTAGTTCATCTCCCAAAACAATTTGAAAACTGTTCTTGAAAACCCAACACTGTTGGGTAAATGGAATTCGGTAAAAGCTGTTACACAGTTGGTATAACTGTGCATAAGCCACTTCTCAAACAGAAAAGTTTCATTCCTCCTCTTCCAAAGACCAATCATAGTCAGGGTACTCTTATTTGGAACATGGTATTTGCAAATAATGTCCTTTGAAGTGAATAAGTGTCTCATCAAGAGAAATGTTTTGACCAGGAATTTTTATTTACTGGCATATTTCAGAGATGGGATCAATGAGTGGGCACAGCTTGAAAAACCAATCAACCTTTAAATGGTGAAGAACCTCAAAAGATTGCTCTTGTGTTGTTGCAATTGTTGAACTGTAGGAATATCTTTCCTCTTTAAGAAAGGGAACAGACTTTTCTGTAGATCATTATGAAATCAATAGGTTCTATGCTTTTTTTCAATTCCCTACTGATTAATATGGTTTCATCCATTTGTACTGTCACTGTTCAATGCTTTCCTGTTTCCTTCAAGATATCCCTTTATTTTCATCTTTTGCAAATTGCCACAGAAGATTTGTGTAAATACTTTGAAAAGTCTACTCACTGAAATAAAACAAAGTGTATCTTATCTTTTTTATTAACTCTTTTCCAAAGTATTTCTAAGAATTTATATTACTAATGCACAGGTAGACTTCAGTAATAATAGAAAAAAAGTTAGAAAGGTACATTTTGAACTACATTAGATCATAAGTGAAGAATAAAAAAGTTCTGTAAGAAATGCCCATACTAGGGCATTTGATATATTAAGATGGCATCATATTGATACATTAATATGGCACATTGACATAGCGTCCTAATATGACACTAGTAATGCTATTTGAGGTGACAATGAAATGCTAGAACTGAATTCATGCAATTTCATGTGTCTGTAGTACACACATCCGACCTGGAGATCCAGACCTTCTTTGCAGAGAGTGAACACAAAAAAGTCCTGGCATGCAGTTATCTCATCTGTAATTACTTTTGCACTTCACAAGTGCCAGTTTTTCCCTTTGGCCATACAAGTCACCATACACTTGTCTCAGATGCAGATATCTCCACTGTACAATCTACATTTTGTACTTTTTTTTTTAAACACAAGTGAAAGAAATAAATACTATTGAGAAAGATCTTTTATTGGAGGAAAAGCACAGACTATTCCAGGCTATTGTTTCATGGAAAAATGTAGGGTTAACATTTGACCTATCTTCCACCTATGCAGCTCCATTGTGACTGCAGAATACTTCATTGAGTAGATCTTGAATTATTATTAGTCAGATAAGATTATAGCGTAGCTTTAAACCTTAGGAAAATGCCATTCTTATTCAAGTTCGGAAGTTCATTATGTTCATTAAATACGTACCTAAATTTAAGTAGTGACTCTTCAAAATTATACAAAATTAATTTGTTCAGTGTGAAGCGAATGAGCATGTCAGCTTTATTTTTCACATATACTTTATTTTTCGCACTTTGATTTCATTTGAACTACCTTCACTTCATTATTGTTTTGTAACATGATTTTAAAATCACCCACTTTGAAAACTCTCATCTAGCACCCTATTAGTCTCACGTGAATAAATCTGCTTAAGATACAAAGCCTGCTGAAATCAGTAGACAAAGTCCACTGAGTCAATTAGATGCACATAATGGGAGCACACTCCTTTTCACAGTCAATGTTACAAACTTTCAAAAGCTTATAACATTAAATCAAATTCAATCTTACGTGAATTCATGTATCTCTACACTGTTCTCAGAAGGATCATATTCCAAGCCCATTGTACTCTGTTTTGAAATGGTTCAGAAATGTGGCTATAGCTGAGGAAATTGTAGTTTTTCTCTTATTTTGTTCAAAATTAGCTATTATTCCAAGCTTTAAAAATCACAATGTCCTAATAATTAGCACAGAGGAAATTTAATCCTTTGAGGTGGATTCAAAGTCATAAGTAAGCATACAAACAGTTTATGTGCATAAATGCATTAAAAAAGCCAAAAAACTATTTATAAAAATAGGCATGATGCACTACAAATGTTTTATAATATAACAGTAAATATACAAGAAAACAAAAGCTATAGAATGTGGACAAATCATTGGCAGATGAAATGAGACTAGAAGAAACCTGTCCAGAGACTACCAAGTTTGCAATTTACCACTTTTTGGCTGAGCAAAATGATGAAAGGAATCATAGATTTTACCTCCAATCTCATGGTCCCATAGTTCACGAAGAGAATCCTGGTGGGAACATCCTGCATGTGCTGGAATAAATTAAGGAAAAAAAGAAACTAGAAATATCAATTTCAGTCTGGAACATTTTGCTGGAACTGTTATTCCTTTTCTCTTAAATACAGAGGTAGAAGGTAGCATAATGAATTTTTCAGATTTGTAAAAATGATGTCACATCTCAGAACATGTGTTTTATAAACAATAAATGTGAACTTCCATACATGGATATAAATCTTCCCCACCCCATTCAACAGTATGTTCCCACCTCTTTAGAAGAGGTTTGAGGAAAGAGGTAAGTTTCGCTCTGCATTCAGTGTTTAAAGTGAAGCGGTGTGTCACTTACCACTTCATCTTGGTTTTGTAGGCAGAGTGAATCTAGTGAAGGATGAAATACAGCAGTGCTTTGTCCCATGGGGAAAACTGTCTCACCGGAGCTGAATTTTAGTCCTGCACAAGATCTATTTCTTTTGTAATGCTTTTGACCCTGGGAAATGGAAGGGCAAACAAAGAGACAGTTTGGGTGAATAGGTAAAAGAATCATCATATGATTAACTAGTAAGAGAGAAACAGAATAAAGAAAGGAACTTCATCAAAACCCGTATATAGACTGGAATTACTGGTTAAAATTAAAATTAAAATTAAAATTTAAAATGTAAAATTAAATAGACTATTTTTTCTTAAAGAATTCAGAAAAAGAAAATATTTACATTCTCCAGATGGAAAACAGCCAGCAAGAGTCCTCTGTTTCTGCCAGATCGCAATTTTTCACAACTAGTACACAGAAACTTGTCTATTGCAGAAAGAGTAAGAGATAAGAACAGCAGCTACTCTGAGGAGAATAAACTAGAAGTAATAAACTGCCCAAGAGTGAGAAGAAGTCAATTGAAGTTGATCAATTTGGACCTAGGAACAAGCACCTTCTCAAACAAACAAACAAACAAAAAAACAAACAGGGAGAAGTGTAATAACTTGGAAAATCCTCGAATAGGACAAGATTGTCCAGAAGGTGAAGGCAAGAGCTTACATTGCACTTCCTCTTGAAAAGGGTTTCTTCCTTTGGTTAGACAAATAAGGACTGATATGGTTCCCACATAAGAGGATGAAAAAAGCAAATATAATGCTTAATTTTATGAGGAAAGTGAAAAAGAGCAGCTGAGAGGCAATGTAATGACCAATGGAACATTTTTTTGGCAAAATTATTATGTTTTTCTGGTTTAAAGATAAAACCATTAAATAGGTCAAAAGGTTGTGATCAGAAACCAGTTAATCAAGAACCCATGCTGGAACCATTACCTATATAGTCATCTCAAAACTGTTGTACAGGGATCATCTCATACTAATATATTATAACCTTACTATAATGCACTTCGGATAGATGAAGATATATTTACAAAATATATTTTCATGCTACTCAGATGAGTAGAAACACAACGTAAGAGAATATTGTAAGAGAATACAAGGCTTGCATATAAGGTCCCAGGTGCAGCCATCTTCCCCTCCTAAGGCACGGTTTTCTGTGTTTATGAAGATGCTATTCAACACCTTCAGGGGGATATCTGAAGTCCACCTGCAATTTCTGTCCCATATAATTTTCAAGATATTTATTCTGCCATACCAAAACATATTTCTGGGCTCAGTAAATAACACATGGAGACCTATGAGTTTGATATTCACAAAACAACTAGACCTCATCAGCCCAGAGATGCTGAGCAGGAGTAGTGAGAGATGGAGAAAACAATCTGATCTGCTGAAAGCTAAAGCACATATAAGTCACATTATCTCTCCTGCTGTAAATGTTATTAGAAGGTATTGATTAATTTAACTTGTAAACATGCAGCAAATCAAGGTACTTGATTAAGGTTTAAAACCTTCTGCTTGTGTAGGAAGTTTGATATGTGACAGTGTCGTGGCCCTGGTTTGGTATATCTGTGTAATTAAGCTAAACTGCCATTAGAATGAAATATTCTGGAAATATGTTTGAGTGTAAACAGCATATTAAAGTAAAGGCTTCTACATGGAATAGTACATATACAAATAGTTACCAAATATTGATCTATCTTTAAATTTTCTTTTTGAAACAATCAAGAGGAGAAAAATAGTTCTGGAGATTACAGTATGACTACGCCTGAGGATCAGCCTTTTCAAACCAGGATTGGCTGGACCTAGTGAGCTGAAATATTTCAGAAGCATGGAAGTAGCTACGACTGAGGGGAATACAAATGAGCCAAGGTCAGCTTAGGCTGTAGTCACAGTCGTATTTACATTATGCCATATGTTCATAATATACACATTGCATGGACAATAGCAAGATCTTTATACAATGCACAAGCGAAGAAAGAAGAAGATGAGAACAGCTCCAGAGAGGCTGTAGTGCCCTTGCACATTATCCACCTGATGGATGGATGTCATCTGGTGCTCTGCTTCTTCCACTGCTGTTGTGGTCCATCAGGGACTTCAAGCAGCAAGGATAGTTCAAGAGGGGCCTGGCAGTATTTGTTGCGAGGGTAAGTATGTTGTTGGTAGCCTAAGCCTATTGTTTTATATTTCACTTGTGGGAACAAACATGGATTAAATAGTTTTGGAAATGCAAACTTTCTTCTCAGACTGGATAGCTCAAATGAGATGTGAATGCAGCCAGTGAGACCAATATCCAATACTGTTTCAAACTACCGTGAATATAATGCTTGTCCACACAGAAAGGGTTAGAGGAATTCAAGAGTTTTGAAGTTTATATTAAGCAGGGATTTTTCCATCCAGAAGCTGAAGGAAGTCTAAATCAGCTTTCTGTCACTACTTTGGCAAACTTGTATGAGGACCACCCTAGTTCTGGACAGATCTTGGCAGATGGTGGCTGCTAAATGGACCGATAAAACTGTAATTAATGTAAGGGATTTGGCCTACTTTGTTACTGGCAACTATTTTTCCAACTTCTCAAAGTAGGCTGCCTAGAAGTAGAGGCTTGGGACTAACTGTCATAAAAATTAGCCATGAAAATTAGGAGAAAAACTGTTGTGGTTTAACCTGGCAGACAGCTCAGCACCACACCAGCAGTTTGCTTGTTCTTTCCCAGTGGGATGGGGAAGAATCAAAAAAAAAATATAAAACTTGTGGGTTTAGATAAAGGCAGTTTAATAGGACAGAAAAGGAAGAGATAATAATAATATATTAAAAAACAAGTGATGCACAATGCAATTACTTACCACCGGATGACCGATGCTGAACAAGTCCCTAAGCAGCAGTTGCCCTGCTGCCAGCTCCCCCAGTGCTATTGCTCAACATGACACCATATGGTATGAAATACCTCTTTGGCCGGTTTGAGTCAGCTCTCCTGGCTCTGTCCTCTACCAGTTCCTTGTTCACCCTTGGAAGGGCAGCACAAGGAGCTGAAATATTCTTGATGGTGAAAGTTCTGCTCGGGAACAGCTAAAACATTGGTGTGTTATCAACATTATTCTCATCTTAAATCCAAAATATGGTACCATTCCAGCTATGGTACCATTCACCTATCTCAGGTGAAATCAGGACAGCAAAAGTCATCTGCTGCAGGGATGTTGAACTGGACTGTGTATGGATGCATAATGCTGTCCTGGCAAGGTAGTAAAAGCCTGTTGTTCAACTCAGTCAAGCTGGATTACAGATACCCATGTAAATCAAGTTGGATTACATTTAACTGAATCAAAAGATCTCTGGCATTCATTCTAGCTCCAAACACTGCAAGGATGGCAAACACAGTAGTGGATACGAAGTTGCATGTAACAAATATATGAATATTCTCAATTTCCCACTGACAGGTTTGAAATGCAAATTGCACACACTCTCTCTATAAGGAAAACTCTAAATAGGATATGTTGGATTTAAGCTATTTGTTAGAAAAGTGCCACTATTATTATGCAGCTAGTAGTACATTAATGTTAGGCCTGAATACATAAATTGATCCAGAATTGAACGGAATTGGCAATAGCCAGTGGTATTTGAAGTAGCAAACTGCAGAGGAAAACATGCATAAGGGTGCTCCGTGTTTATATGTGTCCAGATCTAATAATAAACTAACAAAAACAGTTTCTTATACAGAATTATAGGTGTACATGCTTTATCTGAAATCTTTTCAAACTGTGCCTGATTCTTGGTATGAATCATAATGTTTTATGAGGGTCTTTTTGTATTTGTGGTCCAAAAGTACTTTGGAAAAAATACCATTTAAAAAAAGAAATGTATTCTGAGGGTTTTTTTCTTCCCTTCTCTCTTTTATCCATCAATTATTTTCTTCAACATTTATTTTATTTTGTCAGTGTCTGCAACTTGCCCTTGCGTCTAACTTTCCACTGCTGTGAAGGATGTTTCAAAAAAGAAGAGAATCTTTTTATTATTTTCTGACATAAGGACTAGGAAAAAAACATTGCCTGATGGAGCTATTACCTTCAAGTACTTTGCCAATCTAATGCTAATGAAAGTTATTTCCTCCTGTAGTTAAAAATATGCTTTTCAAAGTAATCATTTCACTCCTCCAGTTACTTCTGATGACTCATTGCCCCAAGGCAGGGATGTACAGCATAGCTGGTGAAGTTCACAACTAAAAGAATATTAAAATATACCTTTCTGTAAATCAGTGTTTCCCCAAGTGTGAAAAACAATTAAATCCAGATAGAGGTGTGAATACGAAACTCTGAAATAAATTATATCCAAAGACCAACATGCTAAATAACAGCTTCAACCACTAGAATTATGAATTTTGAAGATGTAGGAAATCATCTTGCATGGCAGATAAAGCAAAGAAAGCGCAAATCAGTGTTCTGAAAAATACCTGGATACTTGTTTTAGGCTGACAGAAGTTTTGCAGCTCCCGTTTATCTCCTTCTAAATCTCTAGGTTCTTATTGTTTTGATATAGTTTTGGTGTTAGAATATTTTGTCTATATTTCATATACTTTGCTTCTTCTTTTCATGGACTTTTGGACTCGTAGATCCTGCACTCTTGGTTAATCACCCCACGTTCTATTGAAGTGTTTAGTGAATCTCAAAAGAATTATGATTATGAATAAATTAAGCCTGTCACTCTATAAGGACACAAACTCTGGAAGACTTCTTATCAGAAAGAAGTCAGAAGTAAATATACCACTTTTCCAGGAATAAGAAGCCATAACATTAAGGCAAAGGCAACCCAGGTTGACAGAGGCTAAGAAAACTGACTGCTGAATACACATGGGTGAAAGACTTTGGGAAGCTAGTCAGAAGCAGGACATGTGGATGATTAAAGACAAAAAAAAATCACATAATCAAGACCTTCATGCAGTGGTGTCATCCTTGGGTTCTGAAACTTTCAGCAATAACTGAAGTGCTACTCAATTATCTAGAAAACTTCAGAAGCAGGCTTTCTGGTGGCAACATACCATGCATTGTGTGGGAGGAAGTGTAACTTCTATTGTAACTGTGGTTTATTCACCTTCTGCTAAAGAGTCTCTGAAGAAATATTTTATTTGCAGAAGAGAGAACAAGAATCTCTTATAAAGTTCACTCTACCTCCAAACAGTGATGCATACACGAGCCCCGCTCACTGCTGTTCCTTCACGCTTTTAATCACTGAACCAGTCTGTTGTGACTCTGGGACTGTGGAGGTGGTATGTTGGGTCTGCGCAAAGCAAATCAGCCAGCACATGTGTAGGCAGTGCCTTTCTGTAGTTAAGAGAGAGGTTCGTCAGCGAGCTGTAGGATGGAGGGTTGGAAAGGGGAAGGATCAGCTTGCAACTGTGTGGGAGCGGAGATGGTGCCCTGTGTGTGCCCTGCCTGTGTTTGGGGAAGCTACAACATTCCAGTAAAGCATACAAACAAAATACAGCAGCCCAGCTCTTTAGCTCCAGAAAATACGGAGGGATGAGTTGAATCACTTGATGCACCTTAGCTGAGGATCTCATCCTGTGTCTCTCCCTCCTTTTGCACCATTCTGCCAGCACTTCAAGGAATAATTGGAGAATCTTGACGTAATCACATCCAGCACTGAGATGGGTGACAGGAAAAATTTTTAGTATCAACTCTTATGCATTCAGTAAAGTTCATATTTATATCTCACAATAAATGAATTTGTTGCAATAGAATAAATGAGTTTTCATGTATGATAAAAGATTGTTCTTTTCTTTTTTGAAATCAAGAGAAACACTTCAAGATGTTATGGTCAGAAAACACTGGTACGATCTGATCTGAGAAACTTGGAGCTTCTGAAACTATCAGTCACTGGAATTTACAAAGTCTATAACTTCCATGTATTTTCAGAAAACATGCAAGTTTGCATGCAGGACATTTTTTATCTGTTCTGCTGAAAACACTGCCTAGACCAAGAAAAATCAGAAATATTTCACTTGGATGCACAGCACATTCTTGGTTTGAAGTTAAGTAAATGAGAAGCCATTGACTGCTGCAATTAATTAATTGTCAAGTCCTTCTCGCATCAGTTTGCTGTTTTTTGTTGTTGTTGTTTTTGTTGTTGTTGTTGTTTTTTAAGACAGATTAAGAAATACCTATTCATCTGGAATCTTTAGAAGAAACTGTTTCAAGCCAAAACCAAACTCCTTGTCTATAATCCAGTTGCAAAAATTTAACTAATTCATATTTAGGTTGATATCAGTAAGATTTATATTGACTGACTTTAAGCACCTAGAAACTAAAAAGCTCATTCCTATGTGTAAAGCTCATTCCAGTGTGAAAGTAACTTGTCAGTGTGCAGGGCTGAGATTTCTGTGCATAGAAAAGGATGAAAAATGGCCTCTGTGAGATAGCATTTGCAACTCCTCAGCTATTCTATGTGAGTTCAATGGAAGATGGAGGAGTGATCATTCCAAAGCATCGACAGAGGCAGCAATTCATGGTAATGCCTTGACCATGCTCTGATAAGAAATTGCATGATACAATCATATTTGTGATCTTATCATTTACCAGTAGTTAGTGTTCTGTGCTGCTCCCAAGCAACTTGTGGGTGAACTGTTTCTCTCCAGAACAAGCTGTTCAACATACTTCCCCTCAGTACTAGAACATTTCCAGTAATCAGTCCAAGATTGATGGGATGCCACTGTACATACAAAAAAAAAATATAATAATAATAATAAAAATGACTAGCTCTCCATATTTGAACTCTTAAAATAATGCTTCTAGGAATCGTACCAACCTGACATTTCTCAATCTGAGCTTGTTCCACCTCATCTCCTCTGTTTCTTATTGCCATTCATACCCTTGTTTAAAATAGCAAAGTCTCCATCAATTTTATTTCGTTGTCATCAATTATTCCTCTCAGCCTTGAGCCTTATTAACCAAAGTTTTCATACTTTCCATCCACTGTCATCTGTCTTGCACTTAACTTTTACTTGCCCTTACAGAGCTCTTTGCAAGAAAAAAATTCAGCACTGTGTGTTCAAAATGTGGTTAGGAACCTACCCTTTTTTTCTATTAAGACTAAAATATAAACATTAGATGTAACTGAAAAATTTGTAATGAAAAGTAAATAAGAGAAAATAATGACCACTGTGGTTTATCTGCAAAATGTAGCACATTTATTATATCCTGGACATGCCATAAAGTAATATAAAATGAGTTGTTACAAATAAATAATCCATGTGTATCAAATGAAATCAAAATATAATGTGATATTAGGTCACTATCTTGTCATTTAGCTGTTTATAAATAGGTAGCAGCACAGAAGATTCATTTCTTGAGATTTCCAAGTAGGTACACAATTTTTTTTTCCTACATGGATAACACATTTTTAATGCTTCATGTCATACCGATTACTGTACATTAAGCCACATGGCTTTGTCTCCTCTCTGAGTTAATTTGTGACAAAAAAATAAGAAGCATTTCACATACCATAGTACAGCGGGATGGAAAGATACAAAAAGAAAACTCATTTTAAATACTAATTAACGTATGCATTGAGTTCCGTATAGTAAGCACATACACAAGTATATTCAGACAGTTTATATTGTTAGTGTGGCTGCAGTTGAAGGCATTTTCCAAACTAAGTTTTAGGCAGTGACTTCTAATTAATTTGTGGCTTAAAGTACATTCAGATCTTGCACAAACTCCTGTTCAGTAAGTAATATTGTCTCAGGTTAGCATCAAAAGACTTTTTCTTGCCTTCTAAGGGAAGACCTTCTTGGACCTACAGTTGGTTCTGACAAACCCCTGCATGTCTTAGACACAAGCAGGGCTCTGACATGCCTCTGTTCATCTCTTTGTGACCACAAAGATGCACTGAGTGAATGAAAGTGGGTTTAGGTCTTAGTATCCTGCTATATGGTAATAATGATGGAAGTCAGTACGGTGTCATAAAAGGGCTCTGTCCTTCTGAAAGGCCACAGAAAGTCAGGATGTGATATGCTGTCTTTAAAACAAATGAAAAAAGTAACTGAGAGACATTTAGCTGCAAACATAAGAGAGGAGAAGACAGAAGTCTGGATGAAGGAAGCGAACAGAAAGAAATGGATAATTCTTTCTAATAGTCTATAAAACTATTAAATTAGCATCCTCAGATTTCTGAGCAGTTCCGCATTTTGGGAACTGTTGTTGCTCTTATGGAAGCAAATGCAAAACAAGACCAACATAAGATCTTGCTTGGTTTGCTGGAGTTTTCTCTAAGGATATCTTAGCTCCGTGGTGTTTCTTGGAAGTTCCGGTTTTGCTTTGAAAATAGGGCACGTCTTGGCTGAGGATCTAAATGAGACTTTCTTGCTTGAACAGGAATGTGTAATGATTGCAGTGAGTCAGGCTGTGGTTTATACAAGGGCGTTTTCCCACTGAGGCTGATTTGTTCTAATGGCTATTGATTCAACAAACTAACTTGGAAGAGAGGAGGAGCTGTGAATGGAGCAGGGCTGGAGGAATTAAGTTACCCTAATGTAACTTTTAATGGACCTACCAGCAGTGCCCACTCCTTCCAGAAGTCCCCCTGAACAGTTCTGTCTCACTCTATTTTCAGCCATTATCGCAAGCAGTCGCATTACTAATGCTGTGTATTGATAAAAGGATAAATGCTATTTTTGTTCTTGATGTCAGCAGGGCCGGGTATCACGTTAAAGGCATAGATTGCTGAAGTTCTGTCCTTGAAATAGTGGTGGCTTTCAATTTCTTTCTCAGCATGTGTTTAAGTATTCCCAAGAGCTCCAAACTGCCTCTGGTTGCTTCCTGTTTAAATAAAAGATGATTCCTCTTTTTATTCTGTGGAATCCATTCAAAGGAAAAGGTCATGCCCAAAGGGAAAAAGCAATTTCCTTATTCTTCATTTCAGACCTCTAGGGATTTGTAATTTCAGTTTCCCAGAACAGTCTCCACTTTTCTAAATTGATATTATTTGTTAATCTTTGGAGTGGATGATCATGTTTGTCTAGTCCTAAAGCAAAACCTTTCCAGTATTTATAGTCATTAAACCCCTGTTAACTCCAAAATGCAGTATGCCTGAAATGTCCTCAGATTAAATAGAAATATCATTAAAATAATTTCTTTAAAACTTCCTTTGTTTCACCTGATGTCTGACACGAACAATTCTAAGTCTACCTTTATTTCCCTCTTAATAAGGGGAGGCCATGCAATATTTCACAGGGAAGGATTCATGTTTAGTAGCAAACATTTCTTCAGTGATGACTATAAGGCTCTGCTTTTTTTAGAAGGTTTCAAAACATTTTTGTCTGAAAAATGAGGCGACCCAGCCATTAGCCTGATGGGGGATAATTATTCCAGCAGTCTGCAATGATGCTTAAAAATAGATTTGTTTTCCAGATGATGTAATAAAAAAATATTGTTTTGAAAAGATCTATTTGTCTCTCTCTTTTTTTTCCGTACTTTTTGTATGTTATGTCTTACATCAATGAAATGAGACTAATGAACAATAGAAATAGAACAAAATATTCAGGGCTAAGCCCTTGTGGACATAGCAAGCACCAATATAAATGGATCTAAGTCCATTGATTTCTATAGAACTCTAATCCTGGGAATGAACTATCGCATTCAAAATTATTAGATGCAATTTCTAGAAATATATATATTTGAAGAATGGATCATAGATGAATTTGTACTCATGATGCAGCTAGTTGCCAGAATAAATTATGAGATATAAATAAATATTTAATTTTTGAATCTAATATTCATTACTATTCAACTATCTTAACAAAAAACATAGGAAATATATATATTTTTTGCTGGGGTCTGAATTTTACCTGAATTTTCCCTCATTGTTAGTTTGGAAAGAAAAAATGTTTTCTGAATATTCAATCCTGACAAACCAACAAGTATGCAAAAAATCTTCTATTATGATGATTTTAGACTTTTTTTTTACTTTCTTTACAACCTCTTTTCCCCTCTCCTTCCTTCATACATAAGTTTCATTTAGATGTCTGGAAGTATCCAACTCATTAGGATTATGATGAGAAGTGTCATTTGGGCACCCTTTGACTCCTTAGACCGTCCCTTCTTGGCTTTGAGCTTTGTCACCAACATTCCTTTCCCTCAAAGAGTGGCTGACATGAACAGGGACCTCCGGGTCCGTCTGGCCCAACCACTGTTCCAGAGCAGAGTGCTCAGCACTATGTCCAGACGGCTTTAGATCTCCAAGAAGGAGATTCTACAATCTCCCTGGGCAGACCTCACAGCTCTCTGATCTTCTTTCATCCAGGTGTGCTTTAGATTGTATAATAAATTGTCCTCCTGCATATGGGAAGGATACTTCCCATATTTGCTTTTTTCTCTGTTTCTCCCAATACATTCTGGGTTTAGAATAACAGCACGACAGGAGAAAAGGAAGCAGATTTTGGACAAGACATTTCCCAGCTGAGGTGGAAATGAAGCTGCCTGAAGAAGTGTGAAACAAGAGTTTGTATTTAGGCCCTTAGGCTCATCACTGCATGTTTTGCAGTGGCCCACAGAACAGTTTGCAGTCTGGTTGCTCTCTAAAGGGATTCATGTTTTCTGACTGCCCAGTGTAGTGAAGGCTGATCTGTGTTAGATACAGACAATTGCAAACACAGAAGTTACTCTCACATGATGATGGGAGGAACTACAAAACAAGCTGATCAAATCTGTTTCAAAACAACAGTCATTAAAAACTGCGTTTTTAAGCTTTTGTAAGTAAACAAGACTAATGAACATTTAAAAATAAAGATTTGTTTTAGAATTCTCTAGATAAGCTTATGTATAATGCAGCAATTGGAGAGGAGAACTAATGGTCTACAGTTTACTTTCCTTCATGTAACGTTAAGGGCATGCATTTTTATTTCTAGGCTATCACTTATTCTTACTGCATACAAATCCAGACTGATTTCCTCCTACATGTGCATTAATTATTTGAAAGTATCTACTGAAAACTACGGATTAACCATATAACGAGCATAGTTCATTTGTGAACTTTCTGCCTAACTTTCTACCTTTTTTGTTAGTTTGTTTGTGATCAATGTGAATGAATGACTTAATCATTAAAGCTACTAATGGAGCATGAAACTATGTTATAAGCTTTCCTTATAAATAATCATGGAGGCTAAAGAAATGATCATGGATGTTAAAAACCCTACAGCTTTTTGGCATACAAAATACATTATGTAGTTGAGTGGAGTCTTCATGGATAGTAAATAACGTGAATACACAACCATAGCAAACCAAACTAATAATCTCTGTGGAACTGTGATGAATCAGGCTTCTTTGATTATGTGAATAATTCTGACTGAAGCCGTGTAAGAGAAATTGTTCTGTTAAGCTGAAAGAAATTTTACAGAAGTGCCATTCTGGCTATGTAATATTCTTAATCTGTCTATGATTATTGCTGCTTGTCTTGAATGGATGAGATCTGGGCACATGTGTGCATGAGATAGATAACAAGAAGGATGACAAGTGACAAAATATGCTAAAGAGAAAAAAAAAGGGACTGTTGCTGTCCCATCCAAGGAACCGAATGTCATCAAAGGCTGAACAGCTGAATTTTCACCTACTCTTTCTAAATTTGCATTTAATGCCCACATAATTGTATGCAATTACAAACCCATTTGTACACCTAGACGAATAATCAAATGAATATGAAAAATATTCACATACAAGTCTACAGTTTGGTTTACAAATCTGAATGAAATGTAACCATGTGAAGCAACCTCTTTTCAGCACTGACTCAACAAATTTATTCAGAAATGAAACTACAGATATCTGACCCATAAACCTCAGGTGTCATTTAGGGGCAAGTTGGCAGTAAACTGCCAGCCTCAGACCCATCCAGATAGGACTGCTAGGGATTCTCTATCAACGATACGCTTCCCTTCACCACTTTTACTTTGCCTAACGAACAAATTGTTCAATGACATAAGCCAAATGGTCGTAAAAATTTAGATTAAAGAACTTGCAGCATATGTGTCCAGTTAGTTCCAGCCAAAACAGTCCAATTTGCAGAAAAGGGTACAGAATTTCACTGTGACTCATCTGACGGAACGATCCAAATAGAAAGAAGGCTCTAGCTCAAGTGCTACTCCTGAAAATGATATTTATTCATCAAACAGCATTTTTGGGCTATCCTGGCCTATTGGGTTTAGAGTAATTTGTTTTATACTGTAAATTTTGTCTTCCTACTTTGGGTCCAGAACAGAAGTCAATGTTTAACTATTTTTAACATGTGCAGTCGCCCTCTAGTGATCACTTAGGCCTTGCTTAAGCCATTCAGCACCATTGTTAATGTTGTAATATGATCATGCCTTGTCTGAATTAGTAAGTTAGTTTGTACAGTACACCAACTACAGTCGTTCAGATCAACGATTAGTTGCACTCAAATGCAACATTAAAAATAAGCTTGATACAGTGAAGGAGCATCATGAAGGCAACAGTCAAAATATCAAACGACCTGTTAGAATAGTGAATGTAAGCCATTAAAACTTCCTCTCTGTTCGGCTTTCAGAGTTACAAATACTAGTGTGGTTACGAGAGGCATTGGATTTTTTGTTTTTTATAGTACTATAGAATCCTTAGAATTGGAAGGGCCCCTCTGAGGGCTAGTCCAACTCCCCTGCGATGAACAGGGACACCACAACTAGGTCAGGTTGCCCAGGGCTGATCCAGCCTCGTCTTGAAAGTCCAGGGATGGGGCATCAACCACATTTCTGGGCAACCTGTTCCAGTACCTCACCAGCCTCACAGTCAAAGACTTTTTCCTTATATCCAACCTAAATCTACCCTCTTTAAGCTTGAAGGCATTTCCCCTTGTTCTATCACCACAGACCCTGCTAAAGAGTCTAACACCTTCTTTCCTGTAGCACCCCTTTAGATACTGAAAGGCTGCTGTCAGGTCACCTCACAGCCTTCTCTCCTCCAGGCTAAACAGCCCCAACTCTCTCAGCCTGCCATTTTTGTTTTATCTTGCTTTACTTACATCTAAAGTAGCACATTCCAGCCTAATGTTTTAGTTAATGTGGATTGGCCTTATTACTGTGAGAAGAGTTTAAATTTGAGGGTTTTTTTCCTGTTTTTTAGGGAAGATGTATCTCTAGGGATTCTTTTTCTGCAAATAGATTAATGATGGTCAGTTTCCATGAAAAAGAAAACTAAATTTATCTGCAACTTGAAACCAAATGAAACCAAACCACGACAAACTAAAAAGCAAATTAAAATTTCATAAGGTGGGGATATTTCTATGGAAGGCCTTGATTATCACAAAACCTTAATTTTCACAGAATTCACAGTTTGGAAGACAGTTTCAAGTGGGTATATATATTCAAAGAGCTTTTCGTTCTGATACTTGACATCTCAGGTATGTTGCCTGGCTGTAGTAATAACGCATAGCTCTTAAATAAGCACTTCAAATCACTAGGTGCTGAATAGCTTCATGAAAGTGATCAGAATAATTATTTTTATGTTCATCTCGGATGCTAAAAAGCAAAGATAAGTACTTTACTGACAGAACTCCCAGCTGACTGGGAATATAATCCAGGAATGTTAACAGGCAAAACTTCATTGCTATTTTCTTTTCTTAGATGTGTGTTTGAGTAATCAAAATTGATGAATAAAAATAGTAAAAATAATAAAAAAATACAAGCTTTTAAAATATAATTTAATTTTGCTAATTCTAATGTCATATTTTAAATTATGCTCTAGGAAGACTAAAAGCTTCCTTCTCTGAAAATGTCATGTGGAAGAAAATATTTCCGTGTTTGATTTTAAATATGGCAAGAAAATATAGATGTTTTTAAAAAAGGATCTTTCAGAACAAATTGAAATTAATTGCATGTCTCTTTTTCGAAGTTTCTCAGGAAAGAAGCTGAGGGGCAGAGATGTAAGACATTTTGTTCTACTCCAACCAGTACACATTAGCTCTATAGATTGTGTTTTTGAGATTGAATATGTAAGCATTTAAAAAAAATTATGATGTTTTCTGAAAAACCATTAGCAGATTAGTATGTCAAAAAGCAAAAAAAAAAAAAAAAAAAAAAAAAAAAGAAAAAGTAACATAAAAAACTTAATAATATGAAAAAATTAAAAACGTGAGATAGGCATGAGCTGAAAATCTTAAAACTCTGTATAATGCTTACCAGCTTTTATCACTGTCTTTCTAATTTTGAAAGAAGTAATGCATTGCCTGAGTTTGGGACCCTGGCCTTCATGGTAGCAGCAGGATATCTTGTGTTCTCTTTAGCAATATAAAGTAAGCAAGTAAATATCAACGCTGCACTTCTTGATAGCACCGTGCATATTAAGAAAGTAGCAACTACTGAACTTTCTGAGATTCGCCTTCCAGAATGCATGATGGTTAAGCTGGCATTATTATTCTTTTGGTATTCTGAAAACAGTGCAAAGGGATTGGCACTGACAAACAAATCAGGCAAAAGAAGGGACATATAAAATATGTCTTCCTTGACTGACTTTTCATCCCAATCATGTTTTTTTCACTTTTCCTCCTTTTTCTTTGCACTGAACGTTGATAAAGAGCATTCAGCCCAAAACCAGTATGTCATTTTTAAGGTAATGGTTTTGAGTGTAAGATGCCTGCACATTCAGAATAGCAGACACATTAGATGACCCATTCTGTGGTGTCCTTATCTACTGGAGAGCAACTAGTACCTTATCTTCTCAGCCACAATCATTTATATGTTGGGTAGCGGAATCTAGTTCTGATTATTAAATTATACATTTAGAGTTACATTCTTATTGAATTTCCAGGTTAATTTTTTTGTTGTGACTGCCTATTTTAGTTATGACTGCAGTAGGTAACAGGGTGTCTCTGTCCTGAAAATGTCATGTGTAAGTAGGGAAATTAAGAAAGAACTTCCTTTGCACAAAATAATAACCTTAACCTAGTATGATATATTTTGGTAAGACTATGAAGTTATCAAAGCAAAATCTGAAGCTTAGATAGCAATACATTGTTTATTCTTGCCCAAAACATTTTTTCCTGTGAAAGTCCTGCCATTAGTCTTTCTACGTAACGGGACATAAAAAAAAAAAAAGGAACATATTGCAAGTCAATGGTCAATCTTTGCAGGTTCGCTGACAAGTTACTTATCAGACATCTGAAAATATGCACTGGAGGTTGTTGAAAAAGCATAAACTAGAATGTGGTGTAGAATTGTGGAGATATAACACTGAAAAATACTTCAAAATAATAGTCTATGAATTCCGTATGACTCAACATCTGTACAGGTAGAGAAAACCCAGCATGACATTGGCTGATTTAAGAAAACTTGAAGGCAGAATTAATCATAGACTGCTATTTCTGGAAATGAAAGAGATTTTGAAAGGGAGGAAAATGTGAGAACCGTACAGATTGAGTGACTGTTCCATAAAATAAGATTTCTCTTGGTAATTTAACAGTAAAAATAAAATGTGGCCTGCTCTAACATCTAGCAAGAATGTGTTGGACACAGAAATTGTCTGGAGTTACATATGTTGTTTGCCAAGTCTACCCTTCTTGGAAATCCCTCCTGCATTCCTATTTCTCTAAAGGGAATTCATGGCACAGAATACCAGCAGTGTTCACATCAATGAGAACAGGATTTTCAACATTTGAGGCAAGGATTCTATTGATATTAAAAATGAAATAAATAAATGTACTGTCAGATAATGCAAAACAATTAATAGAAAATAATAAGAAAAGGAAAAAAAATTGACTGAATGCATGAGGATTTGGGCAGGAATTACCCAGGAGCATGACATGCAGGGTACAGAGGTGAAGGAAGCCTTCTACCAAAAACCATGATAGAGTTTTGAAATACTGGACTCAGTCAAATGCAGCCTTAAGATCTACAAGAAAGAAGCTTGCTTACACTTGGAAATATTTTTTATAGGTGAAGCAGACTTGACATAGGTGTTGTGAGAAAGAGCTCCGATTCTGACCTTGCCTGCCCAAATTGTTCAGCCAGAAATTCATGCTGTCTTTGCAAATGATATGGACCTAAGCAAACAAGTCTCTTTTCAGCAATGCCCTCCTAAGCAAAGCTGCTTTTCTGGCTGGGTGGCAACCCAGTGCAGTACAAAAGTACATAGTGCTGGGGGGAGAGCGCTGTTTCATGAAGTATGTGGGAAAACAGGTTTTAAATTCATAGAAAGCTGGGTGCCAAACCTGCTACTTTCCCCCTTTTGCTTACATGTTAAACAGGTTTAACACTGGTTGGAGGTATCTACAGAGATACCTGGCTGCAGTTAAAGAAGAAACAAATACACACACTCTGTACACAAAAACCCCCAAACCTGCTGATAACTAACTGTCCTCCACCCTCAGCTCTTTAGCAAGTTGCTGTGTTTTTCCTGAACTGATGCCTCTGTGTATGCAGAACAGGCTGCTGCCGGAGCCGTCACTTTGGGAGTGAGAAACAGAGTGGCATTAAGTTCTGGCTGCTGTGACTCATCTTTGTTTGTCCTCATACAGCTCAGATTTCCTGCTGGCATCCTGGAGTGCAAGAACATATGCATGGTGCATCCATGGAGCAATGCCTGTTTCCTCAGACAAAGAACTGAACATTGTGTGATGGCAGGCCCACCCCTCTGGAGATGGGAGAGAGCAAATCTGTTCTGATGACGAAATCCGCGGATGATTTCATGGGGGGGCATGAGGAAAGGAAAGATTTCAACAATCCCACAGTAAAGCACTGTTGTGCTCTTTCTAGAAGACAGTCTAAGAATGAAAAATGAACGTGTGTGAGTAATTTCTGACAATGTATGTTAGGGCAGAACTACATCTGCTGCCTTTTTTGTAGTGTTTCACAATAGTCATATATTTTTATCTTCAAGTTCTTGCTAAAGTGATGGAAAAAATTGCTAAAGAGAATACTTCATAAAAGCCTTCTGAAGACTTTCAATGGAAGAAGAGTATGTTTTATCCGATTGATCTGAAGGTGCTGACATTTAAAGTGTGCTTTCTTCATTAAATTGTTCTCTTAGTAAAGCTGTGCAACTTCCCACAGCGTGCAGGGTTCTGTGTCTCCTTTCCTGTGCTGCCCAATGCTTATCCTGACTCCTACAGATTGTCATACAATATAAATTGCAATTTCGTGTCATGTACTTGTGAAATCTGCCAGTTCTACATCACTTGCACATGGATGAGAAACAATGCAATTTTGAATCAGCTAAAACCAAGAACAAACCCCCAAATATATCCTAGTCTCTGTCATTTAAACTTGGGCAGTCACACTGGCAGAAACATACGCCACTGAATGGTGATGTGTAATGCCCAGAGCAGGGCAAAGGGCCTGCTTTCTTCTGGGTTCAGAAGAGCAGAACTGCTGGTTTCTGCTAGCTCAAACTACTGTAAACGTGTAAGAAGGGAATGGAAAAATTAGTTATTTTTATGAAACTGAATTTATACAGGTCCAAGAATTGTTGCCTTGCACAAGGCAACAATGGCTCTTCTTTCTATCTGCAGCAGCAGTTCTCCAGCCCAGATGCTGACGAACTCAGATCTTGCTTGGATCTGGAAGTCCCCATTGTGAGGACTGGTTAGATAAAACTGCTTTTTGTTGTCACGAGGCAGATGTCTTTTTTCCTACTAAGTTTGGCATCCATAGATCCAGTGCAACTCCTTTGTTTACAAATATAGTGCTGTCCTGTTTCTGTGCAAGACGCTAATAGCCTTAGAAGCAGGAAATGGTTGGCAGTGTAGTTACTGGCTAAAAATTATAAAATTTTATATACAATTATACTGTTTTCAAATTAAAAAAACAAACAAACAAACAAAAAAAACCCCTAAAACTAAATGATGGTTTGGCATATTTTTAAATACTGAGCATTTCTGACCTCAGAATTTCTGGTGGTAGTTAAATATTTAAAGACTTACAAACAGAAAAAATTACCAATGTAATTTTCCTGATGCACACTATTTTGCAAATCATCAAGTAGCCACTTTTTTTTTTCTGAATAAATTTATGAATATGAGTTCAAAACTGCACTTCTATTCTGGAAAGTTTTAGGAATTTATTTATATTTGAATCTTTTACCACTCTCTCAAATGCAGTTTAAATTGGCTAGTGTGTTCAGAATATTCTTTTGGAAAAAATGAGGAGTGAGAGCAGAGAGCAGACAGGCAGCTCAATAAGAAGACAGCATGATCACATAAGCACTGTTTTTTTAGGAAACAGAACAATACTGGAGCACCAGGAAGCTAGTTGTCTGTGATCTCTCATCTATGACTCTGGGGTGAAAGTAATGTTAGTTTATTGTTTTTTAAAAGTCTATTCTTAACAAAGCTTTGATTAACAACCTTCCTGATCGGAATATCAAAGTATATTACCATCATCTGAGACAAGGTAGTATGTTCTCAAAACTGCATTTCTGAATTGCTATTAACAATATTACAGTTTCTATTTCACCAATGAACCTGTAGTACCATGACAAAAACACAGCGAGCTCTTGGCCAAATATTAATTTCTTCACTGTGGAGCAGTGGCTTTTTGGCTTCTAACAATCTCTTC
Organism: Tragopan temminckii; assembly: GCA_028571105.1. Taxonomy (NCBI): domain Eukaryota; kingdom Metazoa; phylum Chordata; class Aves; order Galliformes; family Phasianidae; genus Tragopan; species Tragopan temminckii. Next base: position 79,953,187 of record JAOWBP010001760.1, read on the forward strand.
AAGTTCTCTCACCTTAAATCTGCTTTTCCCTCGGTGACAATATTACTCACACCCTCAGCTTTGGGAAATTAGTAGTTCAGAAGAACCATCTATACAACTGATTAGGACTGATTAGGATTGTCCTCCATTTAATTATTTAATTAAATTACCTACTTGTAGGTCCAGGAAATAACCTGTCGTTGTATAACTTAATGGCAGATGAAATAAACTACTCTTGGATAACAGACCTTTCATATAGAAAATTGTAGTCTGTAAGTTCTAGAAATTGTGATGGCTGTGTCTCAAAGCCTATTTTTCCCAAACAAAGCATAATTTGTTTCCTATACATGACAAAAAGACGTGGCTGACTAAATTTTCTGATTTGTTCTTCAACCGGCTACACACTTCCCATGATCACTATTTCCTAAGCTAATTTACCCTTAGGGCTGAGTTCCCAATATCCACGTAAGGTCCTCATCTCCGTGCTCTCTCTCACTGTGTCTTCATATATTACAGCCAACTCCAGTCATGTAAAACGTGCTTACCATAACCTGCTTTTCCAACTACTTCTACTTTCAATTAATATTCTACTGCTACTTGTCATGCAGATTTTTAGCCTAAATATGTAAACTAAAAAGTCATTTATTCATGTTGTCTTCTAGTTCAATAAATCTGCAACAAAATGAGTCTGCAATACGTTTAATTTTATCATCTGTATTGATAAGTTATTATCATCATCACTGTTAAAAAAGATGTCCAGACTACTTCAAATTGCCTTTTACTATGAAGATTAATTTTTATTCCTCATTTACAAACCTCTGCCAATTCAAAAAGATTTTTTTTTTTTTCAACAGAACTCTTGCAAAAAACTCTCCAAATTCCAAATCCTCACTTTCATATACTCAGTGATTCACTACTTGTTCACTTGTGAAGTGAGCACATCTCCAGGGAGGTCAATTGAATCCTGTTAACAAAACAAGGACAATAATTTGCATAATTCCATGTGGTATCTTCTTATAGAATGATGCAACGACTGTAGGAGTTTCCCCAACTTATTGTTACAGATTTATTTTTATTCCAGTGGAGCACTGCATCATCTTGCTGTCCATGTGTCTTCTGCTGAATTCTGCCCTAAGAGGCTGAGGCAATAAGAATTTCAGTGGTTTCCAAGCCGCGTTCATTACTAACACTTAAACTGATCAAACTTCACTGCCAAATAAAAAAAAAAAAATGTCCTCCCACTACCTCTATTGAGAAACTATTCCAGAAAATTACTCCTCCGACAGTTACAGTCTAATTTTCAGCTGTATTCTTGGTGAGTTTTCAGCATTGTTATTCTCCTTCCCAACATGTAGTGATGAATTTCTCCCTCTCTCAAGGAGGCTGAAGCACCTCTCTTGAATGTCGTTTGCTTCATTCCATCAGGATTATTATCACGTACAGACTCTGTAGCTTTCTGTTCCTTCAGGGGCTTGTTGTTTGGTTTCTGACTCACAGAGCTGCTGATAGTGGTGCTGCACTTAAACTGAATGTTTCCTGATTTTCATTCTCTTCTTGTCCATAACATTCACTCAGTTTCTTACCATGTTCCAGTCTAATGTTTTTCTCTCTGAAATCTCCTTTTTACATGGATGTGAAATGGTGTTTAATAGCTGTTCCTAGATCATAAATTTTCCCTATGATATGTTGGTCAGATTGTATTTGATGCACTGGTAGGAAAAATATATGAAATGGTGCATCTCTGTAGGTATATGGAAGGAAATAATACCCTCTCTTGGGCTCTTAAGTGCAGGTATTTCCTGGAATTTGCCTAGATGTACAACTGCAAGAAAACCTGGTGAATGCTGTTTTCTCAACTGCAGTGAAAGATTTAGCACAAAAATTAAATTTGTATGACCAGATTTCAGCCACCTAACCTTTGGTCATTTATTCTTACTACCTACCTATATCTTTTCTGCAATTTACTACACAAAATGCCCACATAACCATCTTTCAAAAAACATCTACATTTTCAATGTTTCTTAGTTAATTATCTCCTTAAAAGACTCTACACACGGCCATAAATTCTGACTCCTTAGTTTCCATATATGATATTTCACACTCGTATTCTCTGGGGACAAAACCACCATTCACACAGAAAATATGGAATTCCCATGTGGACTGGGAACTAGTTTTGTGCTAAAGAGTTTTGCATGGGGGAGGACGCAAACAGCCAATAAAGAGTGAGCTGGAAGCGAGAGGCAGAGAGCCTAAGCAAGAGAAGAAGGCTGCTTCTTGTCAACAAGACATTAATTAGAATACTACCTATGCTTTCTAGGTCTGGAATTGCTACTCCCTCTATCTTAGCAGCTACAGTTTGAAATTAAAAGGCCTTATGTACATTTAAATAAATAGACTGTTATACTCATTATTTCTCTGAGGTGCCACTGATTTCCTTGGACTTCTGTCTGTGAGTACAGATTACACAGTGTGAACAACGTTCCAGAGTTCACTGCGAGTTTTCTAAATTCCCGTAAATCTATGTCACTAATTTTTTTCCTCAGCAAAAATCTGACACATCACAGCCTCACAATCTGTTTTTCTTCAGCAAAGGGACAGTGACATACATAGAATAGTCTGTGCAAGTGACTCATTAAAAAAGCCAAATTATTCAAATAAATGCATTTTCTTTATCTTACCACAATATTAGCATTAGTATTTGTGACCAGTTTAAAGCCTCTTTCTATGTATGACTTTAAACAAGTCATTTATCTGTCTAATGCGGCAGATACTCCATTTATAAGAGAGGGATAATATTTCCTTTGTAACATGCTTCGAGCCACACAGATGAAAAACATTAGATAAGCAGCAGCTATTATCTTTGCTGTTATTAAAACCTTGCTGACAGGACACAGCTAACACTGCAATTCCTACAAGACCTCAAGATACAGTTTTGTGCATTTTACAGACTTGATGTCCTAACTCACTTAGCATAAAAAATAAACAACATAATATAATTGTTCTCTGCTTTACCTGATCTGACTTTTAATAAAAAGACTGCTGCTAGGGACAACAGCTCATTGTATTCTAATAACAATTTGGAACAGCTGCACGTACTCCATTCCAAGCTCTCTGCCTTGTGTAGTTTATCTTCAAAGCCACCTTAGAGCAAACCTCACTTATTTTCTTCAGTGGAAGTTTTTCCACTAGGCATGTAAACTCACCCAACCTATCTTTCCCTTGTGTTTGTATATAAAAATACCCAATCCATCTCTGCCAGAAAATTCGAGGAAGTGCATCGTGTAGACTATCCAAGGCTAAGCAAACAAAAGTCATCAAGGTTTTGGGAAAAATTGTAAGGTCATTTTCTTCAGAAAACAAGTTATTTGGTAAGCAAATCAGTGAGTGAAACCTGCTTTCCTAGGTTTGTGTCCCTTGTTCTTTAAGTGTACCTCTGTCTCTAGCTAAACCCTTTACTGTTGCAATAACTTCCTCCCTTAAATCTGAATGGAAAAGGTACTGCAGTGCTAGGACTCATGGATCCAGAGCAAGGAAACACTTGGGCTTCAGGAGGGTAGTGAACTGATAGATAAAATGATAGCTGAATGCTGAGAAAATCAGTATAAACCAGTGACAGATCCTCACTAAATGATATTCAGCATAGCCCCAAAGGCCAAGCTCTTCAGGAGAGATTTAGCTTCATCATCTCTCTGTTCTAACAGTGGGTCTCTGTTCAGTCTCCTTCTTGGCTTTGAAATCCTCAACTCAAAGACAAGTTTTTGCCACCCAGAATCTGTGATCACTATCGATCACATGACCATTATAGACTTGTGCAATGTTCGAGAAAAGTATTAAGTTGCTTTTTTTTCTCTATTCCTCTGTCCTCAAACAAAATGTTACTAAAACTTTGTCTACTTAGCTACACAGTACGGCTAGAACCATCCTGATCAAAAGTAATATTTATTGATAGTGTAACTTCTAGTAGAATGCAGTTGAGAAAAAAATGACACTGACTCACAATATTACTCTTCCTGTAATATAATGATGTATACTGATATATACATATAATATATATAAACTGATATATATATATAATATATATAAATTAGTCTTTAATCTGTACTAAATTGACTGCAAACTTTGAACAGTGGTTAGTGTACGCTTTTGACAGTGGAAATGGTTCGGCTTTAATGCTTAGATGCTAACATGTTAGGTTGAAATGCACCTGGTTTTACAGCTAGTCAGCCTGACTGCTGTTTCCCCGAAGGGAAAGAAGTGACATGGGATCCCCAGAGTACAGCTGAAATATTAAAGACTGACAAGTATCTGAAAAATTTGCTGATACATGTTGAGACGGCCTCCTCTCAAGCTGTGACCTTGGCCCTTGCATCATATCTGTGCTAGTACAAATGTGGGAAATATTCAAGAGAATTGAAAACCTTCAGGCTTCTTCACAGCTAAATTTTAAGTCAGACATTTTTAGCCATATTCAGACTTCAGAGTATGTCTGCCATAAGCCATGCCCTTGGCTTTTACACAGCTCTGTTTGTTTCAGGTCTGTGACAAAGAACTACGGGAAAAAATTAAACCAAAACATCTGCACTGCTCCAGTCCTTTCTTTCAGGGTGTTTCTGGAGTGTGGTGACAAGTGATGGCTTTTCCACTCTCCAGAGCATTGTTTGCTTTATATTAAATGAATGAGAGGTCACAAACAGTAGGAAAAGGAAGACCTTGAACTAAAAATAGTAAGAGGAGATCCTGAATTGATTGCTTTCAGTCATGGTCACAATCCTGCAAAATTTGGTAATATGGACTTTGGTTTATCTTCCCTCCCACTATACACATATGCAGTTCTGAAGACATGTGAGTGAAGACTTTGTTCTCACCAGATACACCCTGAACCGAAGATAGGTAGGAAACTAAAGATTTCTATCTCCTGAATCAATAATGACTCCCAGCAAAGATGTAATTTGAAGATCCCTCCTAGATCATGGCTTCTCACATGTGAAGCAACAAAATTTCCCAACTACTGGTCCTATATCGAGTCCTATAATATTCACGCCTGTTGTGCGAAAAGCCCTAGTGATAACTAGCACCCATGGAACATAGAATGCAATAAAACCCTAAAGGCAGCAGTTGTCAACTTCAACTAAGCATCGTTTTAGAATATTACTTCTTTGCTGATTAGAATCAAATAATGCTTTTGAGGCTCAGTGTAAGTTTTTTGGATTCAGTAAGAAAATTAAGTTGGATGGTTAATATTTTTTTTAATGATATTGTCATCTTGTGACAGTATCTTGGACTGAAGGCCTAAGAGGATCTTCTGGTCATATTCTTACTCTAGGAGCTGTCTACAGGATTTGACATTACTGACTTCTGTATAGTTGTCTGTGCTGAGACATGGAGTTAGCTCCTCTGCTGTTGTAGGCATCACGTCTTATTATCCCATTCAACAAGGATGGAATTTTGTCTGAAAGGCAGCTAAGATTTCTGCCTCAATTGTTTTGGAGTAGCTGCGTTGCACTGGCTCTAAACCGCCATGTTTCAAAACTCAAAAACTCAAAGGTCTTCAAGTTTCATTTTTGTTCTTTTTGTTTGTTTTTTGTAGATGAACACTAGCCATCTACCACAATACGTCATGTGACTAATTTTGTTTGGATGTTTCTTTAAAATGGCCTCTTTTGGTGTTAAGGAAAGAGATCCCAAAATATAAAGGTAGTATTCCTGGGTGTCTAAGATTGACTTACTGATCTTAGCATCTGTTGCAATCTAATAGTTAGGCATCTAAGCTAATTCTCTAGGCTCTTTTAATCATCAACAGAGAGAGACAAGCACCTCATCCTAAAATAGATATCTAATACATGAGGGAGGCACTGCTCTTTGGAAATTGTCTGTCTCTCCTTATAGATGATAAATGGAACCCAGACAACCGTCTCAATTGTGTTGCTTAACTTGGGTGTGCAAAAACAAGGAAAGATGAATCTTACTACAAGTAAATCGGGACTGTTTCAAAAGAGATTTAGGTTTTCTTGTGTCTACATTTTACTGAAAGAGATTAAAATTTAAATTTCTAATTCAGTGGGAAATATTGGCCATATTTATCTATTAACTGTAATAAGATAATATGCAACCAGAATAGATGCAGTGCTTTAGAAAAATATCTCAGTATGTCAAAGGTTCTTGTGCTTGCTGAGTTGCACTGATAACTCTGGAGATCCACGGATACACCAGACAGCTATGAATTCTAACCTAGATACTAAATCTATAACTATGATTATTTATTTGGAAAGGACTGCTCACTCATAAGAAGTTTCTGGTGTATGCAAGTGCTCATGGAACCTGAATAATCATTCAAGACAATATTATAAATATATTGTACAGTACTATGACAGTACCCTTCCTACTGAGTACATGATACATTGAATTAGACCCAAATGTTTTATCAAAGGTTTTCTAGTATTTCATTTTATTGCATTCTTTTTTTTTTTTCTTTTCTTATGAATGAGTTTGATGTATACATGCATACTATCACTTCTAAAAGAAGTGAGGAGGAAGTCAAAGGTTTTATCTAAAACATTAGAGTTTGATCTCATAGTATATAGACATCTTTCAGAAAGTGGAGCACTGGCAAAAAGTGCTCTGCTACATTTACTTTTAGTAGGTAATGAAACAGACTTAATATTTTGTTCCCCAGGTTTGAAGAGGAATGACACCCCCTTTTGTTGTGCTGAGACATACTCTCCATTCACCCACACAAACACAAAACAAAAAGCAAAACAATGAAGTCCAATGAACAGCTCAGTTGTTAAATCTGCAATTATCTTTTATCTTTTACTGAAAGTCACCCTTTCACAAATAAGTGTTAAAATAAAATTGAGAGAGCTACTTCCACCTTGTCACAGGAAATCTTGCTGAGACTAATCTGTTTTTTAGAAGGTTTACTTTTAAATAGGATTTCCTTTCACTGCATGTACACACACTGAGTCAGGAAGCTCCAGTCTGAGTCAATGCTAAATGCATTTGGTTTTCAACTTGAGTCAGCTTGCAAATGATGGAACCAGTGATTCATAATTTCCATCCTGACCTTATTTGCTTTATAGTCACACTGTGGCAGGTGAACTGTCATGTTCAAAATCATCAAATTATTTAAGGGGAAACTGATGCCATCCATTAAGCCTGCCATGTGAAAGACACATTTTCTCTAAAACAAATTACACTAAGGTGATATGATGCTCAGATATTTCAAAAGGTTCACATTTTTTGTAAGACTGGCATAATTTGTGTATTCTACTAATTCTGAAAAAGTTAATTGTCATCTATGCTTGTTACAGGCCTATTATTTCTCAGTCATTCACTTCTAATATCTAATTAAATTATCTGATTTTTTCAAGGTAAGTCTGTCTGATAATGAATCAGCTATGTGGTATACAATTCCCATGATACTGGAAGTCTGGTTTTAAATATGTATATGAAATGCTGCACTGCAGTCCATTTCACTGGCATTTACAATTTCTGAATGGCTTTTATATATCTATTTACCTTACCCTCTAGTATCCGACAAATAAAATAAAGCAAAATTAAGAAGCAGATATTTAATTAAGTTAGGGGTGAAATCCTCTGAAGTACTGACTTCCTGCCATCATGATCTGTCCGTGACAGCTTAGAATTGTAGAATCATAGAATGGGCTGGGTTGAAAAGGACCACAATGATCACCTAG
>JAOWBP010001760.1:79960946-79976654 GCA_028571105.1 Tragopan temminckii
CAGGGATGGGGCATCCACAACCTCCTTGGGCAACCTGTTCCAGTGCGTCACCACCCTCTGTGTGAAAAACTTCTTCCAAATATCTAATCTAAATCTTCTCTGTCTCAGTTTAAAATCATTCCCCCTTGTCCTATCACTATCCACCCATAACACATAGTGTGATGAGTCTGTTGCATATTTAATGTAATTTCAATCACTTACCTAACCTTAACAGAACAATCTATGGGTTTCTTTTGAGTCTCAACATTTCTTAAAGTCTGTTGTCTGAAATGCCAAATTAATGGAAAGACTGAGACTGCACAACTCTTCACTTTCCTCTTGAAGTGCACCATTTTCCAGTCAGGAGAAAAGCAAATGGGCAAAGGGATGCACAGCTCTGTCACATACTGACAAGGACACTCTCTTGCTGTTTTTTGAGTGACAGTTGTGGCGTTATGACATTAAATTTGTATGTTTAATTCTGCTCGAGCTGGAAAAGAACATACAGCTCTCATTTCCTTTTATGAAGCTACTTCAAAAGAAGGCTTAGCAATCTAGATCTATGCGGCAGCATCTAAATTTTCACAGTGGCTAACTCAAAGCTGCTCCTTGTTCAGTGCACACTGAGCCAGTCTACAAAAGCATTTAAGGCCTATAATTGCAAGCAGGAAACAGAGGCAGGAAAACACAATTAGCCTAATAAATCATTCTTTAGAGGTGATGAGTTTTCACAATATGCCTACATACATATCTATGAGGGCTGCTCAATAAATAACGCCTCCTATTTTGTTATTTTAGTCCACAACATCAGAAGCAGATATTAGTGGTAGGGCAGTAGGGTTTGAACCTTCTTGGCAACATTTCATTACATTTTGTTGCTTTGTGACAGATGGCAGCAAAGGGACACTCTGACAAAATGGTGTCTGTCTTGGAAGCGTATTTGAAGCATGAATTCCTGAGTCACTGAATTCATCCACATGGAAAAAATGGCATGCACTGGCATGCATTGACACTTGATGAATGTTTCTGGAGACCAAACAGTGGATGGGAGCACAGTGGGGCTCTGGGTGTGCATTTCAGCAGTGGTGATAGAAGCAGTGGGTCACTTCCATCGGTACAGATTATTATGAGTGTGGCATGCAGGTTCTTGTTCATGGCTATCAAAAAGGAATAGGATACTGAAAAATAGTATTTGTAGCTGAGAATTTGCTCTATCCAAATGTGTTATTGTCTTCTTTGCATCTACTGTTGTTTGCATTGAAGTAATTACTTTCAGAGCAATCTATGCATGTATAGGTTAACTGGCTTCTTCATTTCTCTTTTAAGGATTTGCATGACTTATTATGTTTAGGACAAGCGCTTATTTTTTAAGCACTGGCCAAAAAAAAATAGATAGTCTCAATGCAACCACCAGCAGTATGACCCATTTTAATTAAGTTCATATACCTATCAAGCAATTGCTTAAGCCTAAAGTAGTCACCTTGGCTCCCTCTTCAGTCAATGGACAGAAATAAGTACTTGAAGGTTTTATTTCTTCCCAATAATTTGCAGACTTGAGCTTTAGAATGAGACACATTGTCACATGGTGCAATGGTACACTTGTTTCTTAAATGACTATTTAAAATTTAGACACCAAACCATTAGAAGTGGGATAAATCCACCTTAGATTTTAAATCCCACTAAGGCTGATTTCACCAAGCCTTTGCGAGGCAAATTTAACATTTTCAGAATGAGGGACTTGCTGGAGGGCCACATTCCTTCTGTGAAATACTAAGAAAGATGTGGAAATTAAGTCAAAATAAAACGGAAGTGACTGAAAGAAGTCATGTAGACATCACTTCTTAAGAAGAGAATTAATGGCATCAACATTGCTTAGAAAATCGCTGGTAGTTTGTTGTTTGGTTAAGGGCTTCTTTGTTCATGTTGTGTGTCAGAATCTGGCCATGCTTGACAGTCTCCAGCATGAACACAGCACTTTCCATCAGGCGCACTCTCCCACTCAGTGTGTGAGAAGAAAATGTGACTCACCAGAACTTGGTAACACTTATTTAGCAGAAGGGGTTTTCACTTGTGGCTGTCACATAATGAAGGCATAATAAAACAAGAAAAGATCAGTAATTCAGATCTCTAAATAGTAAGTTAAAAAATTTCCTTTTACCTTCTCAAGTCTAGCATGACAGTGTTCTTTTACCCCTCGCTGAATGAATGAGCACAGAAAAGGGCTTTTCAAGAAACCTCTGGATCCTGGTTAAGTGAAAACCAAAGGATATCCTCTTGCCAGAGCTTTGTGATTCTAGCAAAGCTGTACTAGTTCAGGTGCATCAGAAGAATTATGCACACAGTGTTGTCATCTGTAATGTTGGAAGGACTTGGCAGTTTGTAAAAATAAACTGTAAACTTATGTAGCTGTATTATATGAGAAACACTTTAAAGTTTGCAGTGTCCTTGGGTTGCCCAGAGAAGCTGTGGATGTTCTATCCCTGAAAGTGCTCAAGGCCAGGCTGGATGGTGCTCTGAGCAACCCTCTCTAGTGGAAGGTGTCCCTGCCCATGGCAGTGGGGTTGGAACTAAGTGATCTCTGAGGTCCCTTCCAACCTATGCCATTATAAGATTTGGTGTACACTTTGAAAGCTGTACTATCAAATGCAGAGAGAAGGGCAGTCTCTATGGACAGAATTAGCGTAAAGATGAGAGATTACATTTCTTGTATTTTGTTTAGAAAAGAAAGTCTAATAATACTGTAGTGATAAGACAGCATGTTAAGACTAATTATAGAACTCTTAAGGAGTAAACATAAAAATACATTTTCGAAAACTGGCAAAGGTAAAGGCTCAAACTCTAGCAGAGTTCAACAGAGCTATGAGAATAAAAACTTCATTTTGAGGAAGTATGATGCCCTTTGATATCACAAGAAAATATCCTGTCTCATAAATCTGTCTTTTAAAGTCTTTTTATTTTCTGTGAAATTAATATACTGAATTTCATTTTCTGTTTCCAATTCAGTTCCATTAAATTACACACCTATCATACATTATAATCAAAATCCCAATTACAGTTCCCATGAGAGATATTCATCTTGCCATAGATCCCTTACCTATATGATCACCTATAAAATTCTCGAAACATATCTGGGTGATATCCTACCTTCTTCCAGATAAACAACAGCAGGATGAGCATATCTGGGCCTTGAGTTACTATGCAATCATTTTCTTGCTGAAAGTATTATAGTACTGGGAATATATTTATTCAGCTGTTAGAAGAAAACAAGCAGCTGGAAATTAGTTCCCTTGCTGACTGCAAGAGAACTACTGGGAACTTGCCTATTTACTATCAAAATATATGCATTTGTCAGGGCATCTGGTCACACTTTATTTTGTCAAAAATGGATATCTTGCAGTTAAGGTAGCCTGAATAACCCGAGGACTATTTAAGGTACATAAAAATTGTGGATTAATGTCTGAATATTTTGAGATCTTGTACCAGTTTTTGTCTGAATACTTTATCATGATATATCATTCATTGCAAGAAGTACTTGAAGTACAAGCTACCCAAACCAAATTGTTTCCAAGAAGAATTTGATTTATCTCTACAGTATTAATATACTTTAAGAAAAAGCTGAGCTCAAGCTTTATATCCAAGTGATGAATCCACACTGTTCACAAAGCTATGCTAACAGTACTAATGAAGTAAACAGATATAAATATTCAATATAACCAAAAAAAACTTGTTACATTTCTGGTGCAGACTTTTTTTCAAAATATTCAAAACTTAAACACTCTGAAAATGGAATTGACCTAATTTTTCCATAACTAAATAAATACAGGAATGCAACGGCTTTATCTGAAACCCTATTAACAAAATTCTAAAAATACTTTGAAAGCACGTCATGGACATATCACGTGTCTGCACCTAATGCTCGGTGCAACTGCCTGCTGAGAAACTAGGGGATGGAGGGGAGCTTGCAGTCGCTGATACTGACACTAAGAGCAGGGAGAACAAAAGAAATTCTGTCCTGCCTTTGATAAATGATAAACATGTAGAGGAAGGGGCAGCATTTGGGAAGTGGAGAAATGATGAAATCAGGAGATGACTTCGTATCTCAGCATACATGGTAATGCGTCTCTAAATGAAACTGTAGCTTATTAGGAGACAGGTTTTAAATCCTGTAAAAGCAAGAGCAACTAGGTTTGTTTGTTTGCTTGCTTTTTTGAGGCAGGGAGGACAGTGTTCATTATTTCCCAACTCAGACTGGGGCAGACTTTAAAGCCCCCCATGCTGGACAGGCACATAGCTGGTGAGCAGCTAGGAAGCGAGGTGGCAGGAAGTGAGGTAGAGTTTGAAACTTCCTGATTTCCGTTGGCCTTTTGCTCATGAACAGAAAAGCCTCAATTTCTGGAAAATGCCTGACCAGCTTTAGTTGATGACCTTCCTTCCTCACTTCTGTGGAAAATCCTCCTAAAGTAGTCATGGAAACAACACCAGAGTGAAGAAATAGAAACCTTTTCCTTGCACAAGGTGGCAGAAATGTGATGGTAGTTACTTTCTAAATAAAGCAGCCTCAGAATGTTCTACGCCATCTTTAGGGTCTACCAACCTGTGGGATAAAAACAGCAAAGAAAATAAATGAGTGGGGAATGAAAACACGTACATCCAAACAGTGAAGCAGATTACTCACTATGATAAATTACAGGTGCAAATACAGGTAAAGATTTATCACAGAGCCCCAGTGAGGGAAGGCAACACCTCCAGAGAGAAAGGAATGGATGTATGCATGAGAATGATTTTCTGAGTGAGCAGGTGTGGGGGCTTAAGAATAGGACATGTTTTTGGCTCAGACATCCATTGACATGCAACTTCTAGATGCTTTACAGCAGACTTTTCCATACCATCAAGCTCAACCTAAAACCACAGTTGGTCTAAACTTTCTCTTGTTTTTCATCACTTACTGCTCAGAAGAAGGGAGCTTAATTACAGTCCCCCTCTTCAGACCTTGTTGTGCAGGACAGAAGGATATTGCTGGACACAGAGGACATCCTATAAGAACACTGACTCTTAGTTCAGAAGTGGGTTGTAGGCAACTCAGAGGTAATTCATGATTTCTAAAGAAACAATTTTAAATACAGAGTTTTACTAAGAAAGTCATATGCTCATAGTGAAACACTGTCTTTCTCATGCATCAGTATGTGTTGTAACAGATGACTCTGCATTTCACACACACAGGAAGGCTGTAATTGCCAGAAGTCCTTAATTCATCATAGGAGTAGCAAGAACCTCCTTGCATACCTCCTCCACCACCTGAAATAAGGGTGGCTTTGACCTCTTTGGTAATTGGCTTTGAACACTACAACAATGATTGGACTGAGACAGAAATACCAAGAGCAATCTGTGATTTTGTTTTCCAACCTGAGTCACCTCAAAGGAAATCCATTTGCAGGATTTGGGTAACAGATGTTTTAAAATCAAATGCTTTTAAAATATCTGAGGAATCCTTTTAAAAATTCTGAATTTACAGCATTAATCAGGCTGTAAATAGTAGCACTATGGGGAATGAACACACCCAAGAAAAATTTTCAATTTGAGAAGTCATAGACAACATAACAGCTATTTTTTAAAGATCATATGACATCATTAATGAATATAGAATAAAGAACATTTCATCACAGCAATATTTTTCTGGTAGCAATGCACTCTGAAAGGGTTGTTTAATGGGACAGAAAACCTGGTTTTAGAGATCACAGTGCAACACTTCATCTGTATTATGCAGTACAGCAACTGTTCCAGTGCTACAGATAGCCAGGAAACAACTGAGAAGACACTTTCTTAGGTTACAGGATGACATTTCTGGATTACTCAGACTAACACACATTAATATTTTACTCTGTTTGGCACCATTTATGCACGGAAAGCTTTACAATTACTAAGGCTAGATTCTGTGACTGATGCACAGAACCTGCACTGTGTGCTCTTGTTTGCTCTATGGCTTGGGAAATGCATTAGGAGAAGGTATGAACAGTTTCTACCACATCTACAACCCTTGACAGAGAGCTGAAAGCCTTCTCATCCATTTTCTCTTCCGCTGGATCAACCAGCAAGAGCTGAAAGCAAGCTGCTTCTGTGTGTTCGAAGAGGACTGGAGAGGAAAGGAAAAGCAGGCAATTGATTGAACTGCCTACAAACTGTGTGCATGCAGGGAGGTGTGCCCTGCTATAGAGCTTACGCATACATTTTCTTCACTAATTGCTATAGCAGGTGAGCCCTGCTATAGAGCTTACGCATACATTTGCTTCACTAATTGCTATAGCAGTTTAGGGACTTTATCCTACAGACTCCTTCCTCTGACTGTAGGTTGCAGTGTCTGAGCACACTTCGGCTGCTTCAGTGCAAAGACTGCTGGCATAAACTAAAAGGTCACAGAACCTTAGCTTAAGCTAAGTTCTGGGCTTTGTACTAAAATGACTGAGGAGTGTTCATACTTCTTTTCTCCTGCCAGTTGATGACATGCTATTCTAAGGCTGATGAGAAGTAAAATATCAAATTGCTCCAGCTGCTTACTTTAGTGAGCATGCATCTAAGCCATAATTGAACAAGACCTGAAATACCCATATGAGACCGGAAAAATAATTTTGTGGTCAAGAGAAAAGATGACCTTGTGGTTAAGTCAGGAAACTAGTGTGAGTTGCTTAGAGCCTAGGATGAGAAATTCTTCCTTGTGCAAAGAGTAAGTCATGTACTACTTGATAGCTCCAATAGTCTTCAAATATCTGTGCATACTGCAAACCACTTACAGTTAAGCAGAAGGTGTTCGGTTATTAAGACAGATGAATTCTGAGCAGCTTGAGCTTATCTCAATCTAATAGGTTTTTCAACCTAAAAGCTTCTGTTTATGATCTTCACAGTGGTTATTATTCATAATGAGCGTAAAACTTTGCAGGATGACATTTATCAAATCTTCAAAGGAAGTCCTGCTTATATTGTAGATTAGAACCAATAATACACGCTTCCATAATGTGACTTCATTGATTTTGGGATGTCTGCTCTATATTTCTCTTTCTAGGGAATTAACTTTCAACGTATTTTTTAATCATTCTTTTACACTTCAAGATGGTCTTTTCCATAACACCTCACAGTACAGTAGATTACACTGGGTACATTTAAAACCTGCTTGCATCATTTTCTGTTCCTTTCCTTCATCAGAGAGCATCCAAAGGCTCAACTTTCTCCAGTATCTACCACCATCTAGCCCTCTGTTGAGAACTGCAGACCTCTCAGAGATTATTTTCAAAATTAAATTTTCTTTCTCATGTTGGTATGGGAGGGATTGGTTATTTGTAAATTGTTACTGTTTTGACAATTGGCTTATAAGCAAGTCAGTAGAGTTCCTCGTCTGAAGGTTTTGCTAATAGCCAGCATCTGGGGGTACTGATTGACAGCCATCTGAACATAAACAGTGTGCCCAGGTAGTCAAGAAGGCCATTGCCATCCTGGTTTGTATCAGAAATAGTGTAGCCAGCTGGACTAGGGAAGTAATTGCCTCTTTTTATGTGACACTAATAAGACCAAACCTTGATTACCTGTTCAGTTTTGGGCACCACGCTACATGAAAGATACTAAGTTGTTCAAGCATGCGCAGAGAGAAGCAAAGGAGCTGATGAAGGAGCTAGAAAGCAAGGTCAAGTTGATGTTTTGTCTTGATGATCTTGAAGGATTTTGTCCAACCCAGATGATTCTATGACATGAATGTTAGTTCCTGTGATTTCCAACTGCTTAAAGCTTTCTTTTTATAAGAATAATGATAGAAGATTATGATTTTATAATATATAATGTGTACCTGGTATAGTTTTGATAAAGCATTTATAGTTGGAGAATGACTATGAATGAAAATAAAACTTTCAGTATGTGTTAGTTTCATAAACTGTTTTTCTCAAATCCAGAGCAGTCTGAAAAAGGGAGACAGAGCAGGAGAGAAAGAGTGAGAGAAACCAGACAAAGGCTCCTGCATCAAAGACCTGTATCTAAATCTTAATCTGCTGGATACCCCCATCCCCCATGGACCCATTAACGATACATCATTAACTATCTTCTTTATGTTTCTCTCATCATTTCAACCACAATAAAATCCATTTCTATTTTAAAGTTTCTGATGGGAAAACATTTCAGGTCCTAAATCTTTTCTTCTAAGGTAATTGTTATATGTTTCATTTTAAACAAAACCTCCCATTGATTTTAGGACGTAGATCCCCATATGTAGATAAGAGAGATGTTATTGTAGCTAAATTGCCTTCATAGAGCTAATAACTGATAGCTTGAAGTTGCAACTTCCTCATAACTTCTAGAAAAAGATACAAAAGATAAAAAATTTAAGTTTTCCACTTTCAAGGTAAAGGACATTCGAAAATAACAACAAAAATCTCCATGAGCTATTTTTATTCCATAAGCTTCAAAGATGAGACAGAATTTCTCAGAATATCTTCCTTTCTCCAATGGAGTGTGAACAAGCCTCCATTACAAAATCCTGGAACCCAGGAATTATAAAACCACGTATCTGCAAGCAGAATCGAAAGCATTTCTGATTCAAAGTTTTCAGCGATTGCATTTACTTTGCAGTGAAAGATCTGCAGCATGACTATGACCACAGCCCAATTACTGTGATGACGCACGAAGAGGTCTATTCTAAGCTTCACTGGCTACTCATTAGGCCATGTTAAGAGAAGAGTATTCACAAGAGCCCACTCGTAAGTCTCAAGTGGCTCTGCTCTTACTGTGGGACTTGCCTGGTGAAAATGCTTCAAAAGATGGTAAGTTCTCATCAAAATTCAAGCCAGTTCAGAGCTCATGAATGTCTCCTCCAGGAAAAGCAGGCAGGCCTAGGAAAAGAGCGAGGGGAAGAAACATAAATAGGTAGAAAAAACATCTCAAAACCATACCAACTATTTTGTGCTTTTCTTATGGACTTCCTAATTTCTTTGCCTTTCTTTTTCATGATTCAAAAATGAGCTGTCCAGAAAATTTCTAAGCAAAAAGGACAGAAACATCTAGGAAGGATTAAGGTAAGGAGCTCTTTGTGTTCACTGAGGATAAAGCAAAGTTAAACTGGACCCAGCTTTGAAATGGCTGTAATGTCTGTAATCACAGCAAATTGCACCTGCTGCCAGAAATCATACCAATAGTTCTGCCATTTTAATATTGCTTTTGCTCATCTTCTAAACCAGGGAACAGCCACTTATATTTCTGTAGATAAGTACTGCTACTGTGTATTGCAGATTTCAGATACCAGCTTAGTTATAAAGACTTTTTCCTCCATTAAAAACAATTTGAATAAAGGGAAAGGTAAAAAAATAAAAAAATAAAAAAAAAAAGAAGAAAAAAAGTCTAAAACTTTTGAAATGTATTTCAGGGTGCAAAGTAATTCTCATTTGAAAGCCAGTGTCATCTCCCACACACCTCAGAGATAAATGAATAGAGCTATATAGGAGCAATTTATTTGAAAGCTCATTACAGAGTTAAGGAAAGGGTATTTAGCTTAGGAAATAGAAAATTGTTCGTGTCTGCATTTTGAGAGACTAGCACATGCAATTTAAAGTTATTTCATAGTAGGTCATTCTTAAGAGTCCTCTACTCAAGTGGGTCAGTCTCTATTATAATGATTATATTTAATAATTACATATAATGATTTAATCAGTTTAACAGTTTTTGCAGAAACCAGCACTGTCTCAATAAAAGATCTCAAAATCTCAACTCAATATATTCATTATGTTATAAATACTCAATTTAAATATAAATACTCAATTTAATTTTACCAGAAAACATTTCTGAAATTACTGATGTCATACACAGCAAGTCACCAACAGAAAATATGTTATATATCACTTTGAATAATAAATAAAATACAGACCTGAGTCCTGAACTACTCCATATTACAGAATTTTTGTCCTATCCTTATGCATATCTCAAAACCTTCATACTAGGCTGTTAGAGTGATTGAAATTAAGGAAGGATATTGTACTATTTTACTGTGTAGTCAGTTGCACAAAAAATGTAATTGTGTACATATCTGCCCACAGCTATGGTCTTTATGTCCCTCTAACTTTGCCATCCTCACTGGTAGGACATAAAATACTAAAATGAAATGAAGGGAAACTACTACAAGTATGACATATTTATTTTTCTTTCTAAAGTAAATTGGAAACTTAGGGTTCAATTTCTGAATGTATTTGAGTGCCTAGCAATACAGCAGTTGCTGACATTACTTTCAAGAATACCTCAGAAAAAATAGGTGATAATTCATCTTTAATTCACTGCCTGAATGTAATAATGGAAATCTAACTCTCTTTTTAGGCATTGAAGTACCTTTGAAAATCGGACTATTTATTTTGAGCTGAATTTAAATGAATCTAAAGTCTATATTACAAAAAAAAAAAAAAAAAACACCTAAAGGAATATTTGAAATTTACCTGATCAAGCACAGCTGCATCACAGAAACCTATTTATGAGCTAATAATTTAGATTTCCTTTATAGATATTGGGGCCAGTTATCATTTTTAGGTTATAATTCATTTCACCTGAAAGCATGCATCTAACAAGATATGTATTGATACTAAATCCAGATGAATCACACCCTAAAAAATCACTGTTTCTCTAATAGTTATTTCTGCTCACTGACTGTCAAAGAGATTGCGTAAGACCTGGCCCAGAAAAAGTGGGTGATGCATATACATAACTCAAGGTTACAACCATTTTTCAATTAGTTCATCTGAATTCTCTTTCTAGAGCCAGCCAAATATGAGTTAGATGCTGCAGTTTTGGAACACCAGCCTAGATGATGTGAACCTTATAAGAGTCTTAATTTAGAACCCATTGAGAACAACAGAAACATATTAAATTACATAAACAAACAAAGGAATTGCACACTCAAAAACAAAAACTTCCCCCAAAAGAGTGATTAATTTTACTGATAATTCCAAAAACTAAATATCCCTGATACTAGAGGAATTCTTATACCAAATTTTGAATTTTGAACTCAAATCTTGAACTCAAAGTGTTCATGTAGATCTTTTGTCAATACTTTTTAATTAAAAAAAAAAGATTATTTCCTCTAAATAATGAAATTGATAAGCAGAAGGAGAGAATCAGAGCACAGAGAAGCATTAAAGGGAAAGACAAAAATGTAGTGACAATAAAAATTCAAATAAGGATTCAAAATGAAATCTATGTCAATTGGAAGATAGTGCTTACATCCTGTATAAAACTCTGGATGTTTAAACACAGTGTTATTGTAGGCATCAATTAAAACAAAAATTCTATTAGTCAAATCCATTCCAATTAATTTAAATCTATTCCATTGTTGTCTAATAAGTATATTAAAAAAAAAAAATCACTTGCATGTGTATCTGAGGAGGTTTTAAATCTTTTTGATTGTTACAGATAAGCCATTTGTTCTGCTTCCAGTTAAAGGTCAGCCAGTATTTCCATTAACATCTTACTTTCAAGGTTTATAAATGGTCTGTGAAAACTGAGGAAGTAGACAATTTTTTCAAGTAAAGAGAAAAGATTGTTTCTTATGAGAAGTAAAGAAAATCTAAAAACATTTCATTTTTGAAATATGGAATGTCAGCTAGAACTGCACATTTGCTTAATTCAGCGGTCTACTTTTGTTGTTATACATACTTTGTTTTGGAAAAAAAAAAAGAAAAAGAAATAAAAGTTTTTACTTCAGAGTAAAAAATAAGCTTCACAGTTTGTCAAGGAAGGAAAATCTGTTTTTCTGTTCAGAAAGCTGACCGTTTTTGTAGAGCAGGAGGAATGATTCATACCAAGAAATCTACGTATTATCTTTCTATAGCGACACTGGAGAATGAAGAGGCATTCTCTTTAGAAATGTATTCCACTATCTTTATTGGTCATGAAGATTAAATTTGGTACAGCATAAAATTCCTTCTGCACCAAGCAAGGTTCTCCTTGGTCACGTGTATACTTCATAATATAGGGATCATTCTGTACAAACTTCGTTCAGTTCAAGGGCAACAGAGACCTAGAGTTTGGTTTGAGCACTGACCTAATGACCTCTGAGAAATCCACACAGAATCACAGAATTACAGAATCATAGAATGGCTTGGATTGGAAGGGACTCCAAGGATCATCAGGTTCCACCCCCCTGCACATGTTCTCCACTCTCTTCTGCAGATGACTTCTTCTGTAAAATGTTTTCAGATACATCAAATCAAAGCTGATTTTTAGCAACTTTTGGATACTAACAAATTGTGTGGACTGGTTGAAGAGCTATAGGGATAGGTTGCCTGTCATGGCTGACTTCACCAGAGGGAAACATAAAATGGACTGGGAATCACAAGAGTTCCCTTTTTGTTCCCTGGCTACTTCAACTACTGCATTAGAGTAAGGAGTTTTGTTTCAGAAGCTCTCTCTCTTTCATGTTTTATTTGATGTATTGGATTCAGTTCCAATTATATTAAATTATATTGTATTATCTCACATTCCGCTACTGTATTTAGTAAACTAAGATTTATTTTGCTTTAGCTCCTTGCTGCTTTTTTCCTTGTCCAGGCCCATCTCTCTACCTCTTCCCTTTCCCACCTTCTCTTCCCAAAGCATGGATCCATGGGTCCCTTCACCCCCTTGTCTCAGAAATGAGGCCAAACCATGACAGCTGCTGTTCAGAGGGAACCTGACATTTTGGAGAAATGAGTAGACAAGAATTGAATGAAATTCAGCAATGTCAAAAGCAAAGCCCTGCACTTGGACATGAATAATTTCATGCACGAGAATAAATTCAGGGCAAACTGGCTGGAGAGTGGTTTCCACTTTCCAGAAAGCAAAGTCCACCATGTACGAAGGTTTCTTTGGAACTCAGATGTCATTACTCTGAACAGTGCTCCCTCCTACACTTCTTTCTCCCCAGCCCTTATTACTGAGCCATATAATATGGGATATTCTTTTATCTCTTTTGTCAGTCTGGGTCAGCTGTCCTGGTCTTGTCCCCTCCCAGCTTCTTGTGCACCCCCAGCTCCTCACTGAGGGGTCTGAATGAGAAGCTGAAAAGTAACTGGCTCTAGATGAGCGCTGCTCAGCAACAACTGAAACATTGCTGTTATCAACATTATTGTCATCCCAAATCCAAAATACAGCGCCATACCAGCTACTAAGAAGAAAATGTACTCTAACCCAGCTATAATGAGAATAATAGATTTTTCAATTAATACTGTACTAATTTTTTTTTTTTTTTTTAACTATGAAGTGACACACAGAATTTTATGTACAACTGTATTCAGAGGTACAGAGTTTTGATGCTCTGCCGTTCAGAGCTTGTGTTATTTGCAGCATGTGAATCACCGTTTGCCAATAGGAATGTCACCTGCCAGCTCTGGCCCTTGTTTTTTCCTTAAACTGATCTTCTGTACTGAAACAAATTTTTAGAAACACTGCTCTGTTGCAAATAATAGTCCTTGGAGAATGTAGAAAGAGCCACATATTTGCATGCATTAACTTATTTTGCTACAGTGTCTTTTTGAAACCCAGTAAACAATGAAACTGAAGATATTAAAATGTGCCCTTTCAGACAATATATATCACATTCTGCTTTCAATTTCCCTGGGGCAGCCCAACTGCATGTAGAAGGAAGGATGAAGCTGTATACAATTTAGAAAATAATACTCTTCTTTTGATATATCAGAATATGCAAAAAACAAAAAACAAAAAAAAAAAACCACCAAAATAAACAAAACAAAATATAAGCCAAGACTCAATACAAGTCATGTTTGAATTCAAGCACATTACTAGCTTTCCATCTGCCTAGAAAACTATACAATGCATCCATCATCTGTGTGACTATTCACAAACGAATTTCAAAAATCATCAACTCCTCTGCTCTCTCATTATGCAGGTGGTGTGCAGTGCCAGATGCAAAATAATTGATGTAGTTTCAAAGTTCCCTGCACTGTGTCACAATTCATACATTTTAAAATATGTAGGGATTCGCAATCTATGTGACAGTGTCTGCTAGAGTCGATATGTTTTTCCATTTAATTTTAAGCTGTCTTGATAATCAGAAACTTTTTAAAAATTCAAATGGTAACTCACATTCTGTAATGTTATAAATTCTGAGTCTTGGACATAACTGGTGGGGTTTTAGAGAAATAATTAGAATACATTCAAAAATAATTTGCAAATTAGTTGGAAGATAATAGACAGAATCCTAGTGGTAACACAAAACGCTCAACATTCGAGAAACAGAGAAATAGAGTTTGTAAGCAGTCTTTCCAGGGACATGTACCTAATTGATGTATCCGGTAATTGCAAGTTTTTTTTTTTTTATATATAGTACAGGAAAATTAAAATGATTCACCAATTTTATTCAGTCATTTAAAGAGGATCTGGAGTGGTTAGTGCTATTAACATGTCCAACTGTTGAGGCCACATGAACACAGGAGAGATACCTGCTGGGTCTGATTTACAGGCACCTAGTGAGAGGAAATAAAGAACACGGTCATTTCCTGATTTATAGTGATCTGCTGAAGGAGTGAGAAGCAGCAGAAAACTAGATAGGAGCTTATGGCATGATGCTCCTCTAAGAACTGTCTGTAAGTCTGTTCCTAAAACTGGAACAGATATGGCATCACCTTCCAGAGCTGCTGTGCTCCATTTCTGATCTCACCATTTAATTAAATGATTGAAGAAAAGCTGATGAACAAAAATATTATGTATAAACATAGGCAGGAGGATAGTTGAGGAACTACCTTGTGTAAGAACACAGACCAGGTATGAGGGCAATGAATTTCAGCATATATACAACTCTTGTCGCTTGATTCTCCAGAATGCTAACATAAAATGAAATCAATATAACTTGATTGAGAACCTTTTTTTTTTTTTTTTTTTTTTTTTTTTTTTTGTGGTTTTGGCATGATATATCAGTTCAGCCCTTTAACAATTGTAGATAAAACTCATTGCAAGTGAGAAGTCATGGAAACTTTTTCAAAAAGTCTTATTTGTGATGCTCAGAAAATACAAAGGAGGAGAGGATGTTACAGATATGACACCACTGGGTAGGAAAGGTCAAGGGAGGGAAAAAAGCATTCATGCTGTACTTCAGCAAATCAATTAAAGTGATGACAAGTGTATTCCTTTCTGCTAACATTAGACTACACACAGTTCATCAGAGAACACCTGGCTATGCATCTGCAGTTGGATGCTGCTTTTTACATTGGCCATAGTAACACAAAAACCAAGAACTCATTCTTGCTTTTTTCAAAGAAGTAGAATGTGAAGGTTTCTGTAGTTTCAGTGTGGGAAGATTTGGAGATCTGCTGATCTTTAGTTCCACAGCTGAAAGGAAGAAGGGCTAATCCGGGAGGCTTCTTGGATGGGACACAGCAAGAAACACGTATCATGAAAAGAGCGATATGTTTATTATCCTAATCTGATACATGAACTGATGATGCAATTACATGCTATTACTTTAGTTTTAGTTGAACTTGTCTATTGTAACGTTCATGCTACTATAGATGTGACAAAATTTAACTGATTATCTCCTACTGAAAGCAATTGAGAACTAATTCGAATCCAAAGGCGCAACTGTGTATAGCTTGTGCAGTAAATGTGCAGGAATGACCAATGCAATGAGAAAAATGTAAAGAAGATTAAAGATTAAAAAAGAAAAAGAAAAAGAAAAAGAAAAAGAAAAGGAAAAAGAAAAAGAAAAGGAAAAAGAAAAAGAAAAGG